>JALPQD010000359.1:1200000-1800000 GCA_023101885.1 Typhlomys cinereus | reverse complement strand
TGTGGTGGTCTGTCCATAACTCCAGCCTCAGAAGTCCAATCCAAGACCAGAAACCAACAGCTAAATAGCTAGATTAGTTTTTATCAGGGAGCTCTGAAATGTTGAATCGTTAATTGATTGATTGATAAATAAATAAATAGCATATTTAATTAAAAAGAGATAGACAAATAAATAGGAGATCCAAGTGTGATTAAGGATGATTTCCAATATCCCAATATCAATCTCAGATCACAAAATGCACGCGTATGCACATCCATGTGCACCTATACATACTTATACTCATAGAACTTAACACAGTGTCCACATGGATACACAGACACGTTTGTACAGAACACACACATACACACAAGAAAGTGGGAAAAAGAAAAAAAAATTATATAAATCTGAAACTTAAAAACAAAAATATGACAGAACCCAAGGCAAAAGAACTAGATAAGACAGAAACAAAGAGAGAGAAAGACAGACAGAGGCAGAGAAAATGAGAAACAATCAGTTTATTAGCTTGGATTAATTAGTGCCTAGGTAGCAGTTAGCAACAATCGAGATTTCAAAACAATTTCAAACTTTAGAAAAATATTCAAAAGCAATTTCTAGGGTATAGAGGAAGCAATACTGAAGAGTTAACAATACAACACATTGTAAGAATACAAATAGGTGATGAAACTATTTGTCAATATTTGGTACAGTAATACAGAGTAATGACCAAATGAAAGAGTATACTGACTGTTATGTGTTAGAAGAGTTCATTTAGCTTTGGTGAACAAATGCTAAATATAGCTAAATTTTCCCTGGGCATATAAAGTACCTATCACATTTCAAAATGATGCCATAGGATAAAGGCATCTGACACAAGGCTGATGACATGAATTCCTTCCCCAGCCCATATGGTAGAAAGACAAAATGGACTTCTGAAAGTTGTCCCTTGACCTCCACATGCACAAGGTGCTACTTGTGCACCTGCATTTTTCTCTATTACACAAATAAATAAATAAGCAATTTCTAAAAATAAAAGTAAAATATTTAAAATGATGTGATATTTTGAGAATGATCTTTACATAAAGAATATAAATATAGATAATTATGGATATATAATGTGTCATACATACAGAAGAGAGCATTATGTTGTTTTATGGTCTCTTTCTCTGTGTTTGCCTCTGTGTATATATAAGTTCTGAGGAAAGGGTCACAAGGGAAAAGAGACAATTATAGTCCTGGCTGTTTCCCAGAAGCATGGAAAACAAAGATGAATGGGTGGAAAGATTTTATTCAACCTGTTTGGCATCGACACAGTTACTTTGGAGGTTCACTGCAGGATACAAAAATACTAGCTTGGACACCTAGGTGCACTGTTGTAGGGAGCACCTTGTTAAAAGATAATGGTGGTACCCAACCTCCTAATGCTAAAGCAGGAGATTCTGTGATGGAATATAATGAAGGTTTATGCAGAATACACATTAGTAAAAATTGAGACATAGCAATTTTTGTCTTATATATATCACCTAACAGGTTGTTACATTAATTAAGTGACCTTCTTCATATTATTTAAGAGGGTGAAGATCCCACTTTGAGACAAAAAATTGAGACAAAAATCTCAATTTTACTATAGCAACCTGTTATGTGACATATAAGGCAAAAATTGCTATGTTAACACATGCACCAATATATTGGAAGTTCATAAGTCAGTGAAAGTGTTCTGAGGATCTTCCTGCTTCTCACTGTGATGTGAAAAGTTAGATTTTTTTCCTTTTCCTGTCAAAATAATCGCTAAGTCTATACCTTGCATTTTCCTGCTCCCAAATCAATATGAAAACTATTTAATCTATTTTCTATAAATATGTTTCAAGAATCAGTTACAGAGCAGAGGGTCTGTATAGCATCTTATGCTTATAATAAAAGCACAAGAGAAGCACTGTGAACAGCCACATATACCCAAAGACATTAGTAGCCTGCATTTCTTCAGAGCAGGATAGTACTGCCACTTCAAAAGTTGTGAGAATTGGCCAAAATTCACAGTTGTAATGGGGCATTTTTGAAAACTTTGTGTTACTTCTATCTTCTGCTCTTTACCATTCAAAAAATCCTCACCTTTAATCACATTCATCTGAAACAGGCTACTTTGGGTAATAAAGCAACATTATCCACACAAACTGTGATGACCATGAGTCTTTTGTTAACTTTGTGCCCAACATGACATGAGATACTATCAATTGTACCCTACTTACTACTTGACTAATTGCATCATACAATGTCACAAAATAGACAAATTGGCACCATATTTTTTACTTAGTCTTTCAGGTGAAAGTATAAAGATCAAGTACTGGTTCACATGAGCAAATATTTTAAAAATAAAATTTAATGTTAAAACCACCTCATTGCACATTAAAAATTAATTTTGCTGAACCAGAAAGAGTTGGCAATAATAGAATTAAAGTGAACACCAAAAAAAAAAAAAAAAAAAAAAGATGAAAAGGGAAGTGCCCTCTAAGAAAAAGAAGCACACGTTCTGTGACTCTGGTCATTTCTCATGCCTGACAGAGCCCATGGCACACAGTGAAGCAAGTGGATTCAGGTGACTGGTCACTCATAGTGTGCTGAGTCCACCCTAATTCACAAAAACATTACTGAATATAGGTGTTATGGTTGCATTTCAATGTCAACTTGACAGTTGCAGACTGGGGGAAGTGTTAGAATGGCCCCTGAACAAGTCTGCTGGTACTTGACTGATTGCTGTGGAGAACCCAGCCCATAGTGGGTGGTATTTTCCAGTGGTGGACGCGATTATAGGAGGTGCAAGGAGGAGGGACTTGCTCTTCCCTTATCCGGTGTCGACTTGCTGTTAAGTCCACTCTACGTCACGTTATTCGCTTTTAGGGCGTCTGGACTTGGTTGCTGTTGCTGCTGCCTCTGTCCTTGACTCACTTGGAGTTTCACCTTTTCCATCACATTGTTGCTGTTCCCGCTGCCTTTGGAGCCTGCTCTCTAGGCCTTGTTGCTGTTCGTTGTTCATCGCCAAGTCTTCACTGACTTCAGAACCCAGCATCTTCAACCCTCCAGAGGAGCAAAGGCTTGAGAACTTCTCAGGATCTTTTGGCTATGTGGAACAGTCCAGCCAGGAAAGAGGCTGCTGCAGGCACCTACCTTGAAGGATGCTATTTTTATTGTGAGTTATTTTTTAATATATTTATTTATATAAATTACATTCTATAGATTTTGTCTCTTCAGAGAACCCTGACTAATACAACAGGCTATTTCAGAATTTATCAGATAGTAATTTGGGCTCATTTTTCTGGGACTTTGGGGATGATTCAGGAATCAAAGACTTTGCCTCTCAAGCAAAAGTACCTGAGTTTGGAACCTTAGGTTCCATGTGAAAAATGCAGCATGGATATAGTGGAGTCTTAGAAAACCCAGAGCAAAGAAATAAGGAGGAAGAGATATCCAGGATGATTAGCAATATCACCTTTGGTATTTTTCAAGCTCACATATTCAAGTGTTCTCTTGTATACACACACACACACACATATATACACACAAACACCTACCCATATGCAAAACACACACACTTCACCCACTCATGTGCAAGCCATATACATACCATATATACATGCTCACAGACAAAATAAATAAAATCACATAATGGGTGACTCCATTTGCTCAGACCTCTAGTGAGGGAGATATATCACAGCTGGATTGTATTTTAGAATAACAGGTCACTTCTCAAGATATAGAGCAGAAAAACAACAGAGACAAGGGCCTTTCCATGCTGCTCAGGGGCATTCCCCCAGTGACCTAATGACCTACTAGTCTACCACACTCCCTAAGCATAGGAGTCATCTTCTGTGGGGCCATCATATTTCCCTTGCTGTGATGAATACATGACCTGAACGGTTGATAGGACCAAGTGGTTGCTATCCATGCTCATGAATTCAGGTTTTAGTCCTTTATGATGGCAGGATAATTCTTATGAATGTTTATGAATTTTCATACCAAGTCCAGAGGTAGAACTAAGAGCAGGACATACTTTGTATCCTGCAAATATGAGAAATTCCAGATTACTTCCTATCTTGTCCACCTTCCCAGGAAAATCCTCCCTCAATACTGGACTGGACTGGGTCTTCGTTTATCAATTATATAAACTACATAGGACTGCTCAGAAGTTTGTCTTAATGGCCTAATTCTTCAGAGACATGCCTAAAGGTTCAGCTTTCAGTTTTCACATTGACATATGCTGCCAAATGCCAGACCCAACATCACCACTCTATAATCCAAGTGTTTATATCTGAACCAAGAGTATGAGGGATACTCATCTAACTCTTGTGCACGTTTTGTTTAATCATTTCCTTCTGTTTGTATGTTTTAGGTTTTAAGTCAAAATGAATAATATCTCCTGAAAATTCATGTATTGAAATTCCAGCTCCTAGTGTAATAAAATTTGATAATATTTAGAGATGTTCCTTTGTGTGGTCACTTAGGGAATCTAAGACATTACAAAGACAACAGAGTGAAAGGCTTAGAAACGACTGATGTTTATTTCTTACAGCCCTTTAAGGTTGAAAGTCATCAGGCGGGGTATAAACATAGGCCAAGGTCAAGGTACCAGCCTCGTCTGGCCATGGCTCTCTTCAGCAATGATAACTGTCAATTTCTTTTTGTGCTCTCTAACTACCAAGAAGGAGCCAACTGCCTTTCTGTCCCTTAATTATCAGAACCTAATTCTATTCACCAGGGCTTTACTCTCACAACTTAAGATTCTTCCCTAATGTTCCAGCTACAAATATTATCATTTTGTTTCAAATGACAATATATGTATTTCAGGGACACATAAATATTCATTCTGTTTTAGATGGCAATTAGAGTATGATGCTGGAGTCCATGTAGTGATATTGTTATCTTTGGGAGGACAATGGTGAGGCAATAAAGGTGTTTCACTCTGTGAAGGGGAAGTGAGAAAATAGATGTCTCTAAGCCAGCATATCTCCAGATGGGCTAGTGTTGGCTCCCTTTCTTGGACTTCCTATTCTTACATACCTGTTACATAAATCATTCAGATTATGGTATTTTGGCATTTTATACCAAATTAACCAAGACAGGGATATGGGTCTCCCTAAGCCACAGGAATCACTTCTGTGTTCTTTGCTGGCCCTGTAGGCTTACCTTCCCTCAATAATGAGGAATGCTCCTATGAGCTAAGAAGTCAGACCATATCATAGGTTAGTCAGTAATGTGCACATGGCACAGAGTTTGCTAAAAATGCTAATACTTATAAAACATTGGTACAAAACAAATTTGTGTTCTTTCTGGAATTTGAATATGTTTTCATTATTTAATAATGGTAAAAAAGGGTCTCCGACTCTAAAATTGCAGAATTAATATTAATACAACTCCTTTAATTTAAGAGTATTTGGATCTGCAAATATTCTAAATGGTCTACAATAAAAAACAGATTAAAAGATAAAGTAGTCACACGGCTTCAGAAACTCATAGGCACTGAAACCTCTGGGGGAGCATGTGTAAGTGTAAATGCCAGCCTCAATATTAGCACGGTTTTGCAGAAGAGGAACATTATAGTTCTGCTTCCTTTAAAATTAAATGTATGCCATGTTTTAGAAAACCCCAGAAAGGTCAACGAAGGGAAAACCAGTCTGCAATCAACACAAGAACTATCTAGATAGAAATATGTGACCAATTCTCTCTAAGGAGAATAAATTCACTTAATGAAAAAGGCTTGATTTAAGGTCACCAGATTCATAGGATCATACACTACTTCTTTACTTTCTATTTCTTTTCTTACTTTTTCTTCAGCCTTCAAAAGAGTAGTAATGGTGAATCTTCCAAGTTTGAAGAGACATTTCTGTCAAAGAGCAAAATACACAAGAATATAAATGTGTCATTTCAGCAGCTTCACCTGTGAAATGGAAGTTATAAATACTCTATTCCTACTTCTACAGGGTCACTGGAAGAACTTGAAGAAATTTGTAAAGTGTTTCTTTTAAAAAGTATTCTGCGTGTAAGTGCCAATTCATCATCTGTAATAACACAATAAATAAAAAGAAAACATTTCACATACCTCCTAAAATCTATCAGTCAGGTTTATTTGGGTTTCTAAAAACAATTCTTATTTGTTAAGCCTGAACATTTTCATGGTCATTGAAGCATCCCCTTAGTTTTACTAAAATCTAGATAGCAATTTAATATTTTGTCAAATAAGGATTTGAGGTGACTTCTTGAAGTTAGAAAGCAATGAATTAAATGTGAAGAAGAGAAGGAGGCAAAGTACAAGAAAACAATCAGACACTTAAAACAACAGGGTCAGTAATTAGCGCTAACCCTTAAGAGGAACTACTTTTGACAGATGAAGTAATACGTTGCCTGCTGTTAATGACTCAACATGTTACAAGGGGAATATAGATGATTAGGAGTCTAGATGAGAAACATATAATGTATAATATGAATTACGTGTGTTAGAAATATGTGACAGAGACTTTGCATTATATGTGACAAAGACTTCACATTATAATATGTGAAGAGGGGAGAGGACTGTTGAAAATGAAGCATAGTTTGGAAAGCCTTAACTTTATTCTCAAACACATCTAGTCTGTCCTTCTCTTGCATCCTGTCAATGTATATGACTAAACATAGGAAAAGGGGGGAAGGAGCAAGAGGGTCCAGAGATGCATGGAGGGAGGGAAGGGAATGACGTACTTATCAACTTTGTATGAGTGGAAGAAATAAAAAAAAGTCAATGGTCCAACTCACATAAATGTGATAGAAAATAAAACTTACACCATAGCCACTGACTTAACACTCTAACTATGAAGAAAAAATTAAATGTTTTTAGATTACACAATTCTGCATGTATAGGAACTGTGATTACCAGTTATATCCTGTCACACCTGATTTTTTCTTCGATACCTTCAATTACTTTAATGTACTTTTCAAGTCTCCCATCAGTTTAGTGCACACAGAAGACACAAAAAATACTTGATGTTTCCTTACAAATGGCCTCTGTTAGGATAATCAGTGACTGCACAAACAGCCAAGCAGACCACACACCTCATGGTACAAGAGCAAAGAGTTTTGTGTGATAAGAGCTTTCTGGGTGCTGGGACATAATTTTTCTTGTGTCTCAGAAATATTGGGGCATCTGAAAAAGAAATATGCTATTTAAAATAAAAAAAAGATCCGATCTATACAAACTTGTAAATCCTTATAAATATTAGATCTATTGCATACATTTGACAATGATCAATGGAGTGTTTCTTTTTATAAATGTTTGGATTTTTTATACACTTAAATTTATTTAAAATTCTCTTTTATTCTTTAACAGTTTCATATATGTACACCAATAATTTTAATCATTTTCAGTCATCTTTTATTCATCCTATTCCTTACTCTCATTCTTTTACTGAAAACAATACTCTTTGCAAGTCCCCACACTACTTTTACATCTTTTTTGAACCTATGTGGGGTAATGCTGGTTTCACCAGGACTTCCTGCATTAGCGTGTGCTTGGTCACTTGCTAGAACACGGATGATAAAGCACACGTTGCAATACCATGAAATTTCCATGTTGAAACTGATAAAAAGAAGGCACTATCTTTCTAATCCTTACCTAAAAAATAGAATTAACAATTCCAAAAGACTTTCTTTAGACAGAACTCATAGATAAAAACGAGGTTCAAAGTGGATTAATTTAAGAAATGGAAACAGATAATCATAACCAAGGAACTCATATGCCAGAAATGAAGAAAAAAGCATAACTCAAAAAATGAAGAAAAAAAGCATAATTCAAAACGTATATACTGACTAGGAAAGAAAAATTGAAAGGGCTGGGTTTGGAATTAGACCTTTGCAACTATCTTACTTTATCCTAAAATGCAAATAGCTAGCTTCATGGAAAAATTTTACTTCTTAAGGATTAAATATTCTCAATTCAAATGAAGATTAAGGGAAACTTATCACAACATAGAAATGGTAACTAATATTCAACTCTATTTTTTCTGAATAGACAACATAGCTCCAAGAAATGTATATTGAATTCATGACAAATATAAAGACAAGTAAAGAAGGATGTGTGGCTATGGCTGCAAGACGTATCTGAACATTAAGGGTACATTTTAAATTTTTAATTACTTTTAATTACCACTGTGGTATGTTTACCTAGTAATCACTGAATTGAAGAAGAGACATAGTTTATACTCCTGAGCCAGGCTTTATTCTGAAGAAAGAAAGAACTGCAGCCTAAATTACTCTACAAATTATCATATACTCTAAAAAGAAATAGTCTAAATCTAAACGTTGGAAAAGATTTCAAAGCAAGTAGTATTTCTGTGAATTATGCTACTTGCATGAATGCCAATCATCCAAGTATCAGGAAAACATTTTTATGTATTGTAAAATACTAGCTTCCCTTAAAAGTTTTAGATTGAAAAATGCATCAAGTAACATTCTTTAGGTATATTCATGCAGGATGAAAAGGAAAGAAACTAGAAGAAAATTTGAATTATAAATACAATTACTTGTTTTTTTATGTTCCAAGTACTCCTAGAAGTAACAGATGGGGTACTAACAGATAAAACAATATGAGAATGTAATGGTAGACGTGAATTTATTGTAAAATAAAAACCAAGAGATTTCAATTTCTCAGCATCACCCAACTGGTCTGGCAGCAGTTATGTGAGTTTCAACTTCAAGTTACTGAATGTACAGGGCAGAAACATTTTAAAGGTTTATCCCAGCTGACAATTCTTAAAGTTCATCATCATGGGGTTGATAACAATATCATGAGCCAATGGAACTAGTCACATCATATCCCCAGGAAGAGCTGAGGAAGGAGAATATTTTCTAACGTTTCAGTCTGTCAAATGCTTGAACCAGATCTTTTCATCTTATCTACTTGCCTATGGAATGAACCCACCTGTGATTATCTGGGTCTTCTCACATCAATTAGATAATCTTGTACAAACAGGCACAGGACTTGCTTTAACTAAATAATCCTGCATTGTCGTCCCTAAAGTCCCTGTGCTCAACTGTCAAGTTGACACTTATATGTGGCTGATATATGCACATTACAGTTTTTCATAGAATGTCCTCTCACTTTGCAGATTATGTAACTTGTCCTTCTCTGTGTTTCTGTTTAGGATTTATGTATGAATGCAGGAATAGGAATATCACCCCTCTGATTTATTTGATGAACAATGGTCTTGAAAAAAAACCTCAAAATTTCTACTGAGAGTAAAATTTTAGGAATCTATTATCAACTCCTTCCTGTAGAATCCTATGGTCCTCTATCATATTAAAACTTAGATCACCCACCTTCTGCATCCAGCAGAATCTTTGTCATAGCACATATTTAGAAAAAAAAAATCATGTTTAATTAGTAAGTTAGTAGACATCTTGGTGGAGTGTAGGTTTTAAAAGTCTGAAGTATCAGATGTCAATACTAACCATAATACCTGAAAGTAAATCAACATCCAAACACCTTTCAGTATATCTTTAGGTAAGATCTCAATACTCAAACAAGAGGTAGCTGATTGCAAGGGAAGACTAGTGAAATAGACAACAACCAAGAAGAGTGCAGAGCATTGGGGACACTAAAATCCACAACCCAAATGAGGTCAACCAAACCACCTCCTATCCTAATACTCAGGGAATTCTGCAGATTTTAAGAGCTGAAAGTGAGGAGTTTCACTGCTAACTAGGTCAGGCTAGACCCGACAGGGCTGCTATATTCAGGATCTCACTGCAAGGAGACCAACTTCAAAAGACTTGCACAATGACTGACATTAACATAGACTAATGATGAACTCAGGAGAAATACATACAGACAATGGGACACTTACAGGCAATGGCTGGACATGTGAAAAGAAGTGTCCCTATCTGTGGTCTACCCTAAGAAGGATCACTTAAATTGCCACAGAGGCCTGAGACCCTACTAGTGCAAACAACCCAAGGGTTCCCCCTGCAGCCCACACAAGTAGATAGGCAGGAGGGTGGGAAAGAGAGAGATGTAATGGCAAAAGAGGGGGGAGAGAGGGAAAGAAGAGAGGAGGTAGAACAATCACACATTATGTTTGTGTAAATGGAGAATTCTTAATATAAAGAGATCTGAAGTAGAGTTTTAAAAAAGTTTCAATGTCCTTATTCAATTTACAGACATCATTATTTGTTATGGTTGATCTATCTGTACCTTACAAACCAAGAATATGTCAGATTGGATAATTTCTTTAGAACTTACTTATTAAATTTTCCCATGATATATTAAAACTGATGTGAAATTTGTCAAAACAAACTGATTCCCTGAAAGCACCAGCAATATGACTGAAAATGCATATGGAAAACATCAACCAGTGTGATTGGGTGTATTAATGCATAAGTATTAGTGCTTAGCAGATAAAATTCTTTCTCTTTTAATAAGTCATTGCTTATTTTATGTAGATGTGGTTTGTAGGTATTTCATGGAAGTAAATGTGCATAAATTTTTTCCAATAAAAAATCAAGAAATGTCTCATATTTATTTTTGCAAAATAAGATGCTGAATCTGTCATTTATTTGCAAACATATTCATGATAAAAGCTATATGCTTCCTAATCTTTATTAGCCATGTGAGTGTAGACCTCAAATAAATTAAAAAATACTACAAGAGTTTCATTTAAGATTATTTAATTTTTGTTTTTCACTAAAATTAACTCCATGCAAAGGGAAACAAGTTCCATGTTCTAGGCCATTTATATTTTAAGCGCAAATTACATTTAAATTACTCTTCACTCTTAGTACGTGGACAAAATTAAGTGTCAGCTAACAAGACGAACTTATTATTTAAATATTTTTCAAATGGTCTATAAGATAATAAATGCTTTTTCATTTTTATATGTTACATCTTGCTCATAAGATTTTTTTCATTTAAAACAAATTTTCCCTGTTTCATGTTTTTGTAAATCATCCTATCTATGTAAGACAAGCTAGCACTGTTATTATTTGTTTTCTAAAGGTCTACTATTCAGATCTTTTACTTGTGACCCACTGTGCTTCATCTAGTCATATGATGTCATATGCCTGAAATGACTGATGCCACAGCAAGTATCATAGATCAGTGGATATCATTGAGGAAATCATCCTCTGTTTCTTCCCCATGCATATAATTTGATGTACATTTCTCTATGGATAGTGAGTCTGAATATTTTTTCATTTTTATTGGCCATTTTCATTTCGCCTTTTTAGAACTGCCTGTTCAATGCTCAGGTGATTAAGTCATTTGCTTTGTTGTTTGGTTTTTCAAGTTCTTTGTATATTCTAGATATCAATCCTCTGTTATTTGTATCACCAGCTAAGTTAAGTTAATGTGTGTGTGTGTGTGTGTGTGTGATTCTCTGGAAATGAAGCTTTCATTAGTTTTTATTCAGTTACTTCTCTATTATTTGAAGGCCTAGAGATAAATAGTGTCACTGTTATATAAAAAAGCTCATTTAATTTTATGTGTTATCATAAAACATCTCAACAAGAATATCTAAGAGCAAATTTGATTTTTTGCATGTAGCTGCCAGCAGACAATTTGCCAAGAGACAAAAACTGCAAAAAGATGTTTGACACTAAAAAATGGCAAATATTGAAGACTTACATGCTGTGGAGTTGAACATGTGGACTTAAATTATAGAGTGAAAAAGTGAGCTGAGCAAACACTTTCACACAAAAGAATATCCACACTAATTTCACATAAGCAAGCAAAATAAATAGAAGAAATCTACAACATTGTATTTTTTCAGCATTTAGCTTCCAGTAAAAATAAAAATGCAATTACTCTATATCTCTTAGATGGCTTTAATGTAATTTAGTTATAGATATTACTGAAATCACTCTAAAGGAATTTTCCCCTTCACAATATATTTTTAATTGCATTGCATAATAATCTAAAATTGTGGTATTTGTGCAATTGTGAAACAAATTACAAATCTTTATTTTCAGTTTTAAACATTAGCTAATATTTTTACAGGATTAACCAATATTTAACTTTAGTATAGGAGATACATTTATTTATTCAGTTATTTAGCAGGTATTTACTTAGCATACAATGTAGACAATAGTAAACACAAAATATGCTTTCAAGAATTTTAATATAGTAAAGATGAAGGTATTACAATTGCTATAATACAAGATAAAAATTACTATTATCACAAATGATCTAATTGTCTATCATGAGACATTCAGGGACACTTTTAGAAAAATGTAGGACATCATTAAAAATACAACATAAGATACTTTGGTTTAAAATCTGGATTTGAAAACAGGCAAGATCTGGATATTGAAAAAGAACTGAGTATCTGAAGGCGTTGCTGCTTAAATAAGAATACTTATTATCCCATAAATATGCAAGTGTATCAATTATTTAAATAATCGTATTACCTCATGTGCATCTATAGGGGTGAGTTACTAACAGTATTTTCTTCCTTCCTTTTCTAAATGATATATGTATGTTATTCCTGAGGTCTTTATGACTAAAGAATAGCTGTAGCTTTATGATTTTGAGACTAATAACTAAATCAAATGAATATCCAGTAAAGTAATGAATCAGAAAATTAAATATCACTTCCAGCAATGCAAGGGCAATTTTAGTTTATGGACCAATACCTCTCATTATATGAAAAAAGAAATTCGACAGAGAAACTAATGCTAAGACTGAAATCAATATTCACACTATGTCTTTTACATTTTCTTTGAATTCTGCACAATGTCACTAGAAATATTTTCTTTTAGAATTGGGTGAATCTAAAGTGATAGATATGAAACATATAAATTTTGTGATGGACATTATCCTTGAAATCCTGATATTTGACAGTTCTGTGAAAGTCTTCCAAAGTAGTAGTATCTTCAAAGTAGTTACAAGAGATAAGACTCTTAGGGACTAACATTGTAAAGCAAAGCCTCTTGTTTTCCATTATCTAATATCAATGAGCAATGACTAAAAACAACCCAATAGTGCTAAATAGTTTGTATAATGCTATCAAAGCATACCATCACAATACTTCATTTTAAAAAAAATTTTATTGAGAAAAAATTTTATTTCATTATGTTCATACTCTTTCCCCCTGCCTTCCTACTTCTTCCTTTTCCACCATTTCGTCCCTTCCATAATCTCATCATGTTCCCCCCCCACTGTCCTTCTGCATATATGGACCACAGGTTCCCTTTGGTGCATCATCCAGGCTTGTGGTACTTTGGGGACACTCCCCTTTTGTCCAGAACCTGCTCCAGTGATTTTTTCTGACTATAGTTGTTTTTCCTGAGGACACACTGGTCTGTGGGGAATGTTGAGTTTTCAGCTACTATGCAGATCTGCCTAAAAAAGACGATCTAATTGCAGTGAGCTAGTGAATGTAACAGTCCTGTCCTAACTGAAGTGTCTTAGCCAGCAGTACTTCTCCACACCATTATGTTCTTATAATCTTACTGATCTCTCTTCTGTAAGTTTCCTGAGCTTTGAGATAGGGAGAGATTTTTAATGACCTGATTATAGTTGAGTAAACTAGAGTTGCAATAACCTGCACTCTGGCCAATTGTCATTTTCTGCCTCATTCATATTCCATTGCAATGGGATGCATCTTGGTTGAGTACTGAGAGTTTTTATTTAATCTATGCTACTGTCTCCACTATTTAGGGATCTTCTTCCACCTCATCATATTACTTTGTAGTAATATGTAGAAAGTTTCCACTTAATTATATCATTCTGAAGGTGCACTGCTAGGATCCACTTGTACATGAGAACATGGGGCATCAGTCTTCTTGTGTCTGTGATACTTCACTCAGCATAATTTCTTCCAATTCCATCCACTTATCAGCAAAATTCATTGATTCATTTTTATTGATACCAGAATAGTATTCCATTGTGTATATGCACCACACTTTCATTATCCATTCATCTACTGGTGACATCTAGGCTGATTCCATTTATTTGCTATTGTAAATAAAGTTGAGGTGAACATGGATGTACATGTATCTTTGCAGTAAGATGAATACTCTTTGGGAATATTCCCAACAGTGGCATAGGTGGGTCATATGTTACTTTGATTTTTACCTTTTTAGGTTCCTCTATACTAACTTCCAAAGAGGTTGTACAAATTTACATTCTCAACAATTAATGAGAAATCCCTTCTTCCCAAATCCTCATCAATTTTTGTTGGTATTTGTGTTTTGTGCTTTAGTCATTCTGCCTAAGGTGAGATGATATCTTAGGGAGGTTTAAATGTGCTTTTCTCTAACAACAACAATATTTTTAAAATATTTGTTAGACATTTGAATTTTGTCCTATAAAATTATTTTTAATAATTTTTCCTATTTTTACAAACATATCGAGTATTCATCCCAGCTTCCCTCCCTCTCCTTTCCCTCCCATTCCCTCCTTCTCTTTACCATTCCATCCCACTCTTTGCCTGTTTGTTTCTATGGACCTTAGGATTCACTCTAGCTTGTCTACCCTTGTGGAGGTTCAGGCCTCCATAGTGCAACAAGTCTCCTCTCTTCAGGCCACCCCTTCACTCATCAAGCTTTACACCCAAGAGTTTCCAGTATGAGTCCCCATTCTATGAGTATAATAACAGCTGCCTACAGAGCAATTTGAGGTACTGTCTTCAAACCTGTAGGTTTATTGGCTGTCTTCCCTATTAATCTATTTCCTTCCACTTTTTAGGTTCTTGTTCTACTTTACAGTAACAAGGATGTGTACCATTCTGACAAGAGGGTCTTGAGTCCAATCAGAAAGCTATTGGTTGTCTCCTGGATACTCATGCCACTATTTACCTGGTGGTCAGCTGTTGCCATGGTGATGTATATTGTAACCTACAGATGGGACTTGCAGTTGATGGGACTTGTGATTATTTCTCTCCCCCAGTAGCTTCTACAGTATTCCTTGGTACTTTTAAGCTATCTAGCAAAGAGAAAATCCTCAGACCAGTTCCAGTTGATATACTTTGCTCATGTGCTATGATCCACTTGTGCTTCATCTTCACTAATAGGGTCTTACTGACAGTTTTTGGAGAGCAACCAAGAGCAATTGCAAAAAGTCTATAATGTTTGGTGGCCCTTTTATCAGGAAGTGCCACATTCCTATTACTTCCAGTATAATTTTACCCATTGGTTCTAAGTGGGTCAGCTCAAGGCCTTTGCTTTATTTTTTCTCCTATTTTCCTCACCGTATGCTCCTCTGTGTAGGGACTGCTCATTCTTATTACTTTCTTTAAAAGACATTTTTGAACATATTACTAGCATAGGATGTTCCTTGTGGTTGCTTCTTACCATCTTTGGGTTTTTCTATAATCCCTCTGTCACTCATGTCTTTCATGTCCCTTCGTCTCCCATCCTCTCTTTCTCCACTATGTATTTTTCTCAATTATTCCCTCCATCAACCTTGTCCTGAGATCCTAAATCTTATACTATCCTCAAGCTATGCCACTGAATCCTGAACCCTCACTATAATAGACCACTTAGAAGGAAATTCAGCACCCATATAAACAGATGCTCTAGAGGATGGGAGGGAGAAGGAAGGAAGCATCAAGATAAGAGGAGAAAAGGGAAAGGGGTGAAAGGGAGTCAGAGGGAGAGTAGAAAAGGGAAGAGAGTGGAAAGGGGAGACAAACGGGGGAAGGGAGGAGGGAGGAATAAGAAAGGGGTACTTACTGAGTTTATATAACTAGGCAAAACAATTATATTAAAAAGTTTTCACCCTAACTATCCCTTTCCACATTCCCACCATTTCTAAGGTCTGTTTTTAATAGGGTTGTTGGCTTCTTTGGTATTTAATTTTCTGACTTCTTTGTATATTGTAGATATTAGTCCTCTATTAGATATGTGGCTAGTGAAGATTTTCTCTCATTCTATAGGTTGCCTGTTTTTGCTTGATTAGCAATGTCTTTTGCTATACAGAAGCTTTTTTATTTCATGAAGTACAGCTTGTTGAGTGATGGTCATGTTTTGTGACCATCACCATATGTTAATAACATCACTTTTTCTGTCTTATTTGAAAGTTTGTATCTAAAGCATTTAGGTGAAAGAATCTCAATGAGGATCAGACATTATTTTGTAAATGGTAAGGGGACATTGTTCTAAAACTAATATTAAATAAGACTTCAAATCATAATAAAGTAATTGGAATTATTGCCTCTGATCCATTAATGGCAAATGATACTGGCCAGCTGCAATAGGTTTAAAAGCAATTGAATTTCATATTTACATCTTATAAAATGCATTTCCTGTTTATTTCATATAATTAATTAACAGTGAATAGTAATATTATACTTTTATTTATAAGCTAAAAATATCACAAAACAGGTTGAGGTGGAACATTTCAATAGAAGGAAATCTCTTATGTCAGGCAGTCTTGTGGATGATTAACACAGTTCTTGATAGCAGTCATGCAGTGAAGATTTAATATATATACCAAATTGATATTTAAAAATGGTGAATTATTTGAATGTTTTACTTTATTCAAACATAGTTTACAATTTGTTAACATTTCATGTTAAAATACTGTCACTGTTCAGAAAGTAATCTAAAGATTAATTGTGGCTTTGCATATTAATATCATCTTTTGGTTTGCTGTTCAGAAATCTCAGATTATATTTCTAAATTGCAAAGTTATTCAACATATGGGTTGATCCCATGATACTGTGTATTTATAAAAATCATAAAGAATCTTCATTCATGTGTGCTCAAAGCCAAGAACTAGATATTGCTGAGATTTAACAGATAATCCTACCAAATCCTTAAAGTAATTAATTAAAGTGAAACATTATTTGATCTATAAACAAAATCATCATTGTAATGACACAAGTATAGGTAGCCCTGGAAGTTGACATTTTGTTGTCCATGAGCTGAATTATCTATAGTTCAGGAATCACTGATTTATTTGAAATTATTTAATTGACCTTAAGAAACATATTTATTCTAGGTTTGTGAATATTTTTTGAATATCCTACTGTGTTTAAAGCTCTTTCTAAATATATCACTCTTAAGGTAGGACAATATTCTTGGAAAATGTGAGCTATTTTATTACCAACATTTTAAGATACTTGAAGAATGATCCTGGATTTTAGAAACTAGCCAAGGAAAATTCAATAATATTGAGTAGCCCACAATATTTCATGATTCTGTTCACATTTTACCATAACATTACCTTTCAATCTCATTCTAAATTATTTCCCTATTCATTTGATATTATATTATTTGATATTATGTACATTTATATATACATGTATAAATGCACAAGTTTTATATAATATGTATTATGTATTTTAGATGTATATAATATATAATACATAATACATATATATTTTACATGTTATAATTATATGTATTATATATTAATATATATTAATATTATATGTATATATTATATAATATATTGTACAATATATATGAGGCATTTCTCCCTAATACAATTATGTAAGGAGAAATTATAAACAAGCATTTCAAAAATATCAAAGAATACTTAAAGATATAGTTTTTCTAATAACCTAATAGGTATTTGAACTTTTCAGTATACATGAACACATAAGTGTTCACACCAGACAATCTAAGTCTCTACTCAAGAATATTGTCATTGTAGGTTTGCTATCAGAACGTAATGCAGTAGAAATAACAGCAAATACATCACATTTCTAATTGAGTTTCACTTACTATAAGTCAGGGACAATATCATATTCTGTATCCATTCAGTCATAAAGTATTCGCTACCAACATTCATATTTTATAGCCTAGGAATTGAGGCTGAGATGCTAAATGAGTGAGTCCTGGCCACCTAGCCTAGAAATAGAGGCAGGGCTATAACCCAATCTATTCCAGCGTATTTCTCAATTCCAACTCCCACTGTCCTCGCTACACAGGGGCCATAATCAAGACAAAAGCATCACAGAGATTACTCTGCTATTTTAAACATAATTTATGCAAATTATCCTAAAGTGAGCAGACAGGAAAATATAATATTCACTGGCCAGTGAGAATTGTTCTGTAGAAAACACATTCAGAATGCTAATGCCTGCAACATAATTGGTTTACTATTTAGTATAATTAATATTTAATTGTTTACACCTTGAATTGGGCAAGTAGCATGCAAATTACTTGTATTGCATTATGTTGCTTACACTGTTGTCTCTGTAGAAAATAAACATTTATTGACTACTGACACAAAACAAAACAGGGGTGCTTTCATGTGTGCAAAACAGATATCCTTGTAAAAATAGAAGCATGGCAAGTTATGCAGGTGGAACAAGTAATTGTTTTCAAAATTCATTCACTCATTTGTTTTAGAAACATTTACTAAGTACAATTTTGTACTAAACATTGTACCAGGCAAGAAAAAGAAAGCATAAATACAAAAGAGGTTCTGCCTAGGAAACACAAATAAGGAAAAAAACAGAACAGTGAAATGAACATTGGATAAAACAAAATTTGTATGGAAACAGAAAACATTCTACAAAGTACATCAATATAATGTTGTCCCCCCAAAAGACATCAGTTTTTAAGGAGCAAACAATATTTAGGAGCTGTCCTTACACTAAGGAAGAATTTTTGAAGAGAACTTATTATTAGTTTGTCTGAAGAGATTTGCAATCACCTTTTTGAGTTAAGTTATGTGATAATTGTGGTCAGAAATAGGTGCAATAGCCACATGTTTGAAATGTTTAATTTTTTAAAGGAGAAGAATATTTTGAATATAGAATATGTTAACACCATATCAACTACAACTTGAAACTAGGATTATAGAGGCCAGAGTCAGAGTTGCACCTTGAATTTTAGTTACTGAGATAATCTTATTTTCAATGGACAATTCTTCAGAATATACGAACCAGAACATTCATGGGAATCTTAGAAAAAATTAATTAAATAAAACTGAAATTTATGAAATGTTTTTAAAAATTATGAATTGAGGGCTGGAGAGGTGGCTCAGGGGTTAAGCCTCCCCCTTGCAGGCGGAAGGTCCCGAGTTCGGATCCCAGAACCCACGTATAGACGCCAGGCGGAAGCAGGGCGGCCTGTGCTTCTGGTCCTGGTAAGGCGGAGCCTGTGAATCCCAGGGCAGAAGGAGGTGGAGGCGTCCATGGTGGTTCGCGAATTCGTCCGTGGTTCTACACATACACAGACACACGCACACACAGATACATACACACGCGCACGCACATACACACGCACATGCACACAGTTGAATAAATAATAATAATAAAAAAATTTAAAAAAAAGAAAAAAAAGTGTTTTTTTTTTAAAAAATTATGATTTGAAAGTGAAACTAGCAATATAAACCTGAAAGATTAAAAAAAGGATGTGGGATTCTGTAAGTCATATAATTTACATTGCATATAATAATTCATGTTCGATAAAAATATAAATAAATATAATAACACTAAAAATAAGTCTTATAGTATTACTCACAGCATTTAAATGCATTTTCAGTGCACTTTTTAAACCTACAACATCCTGTATGCAGGCCAGATAATTTATGTTAAAGGACGATCTCTTAAATTTCACATTCTTGAGATGTAGAATTTTTCCAATAATACAAATGTTGAACTCTCTAAACAAGTAGAAATTGCTTTCAAGTTTAATTCATACTCTTTACCCTTATTTTGCGTTTTCTTCCTTGTAAAAGGTATTATAGTTTAAAAAGAGAAAGAAAGCAAATTCTTTGTGCATGTGTTTGGATATAAGCATTAAAAGACAACTGGACTATACTGCTGCAGTGCAAATACTAGCCATCTTTGCTTTTTGTCCATGTAAACTAAAGGTATTAAAGATAATGTATACTGGATAAAACTCAGTTTGAGCTTTATAAGAATATAGATTATTATTAAATCACATTGAAAGATCATGGGAGATATGTGTAATTATTTAAATTTGTAGAGAAAAGCTAGAATAATGTATTTATGAAAGATTACTCAAAGATGTTATTACTTTGAAACTAGAGATTTGTCTCAAGTACCTTCCATGTTGCCTTTGTTTTCCCCACTGCTTTGCAGTCAGACACATGCCCTACTAATCTATTTGAGATTCGATGAATCTTCCTTAAAGTTCAGTATCTTTAACAGAATCAAAGGCTGTTCCAGTGACCTCACTCCATGTAAGTGTAGTTTACAAAGTGACACTAAAACTGAGAGCAATCTAATTTGATGATACTCCCTGGAAAAAATTAACAATTTTAGGTGGCTTGGAATTTCAGCAGAATATGAACATTAGAAAATACATGAGGTAGCCAGTGGAGAAGAAAACAAGGTAGCCAAGATTTGACACTGAATTACCAACCAAGATCTTCTCAAGAAAGTGCAGTTCCACACATTAGATTGTCATTGCTGGCCAATGGTTTAAAGATTGGCAAAGATGATTATGAAAATCCCCAAAAAAAGTATGTAAGAGTATAGGATCTCTTCACAATCCTACTCAAGCTTTATCTCTTTTCTAACTACCTCCATCTAGCATGGTACCTGACTTATGGATTTTGTTTAGAAAGCCATTTGGAAAATATCAAAACACAGTGAATGAAGCAAAATTATAATAATGAAAACAAAAAATAAAAATTTTTGTGAAATTGATATATAGACACATTCAGTGTTTTCAGGCAGAGTGGGTAAAACTGTCAACACATTTGGAATTGGTAAGTAGAATCAAATTAATAAAACTTCTATATCAATTCCTGTAATCAATAATCAGATCGCATTGTAATTTTATACTAAGGAACTCTATTCATCAAAAAATTATGAAACAAACCATGTTATTACTGGTTAAAAGGTAAAATAGTCTGGATTTTATTTAGTGATATTTTGATGATTCTTGTCCAAGTGAAATTGCATTTTGGTACCTAGAAAATGGTAGCAAATTACTTGTAATCAGTGCCTTGATCACATTGCATCTTTGATCCAATATCAGCAGCTGTGTCTTCAGTAGTAGTTGCACTTTAGCAGTTTCTTCAAGTTCTATGAATAGCACGGTTGCGTTACTACTTCCATGGTCACTTACAGTTGAAAGAAAGAAAAGCCAAAGGTAAGAGGCAGGTCTGATTTAACAGCTGCATGTGTATAAATATTACTGACAGTTTCTGTTAATTATGATTCATTTTACATGATATGCTATTTAAAAGAAGCAATAATTCTGTCATTGTGTGTGGCACTATCAATTCAAGGAGGCCCTAGCCCAGGCTCCTCAATCCATGGAGGTCTGACTAAGCCTGAAAAAGTTCAGATATGCCCCAGACATGTCCCAACAGAAGAACCATACAGGCAGAGGGATGGACAACCAATGGGAAGTGGCCATCTAACTTGGACACCTAGTAAACAGCTAAATGATTGATGGCTGCTTTTCCACTCCCCCTGAGCAGAGAGGTAAACACATCTGATTGGACCCCGGACCCTATATAAGTCCAAACACTTCCTGAATAAAGCTGAGTCTGCAGCCAACTCCTCCTCTGCCTGCTGCTTCTCGCCTGACTCCTGGGGTCTGGGTGGTGACCCCGGCTCACCATTTGCCCTGGGTCTAGTGAGCCCCTTCCTTTCCCCTCATTTCACATGGCTGGCCCGGTGGGAATTCAGCAACAATTGTGTTTCGTTTAATCTTTCATCACTAATACTTTGAAGTAAGTCACCAAATTAACTTTTTAAATTCTTCTCATTTAAATCTTACAAATCAGTTATATTCTAGGTTCTGTAGTGAAGCAGTTATTTAAATAAAGCTATCTGTATTTCCTGTTTACTACATTTTTCTTTACTAAATTTCAATAGTTTGTTATTAAAACAATTTACAGCATGTGACTTGCTTTTTACTTAAAATTGTGTTCCCATTTATCTTACAGAAACACAGGAAATTCATGCATCTGTAGCTGCTTTCTCCTTAAAGACAAATACTATTTCTAGGATTCTAATTCAGCTTCAAAAGTTGCAGTGCCCAGATGTGAAAGGAGAGTTGGATGCATGGTTTTCACCAGATTTACCTTTGCATTGAAGCAGACACTGCAATAATATCCACTCCACAAAGTCACATTGACCACCTAAGGAATACCTGTTTATGAGTATACACTTTTGAGTCAAGCGATCCTTCTTAAGATCATCTAGAAGTTTTACACATCCATTATGTGATCTTATTACCATCTTAAAAGTGGAATCAATCTATTACTCTTTATATATCTCTTTTTTCCATGGTAACCAAATAATATTGGTGCTATGTTGTAATATTGTGTTAGTACTGAAAAGCTAAAACTGCCCAGATTTATTTTTGGACCTACGCATGGGTGGCACAACACACATACATATTTCTATGTGCACCACAAACACTCACTATATAAACTAAACTTATTATACTCTTCTTTTTCAATCCAAGAACATTCTAGACCTATCCTTTCATTGTAGCAAACACATAATCTAAAGTGGAATATTTTTCAGTGTTTTGTGCTCATATAACTAGTACTCTGCTATTAAGCAAACATTGCCTCCAACATTTTTACAGGTATTATGAAAATCATAAATAATCACACATGTTTACAAAATATAACCAAATGTAATAAATATTTTAATACAAAAGTATATAAAAAGACATACAGAGAATACATTACCAGGAATAATTCTCTTCAAAATTGAGAAAATTTTGGTTAAATTTGCCTAAAAGCTAAACAGATTATTTGATGATTATTTTGTTACTGTTCTTTTGTTTTCTAATATCTGTAGGCATACATGGAAGGATGTGGGAAAGCTACTATTGGATCAGCATGTGAGCTCATGAAAGTGAAGTGTTCCATTCCTATATTTTCATGGATTATGACAGTACTTACATTAACACAATATGAAATACACTGCATCATTTATTTTAAATCACTTTCATTGTCAGGAATTGGTACAAGTTACACATGTTATTGCTTCCATATTTGCTAGCAATCCATTTGCAAACATCACTATATTATAAAATTTTACTTCACAATAATTAGTAACTAATTTTACCTGTTTTCCTGTTAGCATTTCTACTAATAGAATCATTGCAGCTAACTTTCATGTTAAGACTAAAAATTGTCTTAAGGGGTTTAAATAATATTCTTAATCATAACAAAAAACTAACTCATAGGTCGCTATATTTAAAGGAAGACATCAATGCAACTTTATTGCAAATATATTTTCAGGTGCATTGAATATCATGCTTTAACCATTCCCCCACACTACTTGCCTTCTCTCATGGTAGGTATCAGGATAAATCTCTGGATGAATAATATTACAACCAAAAGCCCCCATAGCCGATTTGTGCCAATACATGAAAGGTGATCTATTACTTACTTTGTGATTTTATTATGTAGGTACATGAATAACATGAGCAGTACCAGTCTCTTTCTTATTTAATATTCCTGGTATTTTTTTAAAGCACAAACTAAACCAAGAGTCATCACTGACAGCCAACTTTGACCCTGCCCTTGTGAGCATGCAACATAATTTGCACCCTGTAGAAATAAAGATGACTTTCTCCTATGACGAGACTGTGTTCAACACTGGTTAATTAGCACACAGATGGCAGGGAAGCTGCCCATTTCACCCCCTACTATACAAACCTCACATTTATATGCAGCACATATTGCAAAGTAGAATGTTTGCACAAGTCATATGGTGGTAATCAGGTTGGCACTTGGAAAAGTTAGGATAAAAAAGGAAAGTAAGGATTGTGAACTTCAAAGTACAATGTACTCAAATAATTGGACAAGCTTCATTGAGAAAAGATGAGGTACAATTTATTATGTTTCATTCTTACTTGGAAAAGATTGTGTGTGTGTGCGTGTGTGTGTGTGTGTGTGTGTGTGTGTGTGTGTGTGTGTGTGTGAAATTTAAGATACTCAGGTGGAGCGAGGGAGGGGAGTATCCTAAAGCTTTTCTACTTTACAGATTTCAATTAAATTCAATAGGATTAAAGAATACAAAATAAGAGTATCTATGTACATTTAAGGTTATTAGTTAGCTCATTACTATACCCTGTCTTTTGCTTTGCTTATTCAAACTTAGATTGTCTTCTTCAAGGAAAACTAAAATTTATTTTGGTGTGTCATCCTAACCTAAAACTTCAGAAATTTGGAGTGAAAGAACTCCTTTTTTGGGATATATAGAAACCACAAGGTTGGGGTTGGGGATTTAGCTCAGTGGTAGAGCGCTTGCCTAGCAAGCGCAAGGCCCTGGGTTTGGTCCCCAGCACCGTAAAAAAAAAAAAAAGAAACCACAAGGTTGATTTTCAAGTTACTAAATTCTAGGCATCTCACAAAAATTCTTCTTACAGATACTTTTATTTAATATTCTAAAATACAAGAAAGGAAATATTTGAATAGTTAAGTAAATCAAATTTTTTTTTAGGCAGAACTGCATTCATATTGCCTCCCTACATTTACCTTTTCTTCTAATCACCAGCACATCCTGTAAGTTTTCCAAGACTGCCTTCCAAGGCTGCCTATGTATTCACGCTTCCCTGGCAACGACACTTTGCACATTGAAGCTGTCACACAAGGAATGGAAGCATCACGTAATTTAGGTGTGAGAATGAAGTATAGGCCTCCCTTGGAGCGGAAACCTAATAGGATTCACACAGAAGAAACCCAATATCCAATGGCAGCCAAGCCTCATATTCAACTTTTAATATTGTTTAAAAGATTACACCATGATGACCATTTGGAAAGAGGAATGACACTAATAGGATGGATTCATTTCTTGCATCTTCATATATATATATATATTATATATATTATATGATTATATCCTATTTATGCAAAGTGTGGTCCTGCCATTTGAACAAAATTTTCATAGCAGTTATTGAAAGGCTATCCTTCATGTCATGTAAGCATGAAATAAACTGCAGAATATTCCAATTCAATGTTACAAAGAATGTTGTTAAAATGTGTACATGGGCAAAATTCAGCTTTTGAGGCAGGAGAGATGGTTCAATGGTTAAATTTTTTTCCTTACATGCAATATATTCTGTGTTTGGATCTTCAGATCCCACATAAAAATGCTGGGTAGATATGGATGTGGACTATAATTCTGATCCTGAAGAGTGGAAACTGAGAAACCCAAGAGCAAAGCAATAAGGGGGTAGAGCAATCTGGGTACCACTGACTCTTTACAGACACACACATTCAAGTGCTCTCTTGTGCTTATATCAATGCATATGCTTACACACACACACACACACACACATACACAGAGTAAAATAAATAAATCAGCTTTTAATAATATACAGAGGATGATGTTTATGTGAGGATCTACTTCTATTTATATGTGGAAAGCCCACAAAAGTGTTTCTCTTGATTGCATAATAAAAATGTTAAAACATCTACAATGACAACTTTTCCGGATTCATTTGGTAATTTTTAGTCACAATGCAGCCAAATCATCACACCCAAAAGAGTGGCAGAACAGGGGCTGGACAGGTGGCTCAGGGGTTAAGCCTCTGCCTTGCAGGCGGAAGGTCCTGAGTTCAGATCCTAGACCTCACCTATGAGACGCCAGGTGGAAGCGGGAGCGGTCTATGTTTCTGGTCCTGGTAGGGCGGAGCCTGTGAATCCCGGGGCAGAGTAAATAAGGAGGAGGTGAAGGAGGTCCTTGGTGGTTCCCGAATTCGTCTGTGGTTCTACGCATGCACACACACACACACATATGCGCACAATTGAATAAATAATAAAAAATTTAAAAAAAGAGTGGCAGAACATTTTTCTCGAGGATATGAATGACACCAAAAATAGCATCACTTTAATGAACAGAGGACACTTTACAAACGCCTAATTGGTGGGACAGCCAGGCCTGGGATAGGAAGTTTCAGGGGATTGACATAAAATGTTGTGCTTTTTTAAAGACTTATTCTAAACTGTTACTTCTTGATGCATTGTGATTGACATTTTGATAGGATATAAGAGGCAATCAAGCATATTACAATTTGTACTTAAAATGAGACAACTATTTATTCAAGAGAACACTGTGTATACCTTATATAGTTACTAAAATAAGATTAAGTTAGCCTCTCAAGCTTTTTTTTAATATAATAAGACTTAAATTACAGAATGGATGGCAGTGCCAGTTTGCCAAAAAGTAATGGCGTTTAAAAATTTTGTGACTATTTTAACTATAAATCTGCACATATTTTCATGGAGATTGAAGTACTATAAGACAAATTCAAATAAATCATATGTTGGAGAAAACAGAATTGTTATTGAAGCTTCATAAGAGGACCAAATGGGACCAAGAGCAGGAGTTCCTTGGTCATCAATTGGATAATAATAAGAAATGACTGAGGCTAAGGGAAAAAACAGATGACTATTATAAAAAGCACAATGACTGGAGCTGAGTAGATAGCTTATATAGCAATGGGCCAGTTCCACAAGTATGAGGACCCATGTACCAACTCTAAATACATGTAAGAAATACTGGATATAGTGGTATGTTTACATTCACACTGCAGTGACAGGTGGATTCCTGGAATTCACTGGTTAGCCTTTCTTATCTCCGGAAGACCTCAAGTCAATGAGACAGTTTCTGTAAAAAACAAACTGCATGGCATTTGAGCAATGATTCCCAAAGTTACCCTCTAGCTTTTATATACATATGTAATCATGCACACACTCACACAGACACAGTGATGCATAATGAATCAAGTAAATTATATGTACCTATACATATACACACCACCACCACTAAAATCACCACAGACACAACCATTTATTAAGACAAATTGCATGAAACAATTTCACTTGCAACTCTATGTCTCAGATACCCAGGGTAGCTTTTTAACACTGTGCAACATATTAACTATCTTTTGAAAAGTTATTATGAAGAAGAAAAGTGAGTTGGAAGATGGCTCAGGATGTAATATATATATACAACTAAAACGACAGGAATTTATTCCCCTGGCTACCACATATAAACTGCATGGAAGCTGTCTACTCTCACTACTACTATTCAACATTATACTTGAAGTCTTACCTAGAGCCTTGTGACAAAAGGGGGAGATAAAAGTGACACAACTTGCAAAAGAAGAAATCAAGTTATCCCTATCCTTAGATGACATCATCTTATATCTCAAGGACTCTAAAATTTCTGTGAAGAAACACCTGGATCTAATAAATAACTTCAGCAAAATGACAGGATACAAAATTAATGTTCAAAAATCAGTAGCTTTCCCACTGGGTCCTTGTATGTCATCGGAGAGGAGGGCCCAGAGGAGAGTCAGGCATGCACAAGAAAGGACTCTGGGAATTGGGGCGGGAGGCACGGGGGGATGGGGAGAGAGGAGTGAGGGGAGGGGGAGCAGGGGGTTTGGGGGGAGGAGGAGGGAGGGAGGGAACTGGTGTACCTATTAAGTTTGTATGAGCTGAAATAATAATAAAAATGTATTAAAAAATCAGTGGCTTTCCTATACACCAAAGATAAACAAAATGAGAAAGACATGGGAAAAACGATACCATTCACCATTGTTCATAAAATAATGAAACGTTCTGGAATAAACCTAACCAAGGATATGAAAGATCTATACAATGGAAACTTTAAAAGCAAAAAAAAAAAAAAAAAAGGATTTCAGAAGACACCAGAAGATATAAAGATCCCCCGTGTTTCTGGAATAGCAAAATTAACATTGTTAAAATAACCATTCTACCAAAAGTATTATAGATTCAATGCAATACGAATCAAAATCCCAACCCGATTCTTCACAGAAATTAGTAAAGCAATCTCAGATTTCATATGGAAACTAAACTCAGTATACCAAAAACATCTGATTAATAAAAATTCCACTGGAGGTATCACCATACCTGACTTTAAACTATACTATAAAGCAATAGTAATAAAAACAGCATGATCCTGGCTCCAAAGGCACTTAGACCAGTGGAGTAGAATTGAATACTCAAATATAAGTGAACTTACTGACAGTCAATTGATTTTTGATAAAGTGTCAAAAATGACACCTATTGGAAAAATTATAGCATCTTCAAGAAATGGTGCTGGCAAAATTGGATGTCTACATGCACAAAACTGAAACTGGGCCTTTATTTGTCTCCCTGCATGAAAAGCAATTGATCAAGGACCTCCATGTTAAATTACAGAACATAAAACTCATAGAAAAATAATAGGGAATACCCTTGAATTGATTAGCTTTGGACAACATTCCTCAATAGGACCCCAAAGGCACAGAGAATAAGTCAGGTATAAACAAGTGGGATTATATGAAATTAAAAAGCTTTTGATCAGAAAAAGAGACTATGAATTGAGCAAAAAGACAACCTACGTAATGGAAGAATAGCTTCATTAACCCCATAACCAAAAGAAGAATAATATCCAGAGTATATGAAAAAAAAATACAAGGGAGTAAATAATCCCATAAAAATGGTATCTAGAACTGAAAATAAACTTCTCAGAAGACTAAATTCATAAGTCTAACGAGCATCTTAAAAAATGTTCTACCTCCCTAGTCACTAGGGAAATGTAAATTAAAACCTCCATGAGATGTTGTCTCATTCCAGTCAGAATGGCTATGATCCAAAACACAAACAGGAAATGTTGACACAGATATGGGGAGAAGGGGACCCTCATGCATGCCTGGTGGGATAGTAAACTCATGTGGCCCCTTTGGTGATCAATTTAGAGGTATATAAAAAAGTCAAAAGTCACCGTTCCTGGGGATGTTTCCAAAGAACACTGTATCCTGTATCAGAGACACAAGTACAACTGTGTTCATAGCAGCCCTTTTCACAATTGTGAAGAAATGGAAACAACCTAGATGCCCAACAGTATATGAATGGGTAATGAAAATGTGGCACATATATAAGGTATATAATGAAATATATTCAGCAGTTAGGAAAGGAGAACTTGAAATTTGCAAATAAATGGACAGAACTGAAAGAAATAATGAGTGAGATATCCCTAAGGAAGAAAGACAGACATATGTTCTCCCTTATAAGTGGATCCTAGTATTAAACCATAGGTTTGATGGAATCAAACCGAAATCTTACAGGACCCACAAATGCAAGGGAACACCAGCTGGGGAGTGGGGGGGAGACATAAGAGGGGAAAGGGAAAGTAAATGGATGGAATTAGAAACAATTATATTGACTGAAGTATCCCAGACCCAGAAAAGTAAGCGCCGTATGTACTCCCTAATAGGTGGCTCCTAGTATCAAACCCACTTAGAAACACTTAAGGATAAATCTCTGTAACACCTACAGTAATTGCAAGGATTATGAACAGGAGGGATGGGGTAGGAGGGCCACACCAGAAACAAGGAGAAAGGGGAACATGTTACAGCAGAGAAAATAGGCCACCATCAAGGACTGCAAGTGAGTAATGAGACATCTGGTTAAGTTCACAGACTTTCGTTCCTGATAATTTACAACTGATGGGGTATGATCTTACCAGAAGGGGAGGGTGTATAGTCTGGCAGATAAAAGTAACCATTTTGAAAATGGGTGATTGACTGCTCCCTCACTGCAGTTTCCTACTTTTATTACATCTACCTTTGAATATACTCTTATAACAAGACTCTATTTTAACAGCTTTTTATCTCTGGCCAGGGGGTGACATCCAATACCCATCAGGATGGAGTGAAGGGCACTGCAGGAGCAGCAAAACTGGAAAAAAAAATCAACAAACCCTAATCCAGAACTTCAGAGACTCCATATCAACCACCTGGAACTAGGCCAGCCTAATCTCTCCCCATTTTTGAAGCTCAAGGAAATTTCTGGAAGAGGGGGTGGTGATATTGCTAGAGCACAAGGATGGGAGGAGTAATGATATGCAAGGCACTCCATACAAGTTAGGGCCGAAGCAATCATAATTGGACTTTGCATGCCCTGCACAATGCCCATCACACTATTGACCCCACAAAGTCTAGCATCTGCTAAAGGCACCAAGATCCTTGGAAGCAAGGGATTGACAGCCACAGTAATGTTCCTATGCTTAACGGGAACACAGGAGAGTTCTGGAAAATGCCACTGGGTCCTTGCACCTCATCGGAGAGGAGGACCCAGAGGAGAGTTTGGCGTGCACATTAAAGGATGCTCCGGGGATGGGAGGGGGAGGCACTGACAGAGGGGATGGGATGGGGGAGGGAAGGGGGGCACAGAGTGGTGGGAGGTTGGAGGGAGAGACCTGTTAAGTTTGTATGAGTGGAAATAAACACACACACACACACACACACACACACACACACAGACACACACACAGACAGACACACAGACAGACACACACACACACATCGGGAATGTAAAAAAAAAAAAAAAAGAAAAAGAAAGGGAGAGTGGGGAGGGAAGCAAGAAGATCCCAAAATTTAGAAACAAAAGAACATTGGCAAACTATTTTTAAAAAGGTTTCTATATAAGAAAAGGAGTGGGAAGAACAAGAATAGGACACAATAGAGAGTGGGGTTAGATTCTAGGTAACCAACCACATGCATACTAATCCCTAAACCCCACCTCATGACAAGGGACACAAAAGCTCAGCACTGCAAATCAATCTACCAACAGTGGAAGTGGGGTGAAGTGACAGTGAACAGGATCAGGTATCCCAATACTAACTAACAAAAAACCGCATGGGCATGGTGTCATGTCTGCACCCTCAGAAGAATAACTGTAAACAAAGCATTCATGTAGCAAGCTACTTAGCTAGACTTACCCAAATCAAAATCTCTGAGTTCAAATGAGAGACCCTGTCTCAATATTTAATGTGGACAAAAACTCAAAAAGCCACTGATATCAGTTCCTGACATCCTCATGTACACACACATACGTCCACATTCACATATATGTTTGCTCACACATGAGAATACGCCTACACACAAAAACATACAGGACACACACATCACATGCAAAAATAGAGGAAGAGTGAATAAACCATATTTGGTTATTTTCACACATAGCATTAACATTGTCAGCTCTAGTTTTTCACTCAGTTTCTTAAAATTCCCTACTTACATGCAAAATGGAATTTTTTTCAAGTATTTCAAGAAATGAATATGTGCATTTCAATTTATTAAATCAAATTGTAAACAAGAATGTGTAGGAAAAAAATTTACAATATTTTTGCAAAAGACCGAACAGTAGTGGAAAACACTGAATTTGTGAGTGTGTGTGTGTGCCTATGTGTGTATAAGTACAGAACCTGTATACCAGGGTATGCATGTGAAGTTTAGAGGAAAGCCTTTCAGATTTCATTTCACACTTTTTGAGAATGAATCTCTTCATTACTGAGTTCACTAGGCAAGCTGGCTGGGCTACAGCTTCTGGATATTTGCATATCTCTGGGAAATCATCATAAGTGTGCAGGAATTTACAGGCACTTTTTTACTGTGTAACTGTGTATGGCTTCCATGTGAGATCTGTGTACAGAGATTTCCATCCATCAATTCATCTGTCAAGTCCCAAATCTCTTACTATGCAAGCTTACATTTTATCATGAATAACTAAACTGGTTTTAAGAAAATATTAACAATGGCAATTATCTTTAAGTCCTACAAAGTGGTTTTTACAATGAATACAATCTGCAGAAAGTTATGTAGAACTAGGGGTTGGAGAGGTGGCTCAGGGGTTAAGCCTCTGCCTTGCAGGCGGAAGGTCCTGAGTTCGGATCCTAGACCCCACGTATAGACACCGGGCAGAAGCGGGGGCAGCCTGCGTTTCTGGTCCTGGTAGGGTGGAGCCTGTGACTCCCTGGGCAGAGTAAACAAGGAAGAGGTGGAAGTGGTCCAAGGTGGTTCCTGAATTCGTCGGTGGTTCTACACACACGCACACACACACACACACACACACACATACACACACACACATGCACAATTGAATAAATAAAAAAAAGAAAGTTATGTAGAACTAATGAGAATTCACAAAATTGTACACAAATAAAGTGGGAGCTCATTTGCTGAAGACATTATGAAAGGGACACACTATTTATGGAGATATGTAAATGTGCTTAAGGGGATGTAAAGGCACTTACAAGGAATATAATTAATATAAATGTGTATTATTATTTAAAATCCATCACAAGTTCAGCTGGTCAACATTATTTGAAAAGTTATCTTATTCCATATGCAAAAGTTTGATCTTAAAAAGCTCAATAAATGCAAACATAATTAAAAAATTTTCAGTACTAATTTCCCACTGCCTGGCACATACTCTGTAGGTTTCTCATACACATCCAGAATTAAATCAAATATCCTATGTCTTATCCACCAGTCTGCTTGACTCTGCTATGTGTCATGAGGTCTTACTGAAAATTTAAAACTAATTTTTTAATGCCTCTCTTTCTGTCCATTGTGCATGTGAAACAGAAGCCTCAATGTTTATATCTTATATGTTGTTCTTGCACTGGTATATACAAAAACAAAAGAATACCTAGAACATGACAACTTCTGGAATCAGTAGCTCAATCATTAAGATATAAAACATAGAGAACATGAAATGAAATGTGAAAAAGTATTGATTATTACAAAACAGAAAACATTTACAAAAATAGAAGTAGATGGGAAATATAAATATCAAATAATTATATAGTAGACTAAAATATGGATATATGCAATAAAAGCTAATATATCAATACTCCACTCCAATATTGAAATTACAGTTTACATGAAAAGGAGTAAATATGAAATATCTTCCAACAAGAGATGCTTATTATCTATAAGGAAAATAACATGTTTGCTAGAAAAATAAAAGAAAGATTTAGTAAGCATACATCAAGCAAAAGAAAAAGGTCTGGTTTCACTCATGTTAATATACATTAGCACAAAATTTTATGAAAAATTGAAAGAGGGGCCTCATAGACAAACATAACTATAAACAGCAAATTTAAAGGAGAGACTTCACTAGCAAAACTTCAAAATATTTGGTAAAATTAGTAGAGGCCATGAAAGGAAAAAAATAAACAGATACATATGTGGATTTATTAAAATCCCTCTCACTAACTAATAATCTATGTAAACAAAATAAATTAGCAATGATATTTTAGCTATAAACAACAATGACATATATTAACTTAGTTAACTTTAGCAACACATTTCAAAAACTGCTAACTCTCAGATATATGCACTGATGAAAGCAGTACTGTATTAGAAATGATTGACATAAATATTTACAGAAAAATTAAAATGTATGAATATTCAAATATTATTAGAATAGTCCATAAATCAAAGAAATAATCACTAGGTCATAGTTGAGTGTCTTTAAAATGAAATAAAAATGCATCATCTCAATCATTGAGGGTCATTTTAAAGGTAAAGAAATTTGATGGCTTTAAAGCACTCAATTAAAAAAGAAGAAATTTTGAAAAACAGACCAATTTGAAAGTCTACTAGAAAAGAAAAAGACCAAAGAAGTTCAAAGTAAAAGGAGAAAATATAACAATTAAGAACAAACATAAATGAAAAAAGATGAGAGGAAATTAATAAGACAAGTACAGAAACTAACATAGGAAAATTCACATTTGGAATGCACACCAAAACAATCACTTCTAAATTTATAACTAATAAATATGGTAAGCTCTCACAAGGATCAATTAAATCAAAGCCAAAGCAAAATATGAAATCAGATTAATGGAAAGCAGTGCAATGTAGAAATTATAGATATCAATGTGATAATTACCAACAACTTTAGTTCAATAAAATTGAAGCAGATGAAATGAATTATTGTCTGAAAACTCACAAAAAACAGAGAAGGAATAGAATAACTCAATATTCCTACATCAGTTACAAAATTCTAATTTATACCTAAATACCCATATGTAAAGAAAACTCAGGAAACATATCATTTCTTATGTGAATCATATGGAGTGAAGAAAAACACTAACACTGCTACAAACACATTTTTAAGAAGCAAGGAAGGTCAGAGATGTACCTGATAAAGTAATGCTTAGACTCAGTACAAGAGTAGAATATTATGTACCAATATCTTTCACAAACAGATTTGTGCATCTATCACAATCAATTGAGCAATACTCAAGAAGGGTGACCATAAAGGGGGAAGTAAGAGTTCTTATCCACAGCTGATGGGAGACCACCTAGTGCAGCCACCATAAAAATCAGTATGAAGTTTCTTCAAAAAGGAAGAAATCGAACCACAATTTGGACCAGCTACAGCAAGCCTGGCATATCCCTCAAGAATTTTATAACCAACTATAGACTTACTTGCTCATCTATGTTACTGTTTTCTGTTCATGATATCTAGAAATGGAATCAGCCTAGATGACTATCAACAGCTGAATGTATAATGAAAATGTGATGCATATACAAAATAGAACTGTGTTCTGCAGTGAAGAAAAATGAAATCATGAAACTTGCAGGTGAATAGATGGTACTTGAAACTAATCATACTGATCAAAGTAACCCAGGCTCAGAAAAATAACGCTTTTTCATTCTGGCCGTAGCTTTAAAGTTTTAGATTAGTATGTTTAACTTGGAATAACTAAAGATGCATAAGAACAGAAGAGAACCATTGGGTTTGGGCAAGCCTTATGGAAGAGTGATTAGCAGAACACAAGTGATATGAAAATATAGAACTTCACTAATGAATATGGAATGTTTAAGCAGGAACAGGGATGGGAGGATAGGAGAGATGAGGGGGTGGGGGTTGATAAAATGAAAGAGCTCTATGGAAAATTGCTACTTTGAAATCCAATTTTAAAATGTAAGTTCCAAAAGTGAGAGCTAATGGGTGTATGCCCTGCAGGCCTGGAAATTACTGCTCCCGAAGGTGATGAATTATTAAAAACTCCACAGCCAGGTATGAGATACCTCTTTTTGAGTTGTGGTCAAAGAAGTCTCATGGGTCCCCTTTATAATAATAAAGGCTCTTGCCACATAATAAAGACTCTAGCCATTCCTCTTGGTTGCCCACTAGAACTAGTGGTGAGAGTATTGCTGAAGACACAGTACACCTTTGTGGCAAGATAAATAGAAGTCAAGTCAGAAAGTGTAAGGAGGTTTCTTCCTTCTGGATAACATTCACAGTGCCAGAGGATTCTAAGTATAACCTACTAGGAAAGAAAAGACACCAGTGCTCTTACGTGGTTGGAAACCTAATGAACTACAAAACCGATTTCCTATTTACCAAAATGGGCCAAAAATGTATGTTCACACAACATCCTGCCTGCACACTTGCAGCAGACGAAGCTTGGGTCCAATGGAGACATTATTGACAAGTGAATTATGACAGGAACTAGATATATCCACACTGTGCTATATTAATTCAAAACATGAGTGATGAAGCCATGAAAATGAATGCATATTACACGATTCTGATGATAGAATATTCCATTTTGGAAAATGAAAAAATAACATTTATACACACATACTACACACACATACACACACGCACGCATGCACACACACACACACACACACACACACACACATTAAAGAAAAAACAATTCCGATCAATAGTACATTCCGTTCTTGAAAATGAAAAACTAAGGAAAAATAAGTTCCATAACTGTCAGTGTTCAGGGAGAGTGAAGGACAATGGGAGAGTATGGAGGGCGTTTGGACATTGGCAAGAATTCTATTACATACTATGAGCTTCTAGTTCATCAAATATAGGATATACTTTGATGTTAACATAATGGGGAATATATGGAGATATGGTAATTCTACTGGAATTCTCTGTGTGTTTGCATAATTTTTCCATGAGGTTAAACATGAGGCATATTTTTTAAAAATTACAAAGTCAGACTATTTGTTATCTAATAAAAAGCGGGACACAAGTTTGTCAGGTAACAGATGACAGAAATGTAATATTAATATCTTATTCTTACCTGAAATTTTTTTGGTCAGACACCCTGTCATTTTTGGAGATGGATTTTTTTTATTGAATTTTACAATGAATTGCTTACCAATACATATGCTTATTACCAATCTGGATATATGCTTATTTACAATTTGCAATTTTAATAAAACATTGACATACTAAAGTTATTTAACACAGGGGACATTTTTAAATGTCAGCTCTTGAGCCACTGTGAAAAGAACTTATTTCCCAACAAATGTCTTCATGAAACAATCTGTCAGAATAGTAGCTATTTGACAAAAATCCCAGTATGTTGGAAACAGCTAAATGATGCTGTTTCCCAAAACATGAGAAATTGAGTCAATCATTCATATAGGCTGTCTACATGAAACCAAACATCTGCTTTGGCAACAGAATCCCTCATTTTCCATCTGAATGGTTAATAAACTCACAAATATTTGCAAAGTTCTTTTAATTTAAAAAGTGCTTTTTGTATTGCTTCTCATCTAAACTGCAGAATAATCCATAATACCTAACACTTAAGCCTATTTTCCTAGTAATGAAACTGATGCTTTGAAAGAGTAGCTAATTTTTGAAATTTCAAATTGTGTGTCAGAAAAGACCTCTGAGAAGAAAAGGACAACAGGAAGTCCTTGCTAGGCATGCAGGCTGAGATCTTGGGCATTTACTATGTCCTATAAAGAATACCCTTTGGGTCTGAGATATGATTCAGTTATGAAAGACGTTGCAGTTCAAAGCTTCAGAAGTAAGTTCAGTCTTCTGAACCAATGCAAAAAGACAAGATACTTTCCATCTTTTTTCCCAGCATTCCTATGGTGATATGGTGATATGGGAAGCAGAGGCAAAAGATCAAGGGTCAGTTCTTCTGTAATATGGCTTTGCAATGGCAGAAACAAGAGACACCCTGCCTCAACAAATTAGAAGCAAAGAAAAGACTTTCCTCTGACATCCACTTGTGCATGATAGGGCATTCACATCATCACACTCAGATACATCAAACACACACACACCACCACCACCACCACCACCACCACCAAATAGGCAAAAATAAAAAGTGCACACCTTCTTGAATCTATATGCATGTGTAGGCAGCTTTGCAGTCAGAAAATAAGATTGATACACTTCAGGTAATCATTGTTTTCACAAAACATACCCTCTATTCCTTATTTTTTTAGCAAAAGGATTAATCTCTGAAAGCTCATGCATACACAGAACTGCTGTGTCTCTATACTGTGAAGGCTCATTTTGCTGACATCCTCTTTCACCATGACCTCATGGCAGAGCATGATGAAAAGCTTTCTTTTCCAAGTGCAACTTTCAAATGGCAAAAATTACCAAAAGAAAGAAATATCATGCTTGTTTCTGGCACTTTTGTCATTGTTAAATTTGTCCCAGGACAAGTTCACACTCTGTTTTTAACATGAAAACATCACATTGGGCCATTATGAATTGTTTTGCAGTATTAAATGCTTCTGCTTGGCCTAATGCAACATTCTGTTTCTGTATGTTTCAGTTATTTTGTTTTTTTTTGTCAAAAAGCCCAGGTAATTCAGAGCCAAAAACAAAGTTTAATTCATAAAGAATTCTTATTTTTCAGCCTGAAATCATGGTTCATAAAGTAGATATTTAGTTTATTTTAATTTAAATATTTTTATGATTTGGTTTATTTGAGTGATTTCTAATATGGAATATTCTGTTTTCATTTTTTTCAGCTAGCATCTTGTTGTATGCTTTGGGATGGCAACGGAATGATGATATAAATATAGCTGACAATAAGTGCATGATGTACTAGAGAATTTGGAATTTACATGAAAATACCACCTCACATTATTATACATCCCACAGGAATAACACTTTTTTTCAAATTTGTATGGAGCTCTTAGTAAGTAGCTGTTTCCCCTAATCAAGGCACTATGGGAGGAATCAGAACAAAGCTAAGAGATTTTCTATTACTGTTAAATATTTAATTATATTGAACTTGGTATTTAAGTATGGATTTTGATGACTTTGAGAGAGCCATTAGACGACTGGAAACATAGCTATAAATTCTATCAAATTATTGACCAAAAGGTTCAGCAGCACATAAGAGGTTCATAGAATTCTCAAGGGGAAAAGTTTCGAGAAAATGGCCTAACATGCAAGCTGCTACTAAACAAAACTTAGCACAGAATTTACTATATATATCAATATGGAAAGTACAAATAAACAAAAATTCATATGAAATAAATTCTCTCTATGGACCTGCTGATATGTGAACTTGGCTAGAATGTAGGTCATAGGTATTCAGTCAAACCATCATGTAGATGCTTCCAGGCAAGTGTTTTAAACATGTGATACAAGTCCATCATTTTGTTAGCTCTTTGAGGAAGAGATTACGGCAAATAATGCAGGTGCTGCTGTTTCAATCAACAGAAATACAGGGCTGAGGATTTCTTCACAAAAGGAAACATTCTCCTTATGCAGAACAGCCTGATGCAGTAACTGGAATGTCTACTGTAGCCTTTCATACAGCCATGTCCCCACAACAAGGAGATAGTAATCCTTGCAATAATTATCCTAATACATGTATACTAATATCCCATCTCTGGTCCTTGCTTGATACAAGCACATGAGAATTATTAAGGCAAAATTTTGTTTAAAAAGTTTATTTTAGTTTATTTTAATTTCTAGTTTTACAACCATATTCCGTAATTAATCCTGTCACGTATTTGCTCTTTCCTCCCTTTCTCCTCTCCTTCTTCTCTCCCCTCCCTTCACCATTCCATCTGATTATTTCCCACCTTCTTGTCTGTCTGCTTCTATGGGTCCCAGGGTTCCCTCTGAATCATCTGCTCTAATGGGTGGTCAGACCTCTGTGGCAGATCAAGTGGCCCATCCTTGGGCAGACCCACTGATAGGGTCACTCCCATTCACCTGTCTAGCCCTAGCTCCTAAGATTCTTACTGCATGTAATTATTTCTCCTAGTCTATGGGGACATTGAGCAGGTCCAGAAAGGATAAGTCTCATTATAGTGAGTTCCTGGTTAAATCAGCCTATCTTTCATGAACCACTTTCCAGTGGTGAACCTCCCATCTTTAGGCTTTTATAATCTTACCAACCCCTCCTCTGCAAGTTCACTTGAGCCTTAGGATGGGGAGACACTTGGTTGGCCTGGTTCTGGGTGACCTGTTGTCTTTTTCACTGTTTTTGCACTACACTGGGCTGTGCCCTGTCTGGGTGTTGAGATCCTCTCCTAATCCTTTCCTATTCATTGTTGATGGGATTATAAACCCATACAACCACTTTGGAGATAAATTCGAAGGTACCTAAAAAATTAAAAATCAAAATTCCATATGACCAAGCTATACCATTCCTGTGACTATTACCAAAGAACACTGCATACTGCATCAGAGAGACCTGTATGACTATGTTTTTCACAATTGCAAAGAAATAGAACCAAACTAGATGTTCAACAGTTGACAAATGGTTAATGAAAATGTGGTACGTGTATACAATGGAATACTATACAGCTGTCAGGAAAAATGAGCTAATGAAATTTGCCTGTAAATGGATGTAACTGGAAGAAATCATACTGAGTGAAATATCCCAGAAGCAGAAAAACAGATGCTGTATCTTCTCCCATGTAAGTACATCCATCAGTTGGATGGAATCAAACACAAACTCACACAACACACAAAAATTCAAAGGAACACAGAAAGAGTAAAACATGTGTGAACTGTTGGAAAGCTTTTCTATAATAAAAGCCTTAAAAGAGAGGGAAGAACAGGAATAAGACACAGTTGAGCATGTGGTTAGCCTCCAGGAGTTAACCAGTCACCTGTTTACTAACGCCTAACCTCCCCTCCCATACCATGATAGGTAACACATGCCCAGCACTGTAAACCAATCTAAACAACAGTGAACAGGGAGTAAGCTGACAGTGGGCAGGATCACATGTCTAAATAATAACTACAAATACCCAAGAGCAAACTCGCATTTAAAAAAGTTTTATGTTTCTTAACTCTAATCTCTGGTAGGAAAAATATTAAAGAAACAGAGGAAACAGTGTGATGTGACTATTGCTTAGTAGAGAAAAGTATTCAAATTTGCTTAATGCAAATAGTTAAAAATTCTAAGATGGGTCAAGAGGAGAAGGGCAGTTTGCAAACAGGAAAACTCACTATAGCAATGAGAGCTGTGAGGGCCGAACGTGTATTTTCACACTAGTGTCAAGAGCAGCAAACTGTGATCAACAAAGGATGGGAAGAGAGAAGGGATCGCTGATGGATAAATTGAACTTCATTCTTTGGGATCATAAATATGTTCTTTGAAATGTTACCTTCATATTTTAGTTGATATTTTTTAATGAGGTTCTTTGTATCATGGCTTCTGAAACTCTGATTCAGAATGCCTGGAGCACGGCCTAGAATCCCTCAGCTTTTAAGCAAATGTCAAGGATGATTCTGAAGCAATTGGTAGAAGGACTTCATCTTAAGAATTGCATCATGGTTGTTTTCATTTTTGAATTATAACAAATTCCTGAAGGATGCTCTTTATAATTCTTGATATTTTGTTTCATATTTATTTCATATTATTGTTTTCATATCCTTCACTTTTCCAAAAACACCTTGTTTTGCTTAGATAACAAAATGTTCTATCTACACATTTGAACTATAACAAACAAAATAAATGGTAATAAAGACCAGCCTTATTGCAATATTTTATTTTCCTTACGTTTAGAGAAGAACATTTCAAAATCCAAGCACAAAAAGCACATGCAGATCAAATATATTACCAAGGCAGATTATGATCTCACTTTTAATCCATCCAGGTTTGGCTAGCAGTGAACATTGCCAAAATCATTAGATGAAACTCAGGCTACATTATGGAAGGATCAGAGATGATTTCCATTAAGCAAAAATGAGGACAAATGAACACAATCCTGAGAAAATTTATATCCATCCACAGTGTAGTAAAGCTTCATGGGCAGACAGAGAACAGACAAATCTCACTGAGAGATCCGCAAGCACATGATATCACTTGCAAATCTAGAGTTTAGTATATAACAACTTTTAAAGAAAGAAAAAACTCATCCATACCTTTCTTGTGAACCCAATTTTTTTTCTTAGCACACCCTAAAGGGGTTGCTAAATTAGCCCCAGAAAGACATACTGAAGAGTATAATTCAGACATATATAGTTGTTGGCTTCTTGTAACTGTTTTATGTTGTTTGTATAAATATCTGTGATGGTTAATATTAATTATCAGCCCAACACTTTAGAGGCTGGCTTCCAGGCCTACTGAGAGATATTCCCCCAGATGGATTTGGCCTCTAAACATAATATACCTTAGGGATTCACTTTGATTGCATAACTGATATGTGAATTTCCAGTCCACTGAGGGAAGGATCATCTCTTATGCAGGTGATCAAAGACTGAATAAAGATAGAAAGAATGTACAGGGAAGCTAGCAACTATGCACGCACACACAGCTCTCTGTGATTCTGCTGTTGCAAATTCTCTTCAGTGATGCACTGCAACCTGAAACCTGAAACCTGAAACTGTGAGCTAGAATAAAACTCTTCTCCATAAATTGCTGGTGAGGAAATGTCATGGTTTGAATGTATAGTGTCCCCCATAGGATCCTGTGTTTACTTTCTTAGCTGTTACTACTTGGGAAGATCATGGCAACTTTAGGAGGTGTAGCTTTGGTGGAGAAAAGCAAGTTACAGGGAATGGGTCTTGACATTGGTTATACCCACTGAATTTCTACTAGTAATCTACTCTCAAAGTCTGCTGTTTGCTTTCTTGGTCTCCACGATGCCTGCAGTGATCTAAGCCTCCTCCATCTTCTTGCCTGTTGTGCCTTTCCTGCCATAATGGACTGTATCCATTGAAACTGTGGAACCACAAGACAAAATTTCTCCTTTCTCCCTTATGCTGGTTGTATGAGTGTTGTCTCACAGCAACAGAGAAGAGTAACTGTGGCAGGTGTTTTTACTGCAAACATTATAAAACAGAACAAAACAAAGGTACATCTACAGATTGTAATTTTTGTTACAGGTTTTTTAAATTTCCTATTTAAAAACAGACATAGTATATAGAAATTATACAGGAGACGTATTAAATTAACTTAATTTTAAATAAATATTTACCACAGTAAAAACCTAGTAAAGTGACATTGGTTGCAAAATAAATGTCAAAATTGTATCTCACAGAATGCCAAACAGATGTATCTACATTCAAATGCTAATTGTTCACAGATTGTCACATACTTTAATAATATGATCATATATTTTCTCATGTTTCCATTACTTAACAATAGCAGTGCATATATCATAAATGCATCAAATTGTCATTTAATTCATTTCCATTATTTTCTGTGTGCATGTGTGTGTGTGCGTGTGTGCATGCATGTATCAGAGGGCACTGCCATTGTGGAGGACCAAAGGTGACTCCGGGAATCATCGTGGATTGCTTCTACCTCCTTTTTGCTTCATTCTGGTGTTTCCAGAGTGAAGCAATTTCTGCCCATCAAAGTCAAAAGTATAGGCTACCATTGTTCTTGCCTGGCATTTTTATGTGGGACCTGGGATCCAAACTAAGGACTATCTGCTTGCAAGGTAGAGTCTTAACTCCTGATCCATCTTTCCAGCCTATTTCTAATGTTTTCATATGCAAATCCTGGATCTCTCCTGAGCCTCGCAATTCCCTCACTTTTATCTATAGTGGCTTAGATGCTCCCACATGGTAATTAGGGCATCATAACACTTAAATTTTTCCTTCTTCTGAGTTTATCCTGAACCTATTTGGAACTACAGCATATATTTTATGTGATGACATATTAAGTATCTTTTGTCTCTAAACAGGATTACAATAAAAGGGAGAGTTTTGCATTTGCGTATGCTACCACTAAATCATTTAATATCAGGATTATTTCTGTATAATATCTAAGTTTATTGTATGAGGAACCTCAAATGTAAAAAGCCTCAATTGATAAATATCTGCTTTTTATCATAAAAGGAAAAATCTCGGTAACTAGACTATCATTAAGATAGTTTTTTCTTATTAAAGTACTGGGCATTGATCCAATAAGTATCTCTTTCTTTTTTTATTCTTACATAGGACTTCAGTCATCAAATTGACTTCCTCCCAGTCAGCCATTTTAACTTAAGATCCCCCTACCTCAGCATCCTTAGAAGTTATGATCACAGGTGTGCATTACAAGGTCTGACAAGCAACTTGTCTTGTTAATAAATTACATTTCCAGGGGCTGGAGAGGTGGCTCAGGAGTTAAGACTCTGCCTTGCAGGTGGAAGGTCCTGAGTTCGGATCCTAGACCCCACGTATAGATGCTGGGCGGAAGCGGGGGCAGCCTGCATTTCTGGTCCTGGTAGGGCGGAGCCTGTGAATCCCAGGGCAAAATAAACAAGGAGGAGGTGGAGGCGGTCCCTGGTGGTTCCCGAATTCACCCGTGGTTCTACACACACACACACACACACACACACACACACACACACACACATGCATACTCGCACAATTGAATAAATAATAAAATAATTAAAAAATAAATTACATTTACATCTCTATGTGCAAAAATGAGTATTTTAATATTCAATGAAGGGAGGACTGGTACAGTGCTAAATATTCTAGAGTTGCTTCCAAGGCAAATATGTTCATTGGAATAATTATACAAAGCTGACTAAGCCACAGGTTTTATACATACATATATATATATACACACATATATATGTATATAGAGAGAGAAATTCAAAATAAATATTACCTTTAATTGTTCATTATACTGAATGTATCTTTCTCTGAATTCCTTAAGTCGGTATCGATGTTCATGTTTCTATAGAAGAGAATGTCCTTATAATTTCCCTATGGTTTGAAGCTGTTGCACCATTTCTTTGATTTTTTTTATAATCTGAGAAGTTCCCCGATGAGTCAGAGATCACCGTTTAAACTGCATTCTATGAATGTAAAAATGGTTTGCTCTGCATGTAGTGCTAATGAAAGGCACAAATCATTGTAGGAAAGTAATGTTGTAAATGTTCTTCAATGTAAAAATGTTGCTGTGAATAGCATTGTCTAAAGTCAAATTGTCCAGGGACATGCCCAATCTTAGATATGTTTTGAATCAAAATATTTATATTGAAAACTAATGAACACACACACACAGAGTTCATACAACCAATAATAGGATTGGATGTATGTCATATAACAATTAATTTAATTTCCTACTAATTAATTCCCTTGTTCCCAATCTACTGCTCCATTCATTAAAACCTATGGTTAACAGTTATTGAAAATAATTAGTATCATTTTTTAACAGGAATTTATTTTAGGTTTGTTGATTCTCTTTCAGGATTAAACAATATATTTTTTATTTCTTCCATATTAAACAATATTTTTGTCCTTTTGAATCTAGATATCTTCTAAAGGAAAAAATCATATCTGTTAGTTAAACTTGCTACTTGTCCTTATGAGACATGCATAATGAATAACATACCAACATGCCCCCATAGAATATTGAGGGACTTAAGAGAGATAAGAATAAATAGTGGAAACCTTGGGAACTAAAGCTGGATAAGTGAAGGGGAAATGACTCTACCAGTGGAGTGGCTGAAGAGAGGCAACTTGATAAGCCAAAAAGGCATGAACTCCCACAAGATTAGATAAGCCAGAGGCAACCTTGGGATCCATAGAAGCAGATAGGCAGGGGGGTGGAAGGTAGTGGGATGGATTGAGAAGGGAAAGGGAGAGAGGCTGCTCGGCTGAGTTAGTGTCATCCGTCTCTTTGGGTCTAGGCCTCCATTGCAAAAATGTTGTGCCAGATCCTCGGTCAAACCAAGAAGCATCCAAGCTTGTTTCCCCTCTTCATATTTATTGGGGCAGGTGGTACTGGGGCAACACTGTATGTGTTTCGTCTGGCATTGTTCAATCCAGGTATCAGTTGGGACAGGAAGAACAACCCAGAACCCTGGAACAAACTGGGTCCCAATGATCAGTATAAGTTCTATTCAGTGAACGTGGATTACAGCAAACTGAAGAAAGAAAGTTCCGACTTCTAAGTGAAATGTTTCACCATAAAGCTGCTTAAAATGAAGGTTTTCAGAAGCCATCTGCACAATTTTCCACTTAACCAAGAAATATTTCTCCTCTGAATGCATGAAGTCATGTTAATTTTTTGGAGTTTATTACACTGAACAATAAATCTCTTACACTTGATATGTGTCACTTAGTGAATGCTGAAAATCCACTCAGAACTTAACAGCTAGGATGTAGGAAATAAATTATTAAAATGTAAAGAATTTCTTGAACTTTTGTGTGTTTGTATAGTTGAAAATAAAGCTATAAATTCTTCACCAAAAAAAAAAGAGAAGGGAAAAGGAAGAGAATGGGAGGAAGGGGAGATGGAAGGAAGCAGGGATAAGTACTCAAAACTAAAAAAAATAATAAAAATAATGAAATTAAAAAAAAAACAGAGACATGTTTTGGCTTTTTCACTAGAACTGACTCCTTCACTTATGGAGATGAATATTTTATTATAACTACATCAGCCTCCTCTAAAGATTCTGAGAGCACCTGAAGAGCTTCAACTACAGAGGACACATGCAATATTGCTGTTTCTAAGTGGAGAAGATGTAGGCTCTCCAAGGAGTGGTAGGAACACAGCAGATGGGCTGGCTGAGAGGCCCAGAATGACTGAATAAAAATATATTACTACAAGTTTAATAAAATTAAACACAGAGGAGAGTCTAGATTTCAAATATTAACTTAAAGATTTTTTTGAAATGATTGACAGAAATGAAAGGAATCAAGATAGATAATAGGTGGAATAGGCAGATCTGAAAACTTCAAAGTTCCAAGGTAGTTTGTGGAAGGTCAGTGTCATAGTTACTCTTTCTGCTGTTGTGAGATAACGTTCAGACTCAAGCAACTTAAGGAGAAAAATAGGAAATTTATTTGGCTTACAGTTCCAGAGGACAGGGTATTATAGTCCATTATGGCAGAAAAGGTATGGCAGGAGAGGTAACAGATGGAGGTAGGTCAGATAATTATGGAGAATGAAAAAGCAAGCAGGATCCTTTGTTAATAACCTTGGGGTTTACAAGCCTGCCCTCTGCCTGGTGCCTTTCTCTAATAAGGCTTCATTTTCGAAAGTTTTCATGACCTTCTCAAACATGAGCATCAGCTTAAGAGGTACACATATGAGACGGTGGTGGATGATTTCCATTCAAATCATGACAGTCAGGTAGATAACACACTGAAGGAGATGGATATAGAAGCTGGAGAAAAGAAAAAATTTTGATAGCGAGAGGTATGGCTCATCCCAGAAGTAACAGTAAAGTTTAATACGCTCTGTTCCGGGTTAAATTCATAAGAAAATAGTTTATTTTGCATAATTTGAACACTAAAAGATAAGAGAATGGCTTTTCATTATTCAGTGAGCATCTGGCCATTTTTCCCTGTCTGATGATCTTTCTTTTTCTTGTTTTGATGATTTGTCAGAATACACATTAGGTCAAAATACAAATTAAGTCATTATCAATCTTTACACTGATGGTAGATGTCTGTATTCATCACTATTTCTGCAATTTTAAATGACAATCAAGCATGCATTTTGAAAAAAAATCTTCTGTACAGAAGGTGACAGTGTAAATTTTCAATCTCAAAAAGTAACAGGATTTTCTAATGAGACACAGAAGTCTGCAATGAAATAATATAACACAAACTGATGCTTTATAGTTACATGGGAAATATAGGACAAATTTGCTAGATGAAACCCAACATCTCCATTGACCAGAAAATACATAACATAAACTATTAAAAACTCTCAAAAGCTAATATATAGTTATTGGAAGAAAAAAAGGCAATGTTTACAAAAATTTAGGACATTTAGCTAAAACTTCTAATCACTAACATGAAAAGCTATGATGATTTGCCACTTGCCAAATCCATGCTGTTATCTTGAGAACAGGAGATAATTTTGAAAAAAACAAAGCAGTTAAATCTATAGTGCAAGAAACATAGTCAATGACAATTTTGCATGTAATTCAGAAGCTCAAATAAAGTGATTATATTTAATCTTATAACTTAACAACAAACTGCTAGTGTTTCTCAAGCTTCAATATAGATTAGACTCACTAGTTGCTAATATTTTATATGTAGCATAAGTAAAAATGATATATGCAAGCAGGAAACCAGCAACAAAATGTTTATTTGTGTGTAGTAATGTATTTGACTAAAATTTGGGGGGGACTAATCCTATTATACTTCTAAACTCAAATTTTGCTAATAATGTCAAGTTCTGTTATCATTATACTTCTAAACTCATGTCTTGCTAATAATAGCAAGTACTGAAATCATTAGTGCCTATAATTATACTCTCATTCAGAACATTTTATATTAAAAATTTTTTTCACTACTGCACTAATGTGAAAGATCTCATCAGGATTTTCATACTTCATACCTTCATACTTTTCATGTAATAAAACTTTAAACTTTCTAACCTCATTTTCTAGAGACATTAATAGGTAGAAAGGTGTTAAAATAAAATTATTATCAATTCTTCATCTCATAAAACATTTATTTCACATATCTACCATCTTAATTCTGTTAATATCAAGATTTTCAAATTGGTTCTTTACAAAAAGCACAGAATTTAACAACAGGTATATTATGTGTACTACTGCCATAGACAATTTCTGACTTCTCATGAACTAAATATTTTCAGACCTATATCTTCTACAATCTCCAATATTCTAAAATTGAATAACGTATGCCTGCTTTGGATGCCTAATTTTAATATTTACAGAATAAATTAAGAAGTTAGTCTGCAGATTTCTCTTCATTTGATCTATTAGTTTTTCAATCAGAAATGTTAAGAAATAACTGTAGATGTCTTTTTTCTGATTTTAGAAGAAACAGAGGTTTTTAATCAAACAACACTATCTGAAATTGAAAAATAATAATATAAATGCAAATATAAATAAATTTAACCTCATATAATTCACCAGGGTAGAAAAAAATTCAGTTCAGGATTCTGCCTTCCAAACATTTTATAGACAAATTCAAACACTACAGAGCTAAGGTAAAAGTCATACAATATGATACACTTATAATGTTGTACTATTCATAGTTATTTATAATGGTGCAGTTCTTTTAAACGTTTGCAATTATAATGAGTAACTCTTATAATGTTTAGTTTAGTTAAATATTTATAACTTATATAGATGTGAATAATATGTGTATATGCAGATTCCTTTGTATATTTTTATGTACAAATAATTAACACCTAATGTGAATACTTGCCTATTTATTTCTATAAATCAATTCTATCCCTGAAAGAGGGATTCCATCATAAAATTTCAATATGGCAAGTGGGAGATTTATTCAGAAATTTGTGCTTCTCCACACTGTGGCTTCTAAATCTTTTGCTTTTCTGAATCTGCTAGTATTTTCTGTCAGGGAAAATAAAAATTCAGCCATTGTAAAAATTATATATTGTTAATTGCTAAAACTGACAACTTACATCTTTGAGTATCAACCATTATTTAAAAAGGTTTACACTCTGCCACTGTTTACTCCCTGTGCACTGTTTAGATTGGTTACAGTTCTGGGCATATGTTCCCTGTTATGGAGGCGGAGTGTTAAGGGTTAGTAAGCAGGTTGTTGGTTATCTGGAAGCTAACCCTACTCTCCACTATTCCTATTCCTGTTCTTCCCTCTCCTTTAAGACTTTTCTTACATAAAAGCACCCTTTAAAAAAAAAAACAGTTTACCCATTTCCTTTTACTTCTGCTCTTTTGGGATCTTCTTGCACACACCCTCCCTCTCTGGCTTGTGTTCCTTTGCATTTGCGGGTTCTTCTGAGTTTCTGTTTGATTCCATCAAACTGATGGTTTAATTCTAGGATCCACTTATAATGGACAAAATACAGAATTTTTTTTTCTATTTCTCGGTTATTACACTCAGTATGATTTCTTCCAGTTCTATCCATTTACTGGCAAATTTCACAACTGACAATGGACAGGATCAGATGTCTCAATACTAACCACAAACACCCAAAAGACATCTTCAATCTTAACTTCTCTCATTATATTCTTGAATAGGAGAGGATCTTATCAACCAGACAGGACATAGCCTAGTGCAGTGAAAGAACAGTTAAGTAAACAACAGCCAATTAGAATGCAGAGTATGGTGAACCTTCAATGTGCACCCAGAATCAGGGCAACCAAATCCCTCCCCATACTAAGGCTCAAGGAACTTTGAGGAAGAGGGGGTAGCAAGATTGTTAAGAGCTTAAGAATGAGGAGGTCTGCTGCTGGATGAGACATTCCACTCAAGGTAAGGCTGGTTGCAGCAATGAGAATTGTCCTTACTAGACCTGTACAATGACTGACATACCAACATGCCCCCAGGAGGATCCCAGGAGAAATAATTGGATGCAGTGGAAATCTTCGGGCTAGACAGGTGAAGGGGAATGTCCCATCAGGGGGTCTGTCCAGGGAAAGGCAACTTAGTCTGCTACAAGGGACTGAACCTCCACTAGAGCAGAGGATCCAGAGGGAACCCTGGGACCCATAGAAGCAGACAGAGAAGGAGAGTTGGAGGGAAAGAGGGAAGGGAAAAGAAGGGAAGAAGGGAGGAGGATGAGGGGCAGGAATAATTGATCATTGTGATTGTAATATTATGAAAAAATAAAAAATATATAAACAAGAAAGTTTTCAGTTGAAAAGTGCTTTGATTCTAAGTGAAAACTTATTGGCACATTCCTTCTCAAGAAAATAACCAATATAATACTCACTTATCAGTCCTTCAGAAAGCAATTCTGAGGATAAAAGACTCATTGTAATTGGCCTTCTCCTGGCTGCTCTTGGATGGAGATGGAGAGCCTTTGGCTGTAGCTCTGCTGTGTTTCCGTTATTGCCTGTCTACTTCTTTTCTCTTCTCATTTTCAGTGTAGGATCACGTGCTGTTAACATACTCATTCTGATTTTAAACTTTAGAGAAGTCATTAAGATTTTGTAAAACTTTATATCTCTTTGAATTGTCTTCACTTTTATGTTTGATCCTATCACATAAAATAAGTGCTATCCAATATTTAAAAGATATTAGCTAACTTGTTCAATGTCATTGCACATGGATCATTTTCTTCTGATCACAAATCCCTTAATATCCCACAGAGGATTAAAATTCTGCTTATCAATGTAGATGAGCTTTTACCAACTGCTTATTAATATCGTTTTAGTTTTAGTGATTCATCGACTTTGTTTTTGTTTTCCTTTTGTTCAAGACTAAAAATTTTGATGCTTTATTGAACTATTTCTGTGATCTGGGTAAGGCAGTTGACCTCAGAATCTATAGTTCCTTTATCAACCACAATGGGCTACTGAATAGTATCTACTTAATAAGAATTTTGTGATGATTGAAAATATGATGTATATTTTAGTATATGTGGTCTTTAAAACAATTTCACTCTAATTGGTTGGCTTTTAAATAACAGAGATTTAATGGTCACATTGCAAAGAAGAAAATTCAAGGTCAAGGTGCTGGCATCTGTGAAGCCTTGTGAGTGTCTTCTTATTGTTTCATTAAAAAAAACACTGAGGGAGAAACAGAAAGCATTGGTAGTGCATGATACAACCAAATGGAAACCTTCCATGTTGTTAATATATCACAGGTGTTTTTGTATATGAAAAGGGAACAAGAACAGATATTCTGAATACAGAGAAACAGAAAGAGGAGGATAGAGCAAAGCAAATGATGTCTTGTGGTGGTCCAACTAGAACCTAGATGCAATTAAACCATAAGACAAGTAATAGGCACGTGGTGCTTCCTGATAACCTGTTGGTCAGAGATGGTCAGAGTGGTGCAAAGACAACCCAAATAATATATACATCTGTCATTGTTCTTAGTTGCTCTCCAGAAACTGACAGCAAGACTCTGTTATCAAAATTGAAACACAAAGAACACAAATATGAGAATGCCATTTGGAACTGGTCTGGAAGATCACTCCTTGCTGGAGAGCTATCATAGTATGAGCAAGCTACTGAGGGAAAGACACTCAATAGTTTCATCTGCAGCAAGCAGTAATAAAAATCACCCTGGCAAGAATGATTATAAAATAGTGGCATGGATGTCAAAGGGACAACCAATAGTCTTTTGATTAGATTTAAGGCCCACTTTTCAGCAGGGATCCCATTCCTTGAACTTTAACTACAATAAAAACCTATGGAAGGGGAGAACATAGGTGCTAGAGTAAGTACAAGTGATGAAGTTTTATCTATGAAGATATTAAATCGAGCTGCCTTTTAAACTACTGTTATGCCCATAGACTGGATAAACATTCAGCATTCAACCTAGATGCATCCTTCTGGATTGGAAGGTCCTTATCACACACAATCATAACTGGACAAAACACAGAAAATAAGTGACTGTGGACTGCTTGGCTCTGGACAGGGCAGTGAAGTCACCCTGACTCCCATCCCAGGCCTCAGGGAAAATTGCAAAGAGAGAGAACAGCAAGACTGTAACAACCTGAATTGGAACAGGAATATTGCTTAACACTATCTCCTGGACATGTATGGGCAATTTTATTCATGAATTCACTACAGCTATACTTTTATGTATATTAAGGCCCACTTTTCAGCAGGGATCCAATCCCTTAAACTAGAATAAGAACCTGTGGAAGGGGAGAACATAGGCACTAGAGGCACTTAAGTCATGAAGGTTCATCCAGAAAACATGTGGGCTTATGCTGTCAATGGAAGGGGAAAGATCTTAAGAGACTCTATACATCTCTGGCAGATTGATGAAGGTTAATGGTGATGGAGAGAAAATTCAAAATACACTTTTAATAATATACTCATTGATATAAGATCCATGCTCTTTTAAGTACTCAGGCACATATAATCAAGTACAAACCAGATGAAATTCCAGTGGGCTACACATACAAAAAGACATAAAAATAGGAGGGTTTCTGGCAGGTGAGAATCAGGGCTATAATGAGACAAGAAAGAGGGTGGAATTGGTGATTAAAGTGTGAAAATATAAATTTACTATATTCATGTTTAAAACACTAAATGAATAAAAAATTAAAAATAAAAAGTACTCTGTCACAGAACTTCTATGACTAAAAAAATAACCATGAATACCATTAAGTTTCTTTTATAAGAGCACTAATCCTCTATAGAAGATTTTTCACTCTTGACTACCTTGGTTTACTCAACTTCTTGGACATTAGAATTTGAACATAACTATCATTATTTATGCAAATATCTCTCTATTTTCTATTATTTCTCCCATCCTATATAGATAGCTGAGAGTGTGATTGATCAGGAAGGTGTGATGTTTGGTGATAACAGACTGAGATCACTCACCTTCATTTTCATTACTGATTCAGAAAGTAGATACTTTGTCCAAAGGAAAATTTCAAATGATTGTCTTTTCCAAAACCATTTGAGTCTTTCTTAGAAGAGTAAGCCTCGCCAATGTCTTGTAGGACAGGGTCAGTCATGCCATAAAGTTACTAATCTCTACTTTATTTTTGATAGGATTCATTTTTTTTACTTACAATGGAATATTTGAACTATGTATGTGAGAGAAAATTGCCAATTCTGTGGACTGCTTCTTTCTATGCCTTTGAAGTTACTTATCTCTAAAGAACAACAAAGTTGTCTGAATACTATTGCAACTTCCCACTTGTAACTTGCAATTGATATGAAATAGTTTCACATTTGCATTTTAAGTGTTTATGGATTTTCAAAAATAATTTGGAGGAAAGTAATATTTTATTTTATCTGTACTGGACATTTTAAAGGACTTAAAGCTTGAAGCATTGAAAGGAAGGATAAAGACTTTTCTGAAACAGGATTTTAATACCACATAGAAAAGTATTTTTCATAGACAAAAGCTACAATCTAGCAAATATTTTGTACGAATATAGAATGCAGTGAGTAATGACTTAATGTAACACATGAATAATAATAACCAAAGGAAAGGGACATGAAAACCCACATCTGTAGTCCTGGACTTTCGAAGCTACAGAGGGAAAATCAGGAACACAAAGTTAGGTTGAGATGTAAAGTGAAACCCTTTCTAACAAAAATGGAAAGAAAAATAAGAAAATAAAAATATTAACAGGTTATTGGATAACAATTGACAGAATATAAGTATATGAGAGAATAAAAGTTTTTAGGCAGAGTAATAATGAAATATATTCCAGGTAAGTTGATAATATACTTTCATTTTGTTTTTATATCATTTCTAGTTAATGATACATTGTTTAATTTGAATACATATGTGCATATCAGAAACCTTCCACTTTTTTAAAATTTGTTTTTCTACTTTTACAAGCAGATTGCATATTCACTCCAGCTTCCCTTCCCTCCCCTTCCCTCCCATATCGTCCTATCCCCCCTCCTTCCCCTGCCTTTCCATTTGTATGCTTCTATGGATCCCAGGGTTCACTCTGGTTTGCCTACTCTTGTCAGGGCTCAGGCCTTGGTGGTATATCAAATTACTTCTCTTCAGAACACCCTACTGATATAGGCATTTCCCTCTATTCATCCAGCTTTGGACCCAAAGGTTTTCACTGTAAGTTCCCATCTTTCCTGAGTTCCTAGGTAGTCTATGGGGGCATGTTGGCATGTCAGTTATTATACTGGTCTGGGAAGGAAAACTCCCAATTCAATGAGCTCCCAGATGCAGTATTCCTGCCTTCAGTGGAGTGTCTTGTTTAATGGTGAACCTTCCTACCTTCAGGTTCTTATAATCTGAACACTCCCTCCTTTGCAAGGCCCCCAAAGCTTTGGGATGAGGAGAGATAAGGTCGCCCTGACCCCTGGGTGAGCCAAGATAAGTTGCTGATATTCTGCATTATGCTTGGCCATTGCTGCCCACTTTACTGCTACTCTATTGCTCTAGCTGCATCTTGCCAGGGTATGGAGCTCCTCTACCTCTGTTGTAGATGACTTGTAGGCTCAATGTTAAATGTTCTTCCAGTCTATGGGTATAAGAACAATTACCTTCAGAGCAGTTAGATATACTCTTTTCCTACCTATAGATTTATTGACTGTCTTCCCTGTTGATTTATTTTTTCCCTTTTTTGATATTCTTGTTTTAGTTTTCAGTAACCATTCTCACAAGTGCGTCTTGAGTCCAATCAGATAGCTGTTGGTTGTCTCTTTGATACTTATGCTACTATCACACTAGTGGTCACTTGTTGCCATGGTAATTTATATTGAAAATTACATTGATGATAGTTGTGATTATTTCTCTCCCCCAGAAGCTTCTATAGTATTCCTTGATAGTATGTAAGTTATCCAACAAGGAGAAAGTCCTCAGACCAGTTCCAGTTGAAATATTTTCCCATGATCTTTAATTCATAAATATTTCATCTTCATTAATAGGGCTTACTGACAGTTTTTGGAGAGTAACCAAAAGAGTGGCAAAAGCCTATAATGTTTCAGGATCATCTGACTAGCATTTTTATCTGGAAGTGCTACATTCCTGTTAATTCTAGTATAATTTTGTCCCTGGGTTTTAAGTGGATTAGCTCATGACTTTATTTTTCAAAGATACTTGTTCATTTATGTTCATTGCAGATCTATTCACAATAATGAAAAAAAGGAATCAGCCAACAAGCTAATTGTCTCCTCTTGAATAGACTGCAACCATTTCTACTTAGTGTTTTTACATGGGACCGGGGATCTGAACTCCTGTCTTTCTGTTTGAGAGGCAAGAGTTCTAACGTTTAAGCCACTTCTCCAGCTCATTAAATACTTTTTTTTAAAAATTCACATGTAGTGTGTGTGTGTGTGTGTGTGTGTGTGTGCATGCATGTAAGTATACTAGAGAGCACTTAAGCGTGTGTGTCTGTAGAGGTCCAAGGATAACATCAGGAATCATCATGAATTTGTTTATCTCACCTTTGCTTTGTTTTGGGTTTCCCAGGCTAACCTCTTCAGTCCAGAATTACAATGTCCACCTGGCATTTTTACATTGGGCCAAATATTTAAACTCATGTCTTTCTGCTTTTAAGGCAGAGGTTTAACTCCTTAGCCATCTCCCTAACCTGAAAATAACTTCAATTAAGAATAATATTTTAATTTCTTACATATTATGTAAATTTATACATTTTCTTTATGTATTTTATCATATTGTATATTTTCTACTAAAAATCTAAAACAATTAAAGAATGCCAGTTTTCAGTATTGTTAGTGATTATATTACTGGAGGCTCTAGCAAAGCAATAAAATAAGATGAAAAGATTACACAAAATGATATTATAGAAGGTGATAATTAAGAATTTGCAGATACAGGGGCTGGAGAGATGGCTCAGATGGCCTTGCAAGCGGAGGGTCCTGAGTTCGGATCCTAGATACCACGTATAGTCACCTGGCAGAAGCGGAAGCGGGGGCGGCCTGCATTTTTGGTCCTGGTAAGGCAGAGCCTGTGAATCCCAGGGCAGAGTAAACAAGGAGGTGAAGGAGGTCCACGGTGGTTCCTGAATTCGCCCTTGGTTCTACACACACACACACACACACACACACACACACACACACACACATGCACAATTGAATAAAAATAAAAAAAGAATTTGCAGATACATACAAAAGAGGAGCTAAAAATATACTAGTTCTAAACCAAACCAAAGAATTTTAGTGTTACTGGTGCGAGAACAAGAAACAGTAGTAATAGTATATAAAATGACAGTTATGAAGCTGCATTATGATAGTACAAATCTATATATGCAATTAAAGAGAAGGACACACAGAGAAAGAGAGAAGACAAAGAGAAATAGACGAGACAGACAAAAACAAATCATACATAACAAAGAACAACTTTTACAGAGCAATAAGTCTACATATTTATTATTTTCTGACTAAAAAGATGATGAGGGTAGATTGTGAAAACTCTTAACTCACAGGTTAAAGAATTTAGAGATATCTGAGCATGATGGTAGCTCACTGGAATACCAGTACTCAGGAGGCTGGCAAAGGAGAAGTAAAAGTTAAAAGTTAACCTGTGCTATACTGTGAGATTTTGTTGAAGGAAAAAAGGGGGAAAAAAGGAGGGAGGGAGAAAGGAAGGAAAGGAAGGAAGGAAAGAAGGAAGGAAGGAAGGAAGGAAGAAGGAAGGAAGGAAGGAAGGAAAGAAGGAAGGAATGGGAAAAAGAATGTAGAGAAAGGAAGAAACAAAATAAGCAGTACATTTATGAGAAAAAATATTTTAGTGGCTATCCATTTTGTAAATGTAATAGTATTAAACAAGCACACATTTCTAATAAGTGAGTAGTCATTCGGTTTCTGAGCTAAGTAAATCTCAGCATGCACACATTTTCAATTCCCTACTGGATATAGGCAACTAGAATTCAGTTGGATGAAAGTCACACATCTTAAACACTTGTTTTAACTTATGTTTCGGAAGGTTTTTTAAAACTTATTTTTAGTGAATTAGGCAGACGGATTCTGGAATATTATCTCTACTGTGTTAGGATTGGAATTCGCTCTTTGATAATCTTGGCCTGAAACATGAGTGCTATTTTATTTTATAAATGCTCAAACAACTGTACAGGTTGTAACTGAGAATATAGTATGTGAGATCATATATTCCTCATTCTGAATGAACTATAAATTTATGTAATCATTCCATACTGTGTGAGAATCACACAGTACCCACTTCTTAACAGGATCAAAAGTTCAAAAGAAATCAATTGTGTTAACAACATTCAGCAGTCTCATTTTAATAACTCAAGCTACAGTGACACTTAAAAAATCACTTTCTATTTATTGCTATAACTGAAAATGGCCTTATTTTAATAAGCTAGATACAGGTATTCATACAGAGAATTATCTTACTAATTGGAATTCTTATTAAAATCCTCAGATAATTGCACATTCACACTTACATGGCTGACAAGTGGAGACATTAAAGTGGTCAAAGGAGCTGAAGGCTAGTCCTTCAAGGAAACTTGTAATCTGCAAAAGCCTCCTGGGAAACAAAAACCAGTCACTAAACTCACTTTCCTACAAATATAAATCTTCCCCCCCACATCTCTGCTATCCTTGTTAGCTGATATGATCCCGTGACTATATTCTGGGCAATCACAGTTTGAAGATATTTCTCTTACTTTTAGGAGTGATGAAAAAAGTCCTCCCATCTCTGAATTCAGTCCTTCCCTCTAGCCCTCTGCACTGTATTAAAACAGATAGAACTTCCAGAAATCAGAAAAATGTGGTATTGTCAGGAAAAGAAGACATGTGCGATAATTCTGCAATCCCCAGAACTAGCAGCACACCTGTGCAGCAAGAAACAATTGCATTGCCTTTTTTAAAACTGAAATTTATGTTGTATTTTATAGTATTTAAAGCTGTCATGACTAATATCCTTCTGTAAAATGGAAACAATATCCACTTTATCTTTGTTTCCTCTAAATATAGAAGCTTATGGAGGAAGTGCTTGGTGAAGTCTGCTTTTTAGTAACGCCCACTCTGTCAAGGTGAAATCTGCTTTTAGGCCAAGTTGAATGAATATCTTCTGAATTTCCTTACAAAGTCAAGATTCTAGAAAGTCTCACAAATTTCAGATTTTGCTAAAACACTTTTATTGTTACCTTGCAGTTGTCACATATTTCTTAATCCTACAACTATGCTACTAATTCTTTTTATAAAATGTGGAACATTTCTGACAAAAATTCTAGTACACAGAAATGGGAAATTAATACTTCAGTTCAGTATCCTTTTTTCCCTTAAATGCAGGTATATGATAGAAAATTGAAGATAAAATGACAAAGGAATCATATAATTCAGTATGAAAGCTCTACTCATTCCTTTTAGAAGGACCAGTTAACACCATAGAAGTCCATAATTGGTTTAAAAATGTGATGTCTAATTAAAACTGATTATTCTGTTTCCTTTAATTTGAAAGAAAACAATATGAAAATGCTTTGGATTACTGTGTAGTCAATCTTAAATCAAAATTTAATGTGATTTAAAAATTTGTAGAAATTGTAGTAAGACACATAGCTTGCATTTTTGACCCTCTACAGTTTTTTCTATGAAATTTCTCCAAAGACACTATGTATACATTGCTAGTATTTAAAGTGATATTTTATATACACAATGATATTGTTATTATAGTGTTCATTCTTTAATGTTCAATCTTGAATTAAACTCATCCCTTATGCAGGTCTGTTCTTTAGGAAAGAATAAATTATATCACTTCATTTATGTTACCAGAATATTGGCTTAGCGCTTATAGATATTATAAAATAGCAATTTATTAAAATTTCTGGCTATGTATTAAAACACTATTATCTTAAAGTGAATAACTTTAACAGTTTCATGTTAAGAAATGTTATGATTTGAATTAGACTTTGCATGCCCTGTGCAATGTCCAACACACTACTGACCACACAAAGTCTATCATTTGCTAAAGGTACTAGGATCCTTGGAGGCAAGGGATTGACAGCCATAGTAGTGTTCCTATGCTTAACGGGAACACAGGAAAGGGTTCTGGGAAATGCCACTGGGTCTTTACACCTCATCGGAGAGGAGGACCCAGAGGAGAGTTTGGCATGCACATTAAAGGATGCTCTGGGGAGGGGGAGGGAGGCACTGGGGGATGGGGAGGGAGGGGAGTGGGGGATGGGGAGAGAGGGGGTTGGGAGATGGGGAGGGAGGGCGGTGGGAGGTTGGAGGGAGGGAGGGGACTGGTGTACCTGTTAAGTTTGTATGAGTGGAAATTAAAAAAAGAAATGTTATGATTTGACCTAAACATTCATATTCTGATACATACATACATAGCAACACTGACCTAATGAGGAGTTTGAGAGAAGTATGGTTTAAACAACAATCATGTTCTACTTGAGTGAAAACTCCAATTTTGGATTGAAGTAATCTACATGTCACTATGTAGGTGAAAAGAGAATTTTGAAATTCAATTTCAATGAATTGTGCCGAAGAGGAAACCCTGTCCATTTGGGACAGCGATCGATCCAAGGTCAAAGCACATCTTCTTTATTCATAAATCTCTCATTTCCTATTAATTAAAAAACTGACTTCAAGTATTTTTATAATTGACTTAAACTCCGACAAATATGAAAAATCAATGCCATGTCCATAAGTATCTCAAAGCAGAAAGCAAAAGCTAGAACAAAAGAGTAGAACAAATTAAAAGTGAACCTAATATTCCAAAAGGAAGTAATTATTTCATCACTATCTGTAAATACTCACAACCCGTTCATGTTAAGTCTTCTGTCATATGGTATAGTATAAGTAGCAATCAGGATTTTCCATTCCATTTTACCAAAGACAATGCAGGTATAAAAATCATTCCAGTGAAGGATTATATAAAAAAATTTAAAGCACATTGGAGATTATTCAATAAAAACCAGTTGACTGGTAGTTCTAATTTTATTCTTTTTACCTCTGTCTTACACATCCCATGTCAAATTGCTTTAAGAAAATGTTTCAAATCAATAAAAAATTTATTTTGTGAAGAGAATGGCCAATTATCTGAAGAAATTACAATAAATTTCCTTCATTTTAGAAGAATTACCACATTGAAGTAATCATTTTTGAGTTAGAAAAACATGATTGTCTCTTAAATTTATTAACATTGTATTAGCAATTCCAATGAAAATGACAGAAGAAGTAAGTACTGAAGCTTAGGTACTATCGAGTGTTTATTAGTATATGTGTGAGTAAATAAAGCATAGGTTTCTTATACTTTATTATTATGTATACATCTAGAACAATTAGCAGAATTTTGAGAAAGAAAGAACATTCTCTGTGAAGATAAAGGGTAACAATAGCAGAAAATACAGCACATTTAAAGAATGCAACAAATACCAGGCTATTGTAAATTGTGAATATTCAGTAAAGCAATGCAACATGGTGGAATGTGAAAAGTGGATAAGAAAAGAAGATAAGAAGGGTGTTGTGCACCTGGAACCAGACCAGCCAAATCTCTCCCCATCCTGAAGCTCAGGGAAATTTGCGGAAGAGGGGGCAGTAAGATTGTAAGAGCTCAAAGATGGGGAGGAGCAAGAACAAGTAAGTTACTCCACACAAGTTAGGTTCGCAGTAGACATAATTGGACTTCGCATGACCCGAGCAATGACTGACATGTCAATGACCCCCTAAAGTCTAGCATGGATCATAAGCACTAGGATTCTTAGAGACAAGGAACTAACAGTCGTTAACTGTGTTCCCATACTACAGGGGAGCCCAAGAAAGAGCTCTATGCAATGCCACTGAGTCCTTACATCCCACCAGACTGTAGGGTGCAGAGGGAAGTTTGACATTCACATCCAGGGTGAAAGAGGACCACTGGGAGAAAGTGAGGGAGGGGGGGTGAAAGAAGAGGAAAAGGGGGGAGGGTGCAAGGGGGACTGGGGAGGGGTGGAGGGAGGGAGGGTACCAGGGTACCTATTAAGCTTTTATGATTGGGAAAAATAAATATAATAAAAAAGAAGGGGGTTGTGATATTTAAACCAAGATCATAATGAAATGAACAAGTAATCCAGGTGGGAATTTGCATGAACACAGGTAACACTCACGGAATGGGTAAGAAATGTCTGGGATCAAAAATTAAGTGAAAAGGTTCATTTGCATTGTCTAGGTCTTGTTTACATTTTCATTTCCCAAATAACATGACAACTGACAAACTATATACTAAAGCCAATTCCATATTCGTGAAATTAATCAGCCTGATTATGATGTTTAAAAGCTCAAACCGTGCTGCTGATTTAAAGCTCAGCAATTGAATTCAAATGTACCAGAAAATTCATTTCTTTGAGATTTTTTTCCTGTGACTCTTTGATCAGAGTTAGTTCCCCTTCATGTCTTGAGAATCCAAGATACAAAGGTTAGAAGAATCCAAAGTTAATATTTTTTTACCCCATATCATAGAGTAAGACCATCCCAAAAAGCAAAATAATTAAGAAGGGCATTGACACTGTCCCAGAAGATCATGTCTTGTTACTATTCTTGCTAGAAGTTCACTTTTGCTAAGTCTGTGAATAGACTTATCAATTTGCCTAAATTAGTTGTATATGCATAACTCTATTTAGAAACTAAGGAAATACTGAGATTTGAATAATTATATTGATTTCAAACACAATCAAAATTTAAAAAGCAATTTCACTTACTAAAATTATTGAAAGGATTCACAAGTCAAAGACTGCAAATCTGTTTCCATAGCACAGAGTTGCTGAAATTTTTCTACTGTGTAAAAATTATCATAGATTTGTAAAAATAAAATTGTTTTTATTTTTTTTTCTGTAGCAACACCTTGACTTTCCTATTTGCAAAAAAAATCATCAAGGAAAAAGAAAATTATACAAAAGTACTGAATACTCTACAGATATTGCAAATTTCTCAACTCGTATATTATTAAATGGAAACAATTTTTATTTAAATACTAAAACATGATCTGCAGATTATAAAGTGTAGTGCTTTAAATGATTGTGAAAGTATAATTGTAGCTAGTGCCAGGTGCTTGTCATTTTATTTTAATATTTAATTGGTAATAAGCTTCACTGAACAATGACCAAAAAGAAAACTTGTAAAAAGAGTAAGAGCTGGTTGGGTCTCTAGTAATAAAGTGTGTGCCTATCCTGCTCTAAGCCAGCTGCCACGACCTTACAAGTGGCATTTCTGCAGTAGAGAGGAGATAGGGATGTCAAAGGAGAGTGTGCCACTCCACTGTTTTGATAGTTTACTACAATCTATGCCATCCATCCATATGTATGAAACAGGATTGTGCCACATCCCCCTAATACTTTAAAATCTAACTCATGAAGCACTCCCAACCAATTCGTTGTTGATATGCTAAGTGTCTGGGCATTTTTTTTTAAGAAAAACTATTAAAGTACTTCTAGTAGGGTTCATGGATTTGTTTTTTCTCAGTATGTGGCAGCCATTTTTGCCATCTATACTCTTCATTTAGAATTGTTACTGATCTTACTGTTAAGACTTAAGATCAAAATTTCAAATTGTAAATTAGAAATATAGACTCCTAGAATCTGTTCATGTACTGTAGTAAAACTGGAACTCTGAAAATAAAATAAAATAAAGTGTGTGCCTAGTACACAAGAGAATCTAGGTTTAAGTAAGTAATATAAGTAGCATTCTGTTAAATCAAAATTTCATCAAAAGAAGATTCCTAAAATGTTAAAGGAACGAGTTACTTGTCTTTAAGAGAACTGTACTTCTGAATAATTATATTAGTTGTTAAAATAGTGTATATACGTATTTATCTCTAGTAATAATATACTCTTTGGTCCACCGTCCTGCACAGAAAATTACATAGCAGAATGAAAAATGCAAGTGAATATGTATATGCATGCATCTATAAATAGCCAATACTGAAATACGCATTGAATAATAACAACAAAAAAAACTGATGTCAACAGTATTCTGTAATAGCTACTCCTCTTTGCTATGAGACATCACTGAGACTTAAACAATTTAAGGGGAGAAAAGTGAGATTTATTCAGCTTACAGGAGAGTCCTCTATGGAAGGAAAGGTATGGCTGGTTGTCAGAATCTGTACTAAGTCACATCCATCATGGACGCCGAGTGTTGCAAGCTGCAAGAGCAGACTCACTAACTAAAGCTGGACTTGGCTAACTAACCTCAAGGCCCACCCTGTATAATTTGCCTTCCTTCAGCACGGTTTCATCCCCTAAAGGTACCATGTCTTTCCCAAACAAGTAAAGATTCAGACACATGAGTCGGTGAGGGACAAATCAACAATTCAAACCGTAACATATGCTAAAGGAAGGTTTTATTAGTTTAATGAGTTTTATAAAGTATCTTTATAAAAACAGGTACACAGGTCAGAGATGGCTCTGGGGTTAAGACTAGGCCTCACAAGCATGGATCTCCATGCAAAAATAAATGCCAGGCTGAAATGATAGCAGCTTTCACTTTTAGCCCTAGAAGGCAGAACCTGGGAAACTCCAGAGCAAAGCAAACAGGAAGTAGTACATTCCAGGAAGATTGCTGAAGTTACCTTTGGGCCTCCACAGATACAGATGTCCTCTAATTTACACACACACACACACACACACACACACACACACACACAACACACACACACATTTAACATTCCCCCAAGGACTTGTAGGGATCATAGAAGATCATAGAAGACACCCTTGGAGTGTGTCTTTATAGCAGATATTGGACAAGAGAAGAGGAACCTGCCCTTTAAGGTCTTTGCCCACTGAAGAGCCACACATCCTGCAGCAGATACAAACATAGGCAAACCCAAAGGGAGAACTGTGTTCACACTTGCAGAGGGACAGAAGGGTAGGAGGGACATGACTGGATTGAAGAGGGTAGGAGAAGAGAAAGGGAGTGGGGAGGGATTCAGGGAAATGACATAAACACTTTTGGTTTGTACATGAAAAATTATCAATAAAATGTACAAATATTTGATAAGGAAACATGGATCACTAAATATTCCTATTGTTAAAACAGGGTTAAGTAATAATATAATGCTGAAAATTATCATAAAAATGGCACTTTGTAATATTACTTACTTCATTTTATGACCTTACTAGTAGTGTGTAAAGTAAGGAAGTTGTTTAAATATACTTAACAAAGCATTTAGGCATCTGCAAGTACTTATTGAAATTGTACTACTTTATTTTCCTAATAAGGTAAGGTGTTTCAGTTAGAGATTATTTCTCAATACCTAAAATGCTGTAAGCATGAAGTGCTTTGGAAATGGGCAATATCTAAGAAACTCTTATCATTCAAGTGATGTTTATAGGATATATGTAATCCTTGTCATGCAAAAATAATTATTTTATTGTTCACATTGTTCTTTTCACATAAAAGAAACTTTCCTTTAATATAGAAATAAATGTAATTTTAATATCCTGTATATTAGCCAGTCTAAATATTTCCTTTCAAACTTCAGTACACACATAGCAGTATCCATACTGTTGTGTTATATGATTCTTAAAAATAATTTAATCTAAGGAATCAATGAGAGCTACATAATTGTTTGCAATTCTAATATCCAAAAATGAAAATCCACCACCTGAAATTTTCTTGATCATATATAAGGGAGTTTTAATTATTAGAACTATGTGATGTGATTCAGGGAATTGGTCCTTCCAAAACTCTATAATATGTAGAATTATACTCAGCACACATAGCAATAAAAATTCAAAATCGCAATAACAAGGTCCTACATGTCATCATTAAAATGTTTGAATTTTTAATTTGTGAAAAGATGGCAGACTACAAAATACTAATCAGATTTTTGTTCCAAATTTTATCTCTGATTCAAATTCAGTGGAAAGTAATTTGACATTGAGGCAGAGTAAATGTTTTATATCTTCCTGTGGTATCATATGGTTAGAGTTTCTCAAGAGAGAAGGCAATGTTTACAAGTACAACTTGATGGCCACATATACTTTAAGAAACATCATCAAGTAGAGTTTCAAAAGTTCATTTAAATGGATCAAATATATTTTTTAAAAAAGTAATGGCCTGAGAAATAACTTAATTGGTAGACTGCTTACTGAACAAGAATAAGGACCCAGATTCAAATTATAGCATCCTTCTAAGAAGATAGGTGCAGTGATGCATACTTGAAATCACAGAGATGGGAAAGAAGAGACAAGCAGATACCTGAGACCAACTGGCCAGTCATCCTTACCTAATTGGCAAGCCGTAGGTCCCAGGAGTAGAGCATGCATAAGAAAACCAGGTGAAAGGCTCCTAAGACTGACATCTTAGGTTGAACTAAGGCCAACACACTCTATACCAGAGATATAACTGCACACACACACACACACACACACACACACACACACACACACGCACGCACGCACGCATGCACGCACGCATGCACACATGCATACATGCTGGCAGGCAGGCAGGCAGTACAATATATAAAATACATTACAGAATTCTAAACTTTTTTTTCAAGTCATGAGTGTTAATAATGACTCTTAGTAAAACTATATGGAGTTGTCAGAATAGTTTAGAACTGGACCACAAAAAATTGTTTAAAAAGGAAAATGTCACTTCATTGTCATACAACCTAATCATCTGTTAGTCATTGTGCTCCATTCATGTGTTTCTTGGGCTAAACACATAAACAATATTAGATGCATTTTTTGCTTAAAATTAAGAAAAAGTAAGAGCAATAGAAATTCTACATTTTCTGATTTTCTAGTGATATTTGTACTATTTAAGTTCTCATAGGATTCCATAAATAAAAGTTTAAACATACCAAATAGGTCAAGAAAAATTGATATATAAACTCAAATACTTTAACCACTGGTTACTTTTAGTCACCTAAGTCAGGCATTTGTGTGCATAAGGAATGTTAAGTAATCAAATGAATTTGTATTTTGCAAATATTTATAAGCAAATTATCTGCATATTTAATTTAAATTTATTTTAAAAATAAAATCAGGCTATATACCACAATTGTAATTGAACACTCAAAGAAGCAATCCAAGTATTCTGTTCATTTTAAATGACCTGCAGGGTTTGCTTGTGGTTCAAAATTCCTTCAATTTCAGTTCATTTTAAATTAATTAACCTTTTTTATTAATTGAGGCAGTTAGTTTTTCTTCATTATAAAAGGTTTCCCACAACTGTGTATATTATATTATACATTATGCATTCTAAATGATAATTTTTCCCTTTAAGTTTTATTCAAAGTTCTATTTCTATTACTCTATCAAATTTTTCTTATATAGGTTTATTACAATATTATCAAATATTAAAGTGACATAGCCTCCAAGAAATACATTGGATAAATAATAATAGTTTAGAAAACAGCTCTATAACATTAAATGAAAATGTAGATAGAATAAATGTCTGGAAAGTAAAGTAGCTCATGTATGTGAGATATGAATTTAGGAAATTATTAGAGCAGCATATTATGCTTTTCAGGAAAGAAACCTATGAAAGGAATTTTTGAGAATCACAGATTTGAAGTGGAGTTGTGAAAACTCTTGCATTTTTTAATCTGCAATAAATACAGTATAAAAATGATAAATGAGTTATTCTTGTAGGCCTTTGGCAAAAATTTTTAAGTGTTTAACAGAATGTCTTACAGGCACATTTTAAATTCACAACAAAATGCCAAGTGACATTGTTTTTTGCAATTCCAAGGTAATTACCAGCAACTTATGGTTGTTTTGCATCTACAATATATTTCTTTCCTCAGGGAAAAATAAGATGTATCTCCCACTTCCTTTTTTATGTTTATTTAGAAGTTAAATTTCTAATCTATTCTACTATACATATATTAACAAGTCTGCATCAATTAGCATTTCACCATGAAAAAATAATTTTCCAGTATTAATAATGCAAACTATAGAAGACAGCATAATTTGGTTTAAATGTGGTGGATGAAGACTTCAGGAAGCAATTCAGAGATAAGGGAAGAATCAAAGAATCAGAGTAATGTAGGTTTGGCAACATTCAACTGTCATCACAAGATCGGACACAGATTTATTTAAATTATATTAGAAGTGGTGCTAGTTCCAAAGGAAATGACATTGATTAAAATTTTGTCTAAGAAGATGCCCTGTTTTCAACAGTATTAATGTGTCTGTTTTAAAGAACACTAATTTTGCTAAGTATTAATAGCTATAGAATTAGTTGACTAAGCTGAAAATATAGTAAATAACTTATTAGATATATTAGTTCTCTCTCATTTCGAAAAGCATCCCAAAGATTAAAGTGAAGTTGTGTTTATGTTCTGTAGCTATACCAACAAACTTGAAAATTCTGTTGAACTTCAAATAATTTTAAAATACAAGCAATAAACTGAAGCTATACAATATTCCTTAGGTTACATCCAGATTTGCTTTTCAATACTTCAGTTGAAGAAAATAATAGGATTCAACTCAAAGAAGGAGCCAATGAAGCATTGCTATTCCAAATAAATGAATATCACTAAAAAATTGCTGAAATTTAAAAAGATATAAAATCATCTAGCTCTCACTTTGTGCCCTTCTGAGGAAATGCTTGAAACTTAGCATTTAAGACTAATTTTAGTCCTTCCAAGTTCAGTCTCATTTACTGTAAGTTAATACTTTGAATATAAATGGACAAATGAATAATTGATTTGTTGAAGTTCTAAATGTAAGATGGTATTGTGGAGAAGCTTTTACCAGAGAGTAATTGGGTTTCACAATTTAAAATAGATGAGATTTCATTTGTTTTTGTGAAATTCCTGTGGAAAAGCCGACACCCATGAAATAAAATTAAAATCTCATTTTGATTTAATTATTTCAGATTTAGTACTGAATAATTTATAATACAAACATATGCACACACATTCCTATAAATCAAACTTCTGAGTCTGAATTTGTACACTTATAATTTAAAAAAAAACATTATTTATTCATTCAAGTAATGTGTGTGTGTGTGTGTGTGTGTGTGTGTGTGTGTATCAGAGGGCACATGTGCCCTGTGAAGAGTGACTGAGTGACTTTGGGAATCATCCTTGATTATTTCTACCTCTGTTTTGCTTTGCTCTGGGATTTCCCAGGTTCTGCCAACCAGGGCAAGAAGTATAGCCTGCTGCCACTTCTGCCTGGGTTTTTACATGGGCCCTGGGATCTGAATGCAAGACCTCCTGCTTGCAAGACAGTCAATCCCTGAGCCATCTCTCCAGCCCCTGTAGACGTATAATTTAAGATCAAAATAACAAAATTTGTGCTTCTGTCAAATTCTTATTGTATTACCAAACTTCAGAAAGTAGCTAAATGTGGTAACTCATTCCCGTAATCTTATCATTTATGAGTCTAAAAGGAATACCATAGTGTGATTCCAATCCTTCTTGGGCTGTAGAGTAAAGCACTGTCTCTTAAGAAAAAAAAAATCAAAAGCAAACAAAATCCACAGTATCTGAGAATCACTTTTAATTAACCATATGTGGGTCATCAGAAATTAGAAGTATGTAAAACATTGCTTTTACATGGGCATTTAACACAATTGCAATATAAAATTTTAAAAACATTCAAAGGTATTCATATGCATATGCATACCCAAGAACATATAAATACAGTTTGAAAAATGCAGTAGTTTATGTATCTAATTCAGAAAATAAGGTTATTTCTGAATGTAGATATCCAAAAGAAAAACCATATACATTTGTACTGGGAACCTCTTCTTGTAACCACCTGACCACTTACAATAGCACATGTACACTTGGGAGCTATTGGGTCTTGGCTTGAACACGAGTGGCCTTAGTAATATATTGCTTTGGTTAGTATTTAGCATGGAAAAAAAGAGACTGCAATGTACATAAAACTAGGATTATTTTTCCTAACCTACAGCTCTGTCCTTTTTTCATAAAAGATCACCTCGCTGAAATGAATGCATTTCCCACTAGGAATATTATCTTGAAGGAAGACACTTCTCTGACCATATCTGATGGGAGAGTCTAACTGGTATTTATTGCTTTCTGCCTTCATTCTCCACCTCTCCCAGCCAAAAGCCTCATTGCCTCAGTCCCAATAAACATCCTTGCAACTCCCAAGACAGCAGTGAAAAAGAGCGGTAAGAAAACCAGGGAAGGTAAAGGCTGCCTGTGGAATAAGGACAACTTTTCTCCTACTGGCAAGTTTATGATTTAGAATTTGCAAACCAAAAGATTAGCCAACTCTGTTGCTACAGTTTCTTTCAAAAGCAAAAATGGGTATCAGAAATATCTACATAACTGTAAAAACTGTCCCTTGACTTTGGGTGGATTAAGCCATTCAAATTCTGTTTCTCCCCTTTTCAATTTTGAGGGTTATGACATTGTGGGATCATCAAGTCAGTCCATTGTTCAAGCTGATCAAAACCCAATTTCTTGTGTCCTTTCTCTGGTCAAGTATGTAACTCTCTGAAAACCACTGTTTAAATAGTGCACAAAATAAGTTTCTACTATAAATATCAGTTTGGGTTCGATGGATCACTGAATAATTTTACAGTATGACTATAACAATTAGATATGAGTATGAACTTGAATTGAAGGCTGAGATTTTGGGCACATCTGTGAAGAATGGATGGGTAAATAAAGCCCTGAGCATGCAAGGGGGAGATTATCTAATTGACAAAGAAAGACCAAGGCTATAGTGGATGGGACCAGTCCCCATACAGGTGAATAAGATGGAGAAAACTGGTTTAATAGCTTGGAACACTGTATCATATTTTGGCAGACTTACAGCCTGGCAAGTGAGCAGGTTTGGCTCTCTCTTGGCAAGTCTTGTGATTATATTGTGGCCAGTTTCTTTGGCTCCTTATGCTGGTATGAACTCTCCTGCCAAGATGGGTGATAAAATATATCTAGACTTGTAAGCAAGAATACAATCCCTTGATCTCCTATGTTATTTGGCCAATTGTTGATAATGATGAGGGGAATTTTCCCTAAGGTAGGACAATAAATTATTGATACAGAATATATGCTAATCTATCCATGTTTGAAAATTAAGAAATTAAGAAAACATAAAAAGTAGAATTTTAATACAGTGTATATGTCTCTAAGAAAAGATCTGAAACTCTTTTCCATTATTAAAAGACTGATGGTTAAACAAAGAGGTAAGGAGATTTGAATGAGAAGCAAATGAATGAGTAAAAGGTGATAGTATACCCAAGTTTTATATTCTTAGTTTTACTAAATCCTATGCCATATGTGTAGGTGTATAAGAATTTACACCTATGCCATATCAATTAATCCTCAGTAATAATCTTCATAATTATCAAACTAAGACCAAGTAAATGGTATTGATGTGGCATAAGCTAAGGTAAAGCATAAGCTAAGGTAAAGCAAATGTTAGATTTAATATTGAGTTTCCTTAATCGCCTTACAAACCAATTTAAATACAGTTTAGGATTGAACTTGCAGAAGGAGCTATGGTGTCATTCCATCCCATTGACATGAGTTTATCACCACACCACCTGCTGAAATTCCCTAAGATAACATCAACTCGACTTCACACTCACATCCTACTGACATAATGATTTATAAGACCACAAGAAGCCAATTTTTGAAAGTCTCTTGAAAGTCAGTCACATTTAAAATGACTTAGAACTGTGAATGCAAATAACCTTCAGAGATTTTATTAATAATCACTAATGATGATAAGACACATTATATGTGAACAATGTGCAGTTTATTTCAGATGCCAGAAAATACTTTTCACTCTTGAGATTTCCTGCTTTCAGGCTGTTATCAGTTCTGCGCTATGGTTGGCTTAGCTGTTTCCCAATCAAGATGCATGACTTGTTTATGCTCCACTATCTCCAAGTGTGACTGTATTCAAAGATAGGACCTTGAAATGGTTGAGTACATTGAAGTTCGGCCCTGATGTGGAGTCTACTCCAGATCAAGAGGAGTCCTTTTATGGAGAGACATCAGGATGTGCAGAGACACAAAGAACTAGCCCACTCAGGGAAAAACTGCAGCAAGTTAGTGACTAGTTTCAAGCCAATGAGAAAGGTCACAGAAAAGGCACATCCTCTCACAGTGCTGCCATGGAACTCCATCACCAAGAATAAAGTTAAAGTATGTTCTTATTGTTCTAGTCATCCAATTGTAGGTGTATTTTTTCTGGAAAATATAGATTTTAAGTTCTACAAAGAATGAAGATAGTTGGTAAGCTTTAGAATTACATTCCTGCACATTCCCTGCTTCTCCAGTAATGTACGACATTAGGACTTTAGCTTTAAAAATCATTAAAAGGCCATTTAAATTGTCTTGATTTAAGATCATGATAAAAGGAATGATGACATGCCATAGGAAAACACTAATACAGTCATGAAAATCTCCTCATTGAGTCTTCACATTGACTTCTTTGTAAAATATCTTGACACTTGGATTTTGCAGGAATTGTGAACACAAGTAAATGTGAATGCAGGTGGGGGGAAGGATGCTTCATCTCTCATCACATCTGTTTTCAGTGCAGGTCCCATATTAAAGAGCTTTGTATGCTGTATGCTTTAGCCTAAAAAGTAATTGCAAAATGTTAGTTGGGGGAAGACTGTGTAAGCCAATAGTCAGAGTCCTCTTTTCTGAGAAAGAAACAATATTTACTTGATTTAGTAGTTATAAGAAGTAATTTATAATCAATTTTTCCAAGCAAGAAAAAAAAATTAAAATTAATTTTGTTAATATAGAAAGTATATTTGCAATTTAACATTGTCATTATTCTAATACAAATATGCAGGAAGGAAAAAGAGAATTTCATACATGTTACAAATGACAAGATTATTTAAGCTATTCAGTTCTAACTCACCATTACTTATATGTTCTGATAATAATGAAAATTATCACACTTGACAAGTCACAGTTGTCACCAAAAATAGATTGTAAAAAAAAACTTCACTACTAATGTAAATTTTTAAAAGCTTGCTAGAGTGAATTTTGTCTCTATCTTTGAACACATGAACTTTCTTTGTGGCTTCCTTTGTTAAGACCAGGGACAAAGAGAATTTATTACATATATTAACATAGAGTTTTCCTAATGGTGCTATGATTATAAAATGCTTTAAAATGTATCTATATAAAGAACTCAGAAGTGGTGAAAACTTTGCAAAAGAGAATACTAGTGTATTTGTGTTTCTTGATTTCCAAATTTACAAATTCAATAATCAAGATCAAGTAAATTTTTTGCAATTTTTTTTTCCAGGGGAGAGCGCGAACGCAGTCCCCCACTACCACAAATTATGCAGTCGAGTTTCCCGCATTTGGGGAAATCGCAGGGGTCAGCACATCCGGAGTGCAATGGATAAGCCTCGCCCTGGGGAAAACCACCTTCGTGATCATGGTATCTCCCCTGCCAGGTAAGTATGCAAAAATTTTTTACAAAGATTGACTACATGAAAAATAGAGATCATCAGGGAAATTTGCAGAAGAGGGGGCTATAAGATTGTAAGAGCACAAGGATGGGGAGAGTAATGATATGCATGATACTCCACACAAGTTAAGGCCAAAGCAATCATAATAGGACTTTGCATGACTTGCACAATGACTAACACATTATTGACCCCTCAAAGTCTAGAATGGACTAAAGGCACTAGGATCTTAGAAGCTAGGGATTAACAGCCACATTAGTGTTCCTATACTTAAGGGGAGAACAAGAAAGTGTTCTAGGAAATGCCACTGAGTCCTTACACCTCATCGGAGAGGAGGACCCAAAGGAAAGTGTGACATACACAGTAAAGGATGCTCCAGGTATGGGGGGGAGAAAGCACTGGGAGATAGAGAGGGAGGGGGGAAAAAGATGGGGAAAAGGGGGGAGGGAGCAAGGGAGTCCAGGGAGGAGTGGAGGGAGGGAGGGGACTGGTGTACCTATTAAGTTTTTATGAGCGGAAGTAAATAAATAAATAAATTATTAAAAAAGAAATAGATTTAAAAAATAGAGCTCATAAATAATCTTACACTTAATGTTACTTAGTGTTAACCCAGAAGTTACAGATAATTTAAGAGAAAGAAAATCAATTTTTTAGAAAATGTTACTAGAATAAGTAGTTGTCAATGGGCAAAATATTCAAGCAATTCTACAACCTCACAACATATATTCACGTATTAGTGTAAACTTATCAAACACAGGAATGTAGAAGAGGTATAATCTTCATGAATTACAGAGTAGATATACAAAAGTAAGCTATTTTATCTTTGTTATTCAATGATTGTAAGGTAAAATACCAAAGTACAAGTTACAAAAAGAAAAACAATTGATAACAAAGTAAATGTAAAAAGATAGTCCATAGAGTGGGAAGTCATATGTTCAAATCACATATTTTATAAAGGTCATACACCATAAATATATAGCTCAGTGACAAAAAACATAGGCAGCCCACTTACTTTGAATGAAAAGAGTTCTAAGTAAATATATCTCTATAGCAATTATAGGAATGTTCTGTAAGATGCTCAACACTTTGAGTCAGACAGGTTAAAATCAAAACAGTGAGACATCATTTGCACCCACTAGCATGGGCATAACTACAATGCCAGGAAATACGAAGTTCCCCCTAGCCTGGGTATAGCCACAATGTTGAAAATGATAAACTCCTAGTAGCTCAAAATACCAGTTAGTGACAACATCTGGTAAGGATGTAGATAAATGCAACCCTTACACACAGAATGCTGATGGAATTTTTGTATGGACCAGGCAGATTGCAAAACAGTTAAATTGGAGATATCACAATAGATGAGAATACATAGGTCCTCTTCAGGTCATGAGGTCCTCTTCAGCTACACTAAAAATGTGTAGCCATGACCATATACTCCTGTAACTCCCACCACCAACAACTAATCCGTGATGGGCAGCATGGGGTAGCAGGATCGACCTGCTAAACAGCGGTAGGCTCCAGGTTTAGTAAAACACCCTGTCTCTAAGAGAAGGCAGAGATTGATAATGCAGGAAACTGAGTTCGCTTCTAGTCTCTATACATGTGTACATAGACACAAGTACCTATGTACACACATGCGGGCATATAAACCACAACACAATACATATATTGAACCACAACATAACACATACATATACACAAACATGCATGTGCATGTGCATGCGCGTGCACACACACACACACACATTTCTTATAGTGCTTAACATAGAGTTACCATACCAACTCCCAGAAAATAATTGAAAATATACTCACACAAAATCACAAAATATGTATATTAATATTCATAGAAACATTATTCATTGTGATCTAGAAGAGATGACAATCTGAATATCCACAAGCTGACGAAAGAAGTAATGACATGTGGCACATTCATAATGTAAATATTATTCTATCACAGAAAGAAAGAAATTACATTGATGAATCTTAAAACAATATACCAAATGAAAAATTCACTGTGAAAGATCATCTAGAGTATGCACAGACATTTATAAGAAATATTCAGTGTATATAAATCTATAGAAAGATAAATGTAGATCTGGAACTTTTAAGGGTGACCATAATTGAATCAAATGTTAATAGACATGGCATTTCTTCCGAGGAAAATGTTGTAAACTAAAATAGTGGTGATAGTTTTCTGCTTTATAAGTACACTAAAGTATATAGTATATTGCAAAGGCAAAAATAGGCTATTTTGCTTGGTTAGTTGTAACTTAAATTGTGTGACTTAATAGATTAATATTAATAAAACATAATATATCTAATGTTACATCTCTGGATTTCATGCTCAGAGCATGTATCAGACAGTGGTTCCTTTAGTGCTTAAAAAGCTTAAATTGATGTAATAATGAAGACATTACTAATTGGCATGCATAATAAAGAAAAACTTTTTCAGGCTAAAAGAAAGTTAACAAAAACAGTTTAGTCCTGTGGAATGTCCACATCAAATATCAAAATTGTAATATATAGAGAGAACCTGTAGTTAGTTTGCTTACACAGCAACCACATGGCAGTGAAATCACACTTCTGTACATACATAGGCTTGTGCAAGCATGCATGTATACACACATATACCATACATCAGTGTAAACAAGGAGGTTGTGGAGGCCGTCCATGGTGGTTCCTGAATTTGCCCCTGGTTCTACACACACACACACACACACACACATACACACACACACACACACAATTGAATAAATAATAAAAAAGAAAATCATGGAAATGATTAATTATAAATCAAGGAACATATTCTAAAGAAAAGAAAACTGTGATTAAGGAAACAAAGTATTCAAAAGTATTTTCAATAGTTCCTTTTCTAAACTGGATGGTAACTGTTGAAAAAGCATTTTTAAACTCTAAATGTACATGTCCCTTTTATAAATGATATATTCCATGTCAAAAAGTAGCATCAGTAAAGCAGGTGCCTTTCTCATAGTACTCGAATTTGCTGATTCAAAGCATTCTTACTGGTTGCTGTCACCTCGTTGATTAGATGTTAGGTACCTATTATAACACAATGGACCATGCTGGGATTTTTAGAAAACATCTTTCTAACTTTGACTAGCAGACAATTCCTTTCTCTAGGACAGACTGGCAAGTGTGGCATTTTGATCCATCATTATGAATGCTCAGGTCAACCACACTAACCTGAGAATAGTAAACAACAGCCATGGTCACACATATGGATGTCTGCAGGTCCACTCCTGACCTATGGCTGCCAAAGGTCACTTCCACAGTAGTCCACACATAAACAAATTGAAAAAGGAAGTGAAGAAAAAAATCCATACAGAATGATAGCAAGATCTGTTTTTTGTCAAGAATAAAACCAATGTTCAGGTTAAAATAAATGCTTAGATGGAAGATATATTTTCCCAGTATGCTTTTAAGAAGAAGCCTGAGAGTTGATAACAAAATTTTATGTATACATATATATGTACGCAAGTAATATATTTAATTAGCTAATGTCAGAAAAAGGAACCAGGCTCCTCAAAAAAATATGGTACCAAGATGACTTTTCTACAAACATTTCAGTTAATGTGTTCACTGTTGAAGCTTGTTTATTTTGCCTCTATAAGCTATTTCTTTTAATTCTTCGGTTCAATTGGCCATTACTTGCAACCATAAAGCTATCAGTAGGAAGATGTTCTGAAGTACTGGAATGCTTAAATCTCAGCTGTGCTTCTTTTTTATTTAAATTCTGTCTCTCTGTACATGTGTGCAGAAGCCCACTTTACTTTTCATGCCAGGAGAACTTAACTTCAGAACTCCTCCACTGTTAATGGTTTCTTTCCACAGGTTGATCTTATTATAATACTCCATGTATTATTTGGGAATAGTTTTTTTTTACCTGTATATGTTTGTGTGGTTGTGTGTGTTTATGTTAGGTAGGATTTACACTGATGTCAATGTCTATAGTATTTATTACAATTTCTTGTTGATCAACTGTCTGAATAAGACTGTCATTTTGAAAGGACACTGATAGAATATTATTACCATAAATGCACTAAAGAAAGAACACTGATTAAATGCCGCCTAAAGAAATCTAGCAAACCTATTAGAAAACAATACTAGTGTGGATAAAAAGATCATACAGACTTTTTTGATAGAAACAGAAATTGAAAAGAATATCATAAAAGTATACTATTTGCATTAATCATTACATAAGTTCAGATTAAGATTGCACTATTGTTTCACACTTTGCAGTTAGACAGCTATTAAAAGAGATGTATCAAGGTGTAATGTGATGAGAATTTAGAAAATTGAATTATTTGAAGTGTTTGGAACATTTTAAATTGATATAGTTATTTTAGAAAAGAATTAGGTGCATAGTACGATATGGATCAATTGAACTTCCAGAATTATACCTTAGGGAGACTTCCATTTCGGCATACAAGAAAATATGTACAAAGATGTTTCTAGAAGAGTGACTGGGAAAACTTAATAAATAATGTGTTAAAAATCACATTGTAGATTGTTCATTAGTAGGAATACACCCATATCCGCATGACTAAATCATAAAAGGCAAATACTGAATAAAGAACAAATCTTAAAAAGTTGATAAATTTTTATTCCTCTTACAAAAATATTAACACTGAAAAACCTAGTGTATACCATTCTAGACAAAGGATGGAAAAGAGTGCTGTAAAGAAAATCATGGAGGGGCTGGAGAGGTGGCTCAGGGGTTAAGCCTCCGCCTTGCAGGCGGAAGGTCCCGAGTTCGGATCCCAGATCCCACGTATAGACGCCAGGCAGAAGCGGGGGCGGCCTGCGCTTCTGGTCCTGGTAGGGCGGAGCCTGTGAATCCCGGGGCAGAAGGAGGTGGAGGCGTCCATGGTGGTTCGCGAATTCGTCCGTGGTTCTACACATACACAGACACACACATACACACACACACAGACATGCGCGCGCACATACACACAGTTGAATAAATAATAATAATAAAAAAAAAAATTAAAAAAAAAAATAAAAAAAAAATAAAAATATGGAAATAGAAATATGAAATATGTTCTCTTTAAGTTGTCATTTCCTCTCATTTAGAATATATAGGAGATTATTCTAAATCATTTTTCCATAGCAATACAGTGCTGAATAAAGCTTCTGTTGTGTTGTTTAGGACTTTATTTAGCCTTCTAGCCCAAAGATTTTCTCTTGTTTTATACTAAATAATGCATAGTTTTACATTTTTATTTTAAATCCCTTACTCATTTAGAGTCAATTTCTACAATAGGTGAGTAGGTATTAAGGACATGATGATTGCCCCCTATAAATTTTGAAGAACCATTTATGACAAAGCTCTCTGTCCATAATACTTCGGTTTTGCATTGTTCATTTAAAAATAAATTAATAAAAACTTAAGAATCTAAGAATATTTATTGCCTTTGTCTTGATTCTATTCTGTCCATTCATGTGTGTGTCTATTTTGCTCACACTACCTTTAGAGTCTTCTAAAGAACAAATTCAGTTTTAATATCATCCAGTTAAACCACTGTTTTTTTTTTCTAATATTTTTGTTGTCTAGTCTTCCTATAAAAGAAGCTCATTATCCTAAGATAATAAACTATTATTCTGTATACTTTGACCTTTAATATTTAAGTCTTTAACCCATCTAGAATTAATTTACATGTACAACCAGACGGGAGGATCTAATTTCAGCATTTTTTTGCTGCTTTTAATTTTTTATCATTTTTATTATTATTTCAGCTCATACAAACTTAATAGGTACACCAGTTCCCTCCCTCCCTCCTCCTCCCCCTGAACCCGCTGCTCCCCCTCCCCCCTCACCTCCTTCCCCATCCCCCAGTGCCTCCCGCCCCAATTCGCAGAGAGTCCTTTCTTGTGCATGCCTGATTCTCCTCTGGGCCCTCCTCTTCGATGACGTACAAGGACCCAGTGGCCTTTCCCTAAACCCTTTCCCGTGTTCCCCTTAAGCATAGGAACACTGCTGTGGCTGTCAATCCCTTGCCTCCAAGGATCCTGGTGCCTTAAGCAGATGCTAGACTTTGTGAGGTCAATAGTGTGCTGGACATTGCGCAGGGCATGCAAAGTCCAATTATGATTGCTTCGGCCCTAACTTGTGTGGAGTATCTTGCAAATCATTGCTCCTCCCATCCTTTTGCTCTTACACTCTTTAAGTAAGCCACATTTTTGGAATTTGCTTAGAAGCACAACATTTCTCATTGATATGCAATGTAACATTGCCATAGGTCTGCATATGGATCAGGTGTTATAGTGACTCTTGTTTGTTTCCATCTCACAAGAATTTTAATGCTGATAGGGCTAATCCATCTTCTTCTATGAAAGTTCTTTGTCTACTTCATTTGTCCATATTGATTATCAAGTATCATATAAATTTAAAGTGTTTGATTGAAACTTAATATATCTTCAGATCTACTTATAGAAAATTAACATCCTAGCAGAAAATAATATTTCTAGAACATGGCATATCTACACATGCATTAAATAAGCTTTAATACATTTTGATGAAGATTTATAGCTTTCAGTATGCTATTTTTTCAGTTGTTATTTTTTCCTATTGAATTTTCTAAATTTGGATCTAGTGACACTATATTATTATATATTAAAAAACACAATATGGGGCAGGATACTTACCAAATAACACTTGCATACTTTTTTGATATCCAAAAGCTTGCTCAATTTTAAAAAACAGACTAATAATAGGTCAGCACAGATTTTTACATATGATTTATGAAACTATCTCGCAGATGCAAAATGTCTCATTTTTATCTTCTACTTTCCATTGTATGCTTAATTTGTTAGACTATCTTGTCTTGCAGCTCTGAATTAAATCATAAAAAATTACTAAATAAAGATGATGCTTTGTCTGGAGAGATCACTCAGGGTTTAAGCTTCTGCCTTACAAGTTGAAGGACCTGAGCTTGGATAACAGGGGCCATGTAAAATTGCCAGGCAACAGCTTGAACTTCTGACCATGGAAAACTCCAAAACTAAGTAGAAAAGGAGGTAGAAAAATCCAGAAGTTTTTCTGAAATCAGCCTTAGCCTCTAAATACACACACACACACACACACACACACACACACACACACACATACACACACACAGAATGTCTGATGCTACAAGGACACACACACACACATACACACAGACACACACACAGACACACATAAAAGCAATTAATATAAGTAAAGTAAGTGCTTTAGGATTCTCACAATTTTTAAATTTATTTTTATATATTACAATTAAATCTGATATTTAACTGTTAATCTTAGATTTACACTATCTCTTAGGTCAAAGAAACTTTCAGTTCTATTCTTAGTAGGCTTGCAATTTTTTTCTTCTCTAGTGTTCAAATTTTTGAAGCAAAATATTTTAGAACCGGGAATATATATGAATTGACAATGAGTTAGTAGAGTAAGTAGAGTTTTTAAAATGTAAATTAACCGAGTCTTAAGTTCAGACTGTAATAACATAAAAGTAAAGCAGATTGAGTCTTAGTATCCAGTGTAATTGTTAAGCATTCAAGAATTTGAGAAAATGACCTTAGGCTAGATCTTTACATCTTTCATCTGTTTGTTGTTTAACTAGATTTTTTTTACCATTTTTTTCCAGTTTCCCAATGATAAAAATATAATATAAAAATACATTTTCCTTTATATCATTGTTGTTGTAAAGCATATAAAATAAAATAATTCAGACAAAATTAGCACCATGAATGATGATATTTTCTATAATTAGAATATAGGAATCCCCTAATTTATGATCTAATTATTTTCCTCACTTCCTTTAGGCATTTTATAATCAATTTGGCTTCTGTTTGTGAAAATAAGAGCTATAAAATCTAATTTTTATGAAAATAAGCAAAATTAAACAGAAGAGATATTTTTTCACAAACACTTATTGAATATGTAAATTTAACTGCACTGCCAGTATATATTGATATCCAACAGTGTGGTTTTTCTCATTAATTTTTCTTTCTCTCATCCTGCTTCAAAATATATTCTACACAAAGGAAGAGAGGACAAAATGGAAACAATAATCACACTGTTTTTTCCTCTCCAAATGATTTGGGAAAGTATTTAGTGGAAGCAGTGAGTATTCTTGAGAACTTTGATTTTTAATTATAAGGAAAGTACTTGAGAGAAAAAGGTTTGAATCCTGTAATGATTAAATAAAGGTTTCAAAACAAAAATGTAGGTTGAAAAGAAGTCCATGCTTACATAGAGCTGTTTTTTCTTCAATGATTAAAACATTTTTAATGAGGAAGAAAACAAAGAATAATGTGTGTTGGTTGTGAGTTCTGATAGTGGAGTCAGGGACACAGAGATTTGGTTAAGGTACTAAAACTTCAGTGGGCATCCAAGAGAGCCAGAGTTGTGCACAAACCAGAATAAGACATCCCCACCCCTATGGAGAACTTGGTGTTTCCATAGCACCCTTACAATGTCAGATTTCATCTTGTCTGTCACAAGTACCAAGGAAGGGTTTAAACACAGTTTCCAAATAATACCACACAAACTGATGCACTATATGGTGAAGACATATAAAACTTTAGATGTCAGAAGAGTTGTAAACTGGGTGAATGGCAGAAAATACCTAAATTACTGATTCTAGAAGACCTAGTAGGTATAGCCAGAGCACTACAAGCTCTAGGGGGCAGGAGATGCATCCAGATGATGGGAATCATTCTTAACATAAACATCAGCTGATGTTAGCATGAAAGAAGACACTGAGAATCAAGTCCAAACATGAAAGTTGCTATGCCTAAATTACTACATTTTATCTAAATTTTAGTTTTATAAGTGTGTGGAATTCAAATTGACTATAGAAGTATAGCAAACCTGTATGAAGACCACTTCTTTTGTATTTGTGTTATTTACAATGGATGAACCTTTTTTTCAGGACTTGTACCTAGTAAGCATAGGATCTATTGTTGAGCTATGGGGAAGAAGCATCTAAAGCTAGTAGCTGAAGTTAAAAGCAGAAAGTACATTTTTTGTTATAATGAATCTCCTGAAATAAACACAATCACAATTCACTGTGGAACCTATGGCCATATATCCTAAAACTTTTCGTCTTCAAATTCAATAGAATCAAAACTTGATAGCATTGGATGATAAATGTTTGAGGAGTCTTCCCTGCATGGATAAATCACTTGTAGCCCCTTGTTCAATCCACCCAGTGTACACTGGCAGCAATCTCCTGCAACAGTGTATACCACAAAGTTTATCCTAACTCAAGACATAATATTCTCCTTATGTTTCTCAAGAATGTGCTACAGTCTATATGCTCTCAGGTTGAAGAGCCATAGTCTATCTCCATATTTTTGAAAGTATTAACAGCTAGAAATGACTGATTGGTTTGTATCACCGTTTATCCATTAGGGTAACACTTGATGACTGACACCGACTAGTAAGGTATACACAAAATCAAAGTATTTCACATTGCAGAATGGAATCACAGATCTCCCAATATTTTCAAAAATTTTCTTTCAGTAAGTGTGCTTTCTATAATGTTTTGACACCATGTAAGTAATAAATAAGACCTAAGTACATTCACATCAAAAACTGCAAAAGAATTTAAGAGTCAGCTAGTTCAGATGTTTCAATTTAGAAATTGGTGGGAAAAAAGATACTTATTCCCAAATGTTCTTTCAATTAGCCAATATTAGGGAAGAAGTGCTAGAGAATAAACAGCATCACACTAGACCAGAAACTCTGTAACAGAGCTCATAGTATCCACTGCAGATACTGTGTCATTCTACTGCATTCTCGTAATGGATAGCAAATTGTCTCACACCAAGAGAATTGTCAACTTTTCAAATGATGAATAAATATGATGCGAGTGGTGAATGCATGCTTTTCAGCCATTCAAAGAACTGTCATTAAATTTGAAACCTACATATTATATATTTTGCATAATTCTTGATGCCAAAATAAAGTAGTGTATTTGAAACCACAGCAACATTTTACATTATGCAAAAAGTAGCTAAATCTCCAGAATAAACTGATGCCTAAAGCTAACTTGAGATGCTTCCCTGTTTCATCATTCCAATAGTATATGAAAATTATTGTCAGCTTAAATAATTCTGGTATTGACAGTTTCCTCCAGAAGTTTTGCACATATTAATTTAATGGTTTTCAGTGTTTGTTGTAGCTCATATCCAGTATCTCCCAGATTCCATTTCCTCAAAATTAAATGAAATTCAGAGAAAAATCTTAAGTTTTGAGACTGTCAAACTGTGAGACTCAGACCTGAGATTAAGTTATCATTTGGTTGTAAAATTATAATGAACTGAATAAAACTTTTAATAAAATTAGTTTGGCATCTCAATTTCTATTTTCTGAAAAGAAAACATTCTGAAACAATCAACTTTCCCAAACACTGTTATTTTCCAAGGTTTTATTGTTAAGGAAGAATTAGATAGAAACAATCCAGGTTAAATATTTAACAGATAAATTATAAGATCCTTCAATATTTGATAAAAAAATCATAACAGAGTTTTCCTTTTGCACATGCTGTTAGTGTATGTGTATGTGTGTGTGTATTTATGCATATATATATGTATATATATATATATAAACTCAAGAGTGACATAGGGCGTCATTCAGGATTGCTCTACCTTCTTATTGTTTTGTTCTGGGTTTTCCCATTCTCTGCCTTCTAGTACTAGAATCACAGGCTGCTGCTGTTTCTGTCTGATATTTTATGTGGGATCTGGAATCTAAACTTAGATACTTTTGTTTATGAGGCAGAATGTTTAAACACTGAGTAATCTCTCTAGCCAAATAGAATTTTTAAAAAATAACTCTCATAGAATTTTAGAAATTTATTATATGCTGTTAGATTTATATTTTATTGCTTGTTATGGAAAACATTAATTTTCAAATTATGATATGAAATTATTATCTATGTATTCCAATTAATTTTTAAAAATGATTTATCTGGTGAATCTTTATGCAAAAGAATAATTGTAATGAATTAACTTTATGTTCCTCTCACATAACTCCTACTTTTAGCAACAATTGACAGCATATCCAGTTTTAACACGAAGCTTAGGTAAGTGTTGCTCTTCTAACACTACAGCTAATGTGGATCAGTTTGTAATCTGAGATATAAAAAACATGGAAAATACTAATTAGCCTACACCGTAGTGTGACCTTGTCAGTATTGGTGCCTTAAGCAGAACTTAACATGATAACAGTCTTAAATATAAGGAAGGAATTCTCTCCATATTGTAATGTTGTAGGGTCTTATCGCCAATGACCAAACAACTTGACTTATTAGTTTTGTTTCATGGGAACTTCTTGAGTGTACATCCCAGATAAGATCATATTTATCATCTCATCTTTCTATCTTTATCTGTATCATATAAACTGCTATTTGGTTTTTCTCTAGGAAGTGATTTTATGTATGTATGTGTGCATGCTTGTGTGTGTATGTGTGTGTGTGTATGTGTGTGTGTGTGTGTCCCTCTAGCACCAGTTATTAAAGTTAGGTATTTGGCCATGCTTGGGAAGTGTACTTCCACTATTTTACATATCTTCAGACCTTTTGGCACTTTTGATGACATAGGATTGATCCAAAGGTCTTTCATGATAACGTATCTAACATTGAGTTACACTAAAGTCTTATTTTTTTTAAAAAAATCATCCTAATAAGTGATTAGAGTACATGAATTATAATTCAAAAATATAAATGGGAATGAAGATCAGGAGTTTAGGTCTTTATGTCTGTCTAGGGAGACTGAATTTAGCCTGGACTGCATGAGATTTTTTTCTCAAAATAAAATAAAACAAAGCAAAATATACCTGGAACATATGAGATATATTAATAATTTTTACAGTAGTTAATGGAGATAGAGAAAGCAATGTGAAACAGAGATCATTAAAGGATTGTGGATGATGGATAGATAGGTTTACTTGATGAAATTAGTGTTTGGCATCTGCATGTTATGGAAAAAATAATATAACTTCATAGTTCAATCAGAGCTTTGTTTGTTTCCCTAGCAATATAGATTAGTGTTTCTGACTATTTATAACTCCACCATCTTTGTGCGGTATAACTATATTAATACCACCATGCGCATACACACACACATATACACACACACATGCACGTGCGCGCGCGCGCACACACACACACACACACACACACACACACACACACACACACTGCCCCAAGCACCAGCCATTCAAGAGTCATGATAGCATGTCATAAATTAAGAGAACTAGAATGAAATTTTGCTAAGGATAATGCAGGAAAGTGATATGCTTTGTGCTGAGTTTAAAAGGACTGAAAATCATGTAAATCTAAAGGAGAGAGAAGACAGCATCATAACTTATATGGGAAAGAAAAGGACTGCAGAAATTAACACCAAGATTTGCAGAATGTCCACGGTCTAATGTCATTGTGCTACTGTTCTGCAGACAAGTCAACTCAAGTCTTGCACTAAGTAAGTAGTGGTACAAATATATTCAAATCTCACCTTTAAAACCAAATGGATTGGTGGGGTTTTGAAGAAGATGTAGATACGCTGTAAAGTGTGACAACTTACATTTGATATTCTTAAAATACTAATCTGAGGTCTGAAAGCATAGTTCACCAATAAAGTACTAACCTAGCATGCAAGAAGCTTTAAGTACTGTCCTAAAAACAAAGAAAGAAAACATAATAATGACCACAAAGATTTTGTGAGGCAATTTTTTTCTTTTTAATATTTTTGTTCTAATTTCTCAATAGTTTTGTAAACATACGTAAATTTATGTAATGTATTTAGGTCATTTTTGCCCACATTGTCTATCTCATCAACCCTTCTCCCACTGAAAAATCTGCTTCCCAAATAGTCTCCCTCCTCCTGTAATGTCTTGGTGTGAATGTGACCCACTGAGCTTAGTATGGGAGGCTTACATTAGCATGTTCCTTAACACTTTCAGGAGCACGTGGAATATTGTCAGTTGCTGAAGGAAGAGGTATCACTTTCCATAGGCACAATAAACCATCAATGGCTCCTCATAGAGGGGTGATTAATGTTTTTCTAATGAATACTGACTATCAATCTCTGTGTGGATTTTTTGAGAGTTTTGTGTTGCGCGTGTGGCTTTTCAGCTGCATAAATGATTTTTCACTTTATTCTCTTTAGTTATTTTTATTACTTAACTTTGCCTTCTCCTTAGCTCTCTATACCCCAACTTTCTTTCTCTTTTTTTCTTTATATTTTTGGTTGGATACTCAATTCTTGGTAAAAAGATAATTTACGATTTATACAACACATAAAGCAAAAAATGATGAAAATTCAGGTTCTTTATTGAAAGAAACCAAAAAGCATTTGCAATTTTCTTAGGAAGCCAAATAGATATACAACAGGTTCTTGCTAGGTAGGTTAGAGAAGTGGATCTCAATGGGCAAAATAGCTAATTTCTAGGGCCTATTCTCAGGTCCCTGGATCAGAAACAACTACCTGTTTCTTGGTGAAAATACAATGTATTTAAGTCATTTTTGATGAAAATTCGATTTTTCAGAGGTGTCAATTTTGCCCAATAGGTCAGGCAAATCTATCCACTGTTTAAAGCTGTGTCACATGAGCAGCAGTGGAATGAAAGAAAATATGGAACTTCTAAGGAAAGGCAGACATACTTTATACATAAACACACATTGGAATAAACATAAGTCAATTAATGCATGTGACTAACAAGAAAGAGCACTGAGATTCATTCTTAAGCTTTAAAACTGAAATGACACAATTATTTAAATTCTGAGGATTTAATAGCCAGCTTTACAGCAGACTTGTCGTTTCCTTCCTATACTAAGAAACTTTTAAAATATATTTTCCTCCATCTAATATAGACACATCTTTACTTCTTCATTTCTCTTCTGCCTGTAATGAAGGAAATTTTAACTTCTTATGATTATGAGGATTTAAAAAGGCAGGGCATATGTAGTGCTTAAATTAGAGCAGATATGGAATGCATGCTCAGCAAATGTTAGCTGGTGTTTAGCTCTTTATTTGTCCAATTAAATTCAATTAATGGCAACTTGTCCTATCAATATTTCACCTCAGAAGGGGAAAGATAAATGATTTATGCTCCAGTAGTACTCAGGCATATGTCACCAAAGGCAAACCAGGTAAACCATATGAGATGCATGTGTGAAAAGATTTGAGACTAGGAGGAAGTCTGATTGGGGAGAAGAAGAGTTATAAAGAGAAGAGAAGGCAGAAGGTATTGGGGATTAAAATGTAAAAAATATCATGTAATCACTATTTTCATATGTATAATACTAAGAGGATAAAAACAAATATAAAATATTAAGTGATACACATGACTACAGTTACATTTGATTGAAAAAAATATTTCATTCTTCAGTAGCATAACCTCAGATGCTCAAATCTATGTTACAACCTTTGCATCCTCACAAGAAGTGTAGCTGGATGGGGATACTCTAGGTTGTGAGATTTGTATTCTGATGATGGGGTCAGAGAAAGTTGGTAAGGACAGTCACATAGAACAACTTTCACTTCCACAGTTAATAGACCAGTACATTCAGATGGGGCTCATTTTGCCTTCTTGAAGACTTGAAACTCTGGTAGGGAGTGTGGACCCTATGCCAGTTTTACATGGAGAATAGGTAGATTTCTTGCACATCTCATTTAACAAGTAAGTTCAACTTTGAATATGCTCATCCAGCTCACATTGTTCACATTGTTCACCAAAAATCTGTCAAACTGCCACCAATGTGTATTTCCCTAAATCATGAAATATGTTGCACAAATTTAGTTTTGCAGAAAACTAAACTAGTACTAAATAGAAAACCAAAGGTAGCATGAAATAATCCAAACTCACAGTGTATACTATACTTACTGTGTGGACACACATTAAGCAAGTAAAAGAGGTGGATTAGTAAAGGGAGAAACAATTATAATCAAATCTACTCTTTTTCTATTTATAGAATGTACATTGCCTATATCTAATATAGACATAGTTTTAAAAAGTTATTAGAAATTACAATTAAGTAAGTAAACCGTAATTACAATTAAAATCTAGAATGGCATGTTTAGATTATGCTCAGATATGTGATAGCTCCTTTGCTTAAAATTGTATCTACATTTAGTAGTAGAAAAGTAATTCAGTCCCAGAAAGTCAAATACCACATGTGCGTTCTCATATGTGGAAACAAACTTTAGAATTCAGGATCTGTGCAGCTAGCTACCTCTAGTTGGAAGTCCTATATAGCAATAGTTGGTGGACAACAGATAACAGATGACTGTGGATCACTCAGCTTCATTCAACCCTCATCCCTCAAGGATCAGGGAATGACAATAAAAAAATTAAGACACTGAATGGAATAAAAAAAATGAAGTCAAGATTGAAAATGTCCAAGTCTTTTAGGTGCTTTTTTACCCTTTACCTGAGAGACTCATGAGTAACTCTATCTGGAAAAACATTTTAAAAAATGACTAGATAGATGATAGATAGATAGATAGATAGATAGATAGATAGATAGATAGATAGATAGATAGATAGATGATAGACAAACAGAACAAGATAGACATAGACATAATTTATTTTATATGGAAGTATAAATTTGTAAAAGTATCTTCAACTTTTTAAATTTTTAAAACATAGGCTTGATACTTCTTTATTGATTTATCTTAAGTATACATGCTAGTAACTTTATCAAAGTTATTTAACCCTTATTGTATAATAATATAATAATAAGCATAAATGCTAACATAAAATCTATTACTTTCCATGATAATTGAAAAAATAAAAACAGAGCAAAAATAAAATAATTAAAAATGTTCTGATGACACAATGGAAGAAGCAAGAGGGTCCTTATTTGCTGTGATTGAGTGAATACAGATTGGAGTCCATAAAGAGAGCTGAAGTGATGATAGGATTTTAGAAAAAAAGGAAATACTGTTCTTACGGAAAATAATAAGTAACTGTGGATAATGATGGAAGTCTAGCCATTAGCTTCTCCCTTCATAATATTTCCAAAATAAATTCCACCTGCTTATATTGACTCATGAGTGATGATGCATATGGAACTCAAGAAGAAAGGACATCAAAGCTAAGCACTAAACTCTTTCTTGAAAAAAATGAGCCTTTATAGATATAAGTGGAAAGCATATTTTAAATTATTCTCTTGTGTTAGTTAGCATTGTTTCCTCTTCTAACATGCAAGTATTTGAATTGATTAATCAGTATTTTCTTTTTTATAGAAAATGGGGGGAAGCTGGAGAGGTGGATCAGGGGTTAAGCCTCTGCCTTGCAGGCAGAAGGTCCTACGTTGGGATCTCAGATCTCATGTATAGATGCTGGGCGGAAGCGGGGGCGACCTATGCTTCTGGTCCTGGTAGGGCGGAGCCTGTGAATCCCCCGGCAGAATAAACAAGGAGGGGGTGGAGGCCATCCATGGTGGTTCCTGAATTCGCCCGTGATTCTACACACACACACACACACACACACACACACACACACACACACACACATACATACACACACACGCACAATTGAATAAATAATAAAAAAAAAGAAAATGGGTATATTAAGCAACAGGACAAAGTTTCATGATAAGTAAGATATTTGCCATTTCTAATTTCCATTTGCTTTAAAGCACTCAGGTTCCCATTAACAATTTCCCATCAATGCTATGTTATATCTGAAAGTATAGTAACATGCATAATCATGATACATGGCATTTAATAAATAGAAATTATTTAAGGACAATAGAGGTACAAACTACTAGGTAAATAAAGATATAAAATATCTCCTGCAATATACATGAAAGTGGAGGACCTTTTTCATGTAATATGTCACTTATGCACAGATTTTTGCAATCAACATAACTGCAATATAAGAGTAATAGGTTCATTTATTTAAAAACATTTTCAGAACAATATTGGATAGGCTACAACACACATAACAGTGACAGTCAAGTCACAATGGCCAAAGATATTGATGAATCCATATCCTGTATCGTAGGAACAGCTGTGTAATCCCATTAGGCTAAGCCAAGTTTTAGATTTTCCTCTCTCAATGTCTCTTAACATTGATTAGACAATCAACTTGGTCTGAAAAGGCAATGGCATCTTCTTGTAATCTGGAGTGGTTTAGAGTCAATCATCTGCACAAAGGAACAGTTAGCTCAGGCCTAAGGGACTAGTATCTGTCACTGGGTTGTATGTAGATCAAGTTTTACTTATGGCGTAAACCCAGATTGCAAATTCATCATCACAATTAGAAAGATAAACTCTTTCCTCTATGCATAATCATCCAAGCTCACTAATAATCCCTGGACTATTTCCTCAACTACCCAAACCAACACACATAATCACACATAAGCTCAAAAGTAATAGTGCAAATCAAATGCATACCTCTGTGAAATCATTTTGTGTCCAGAATATAATATTCAAGCATATGATTTCTAAACAGAATTACATAGTCTTTACAGGCCAGAATGTCTTCCTGGCTCATTTGTCACCTTGATTCTTTTCCAGGGGTTTTCTTTTCCCCTAACACAAGCATGGTGCTCCAAGTATTCTTCCTCTTTCTTCACTCTGGTACTTTGTATTTCTGATCCTTCCCCCACAGTCATATAGCCTCTCACAGCAGCATCCAGTTAGTAAGCTATAACTTATTTGGCACCATGTATAAATTTACATGCTATCCAATGGTAGAAGGTGGAGAATTAGTAGGCGTCCTGGCAAGTGACTAGGAAGCAGCTTATGTTTATATTTGTTATAAATCTAAATGGTCATGGATGCTTATTTTGAAATAAAGTACCTGATATTTATCAAAATATCATTTAAAATCATAGGACAACTGATAGGTATCAAGAAGTTACTGTTTGAATTATGTACAATTCATCTTTTGTTTTTTATAAGATGAATAAACAAAATATGTTAGGAAAAAGAAGAATGATACTATGAATATTTCTTCAACTAGGGACATAGGGATCTACAGGTTAAAAGTTTCATTAATTTATAGCATTCCAAATAGCTATAAGGACTGGGACTATTTAGCAAATAGAGCTAGAAGGATATATTTTTAAGTTATTTGTAATAATAAGGAATCACTAATTTTTAAGAAACTATAAATTAAGAAAAATGTATTAATTTGAATTATATTATAGAATTTCATTTGTTCAAATTTGTAAAAGCCTGGGGATACACTTGAATACTTGGAATTACATTAAAAATTAGAACTATTGGTTATAAATATGATAATTAGGCTTATTTTTCCTTGTTCATGTTTACATGAACTTTAGAAATATGTTTTAAAACTCTCATCTTTAAACTTATTCTATTAATATTGATTATATGAACCTAAGGTGTTAAAAATAACTATTTAATTTATTAAACTACTGATTATATGCTTTTTTATCTTTTCAGACTAAATGCTGTCTTTAAAAATGTGTTCATCAAATCAGTCATAAGGATTAAACTCCACATGCTGAATGCATGTTCTTAATATAATCAATAGTTCAATAAACTAGTGATAGGTAAATGGCTAACAAGCAGGAAATTAACTCGTTTTCATATTAAAACTTTCCAATTTCTTCTCAGTCATCAATCATGTTTTATAATTAGAAATAAAATCTTTTATTTAAATGAAAATATTACTTTTCCATGAAAAAACTGGACTTCTCAGTGAAACATAAACGTTTAGTTATTTCCCTGAATTCCTCAAATGGGTATCACCCTGTAGATACAAATAGAAAGATTACTCTAAAAATCTTGTGGTTAAGGCACTTGTGGCACAGTATAATAAGAGATGCCTATTGGAGTCCATCCATCTTCTGCTACTATAACTCTGCCAAAGGAACAAAAAATGCAAGATTAAAAGGTGACCCATTTTCCCCAAATAACTCAACCATGATTTTAACATGATCCATACTTATAAAGGGTTTGTTGAACAAGTTTTCTTTTTTGATAATCAATTGGTCGAAACATGGAGTATTAGTGACTATTTGGTATGTTCAACATTGATATAATAATACTATGAATTACTGGGTCCATGGGAACCAATATCATTATGCACACCTTCATCAAATCACATAACAGTTTGTTTAGTCATTTCAAATCTCATTCTTGTCCTGTGAAGAATGGGGTTAAATCTACTTTATTTTTTGTGTTGTTATATGAAGTGATCCAGCAAAGTGCTTGTCTAACATATAATAAATAAATAAATAAGGCATAGCATTTTACTCTTGATACTATGATTATTAGAAATATTAAACCACTGGTTATCGTGGATACCACTTGAAGAAAGAGAAAATTCTTATTTCACACTTTAAATTCTATCAGGATTGTTGGAGTAATAACACTGAATTTCCCAAAGTTTGATTAATTGAAACAATTCCTAGGTGACAACTACTCTATGGAACACTAATACTAAAATTGGGCAGTATTTTAAAAAATGTTTAACCAAACTTAAGAATATTGGGTAACCACACAATAATAAAGGAAAATGTTAAGCCACAATGCAGATATTTTGTTTCTTTATTTGACATACTTAAGTTTACTAAGCTATATAAAGCTTTCAACAAAGAAATTCTACAAGCTTTTTACTTTTATATTCTCTACTATATTGTTATTCTCTGGAATCTTAAGCAATGACCTCATTAATATTGAAAATGTGGGGACACACCGGGCATAGAAAAAGGGAAGGGAAAGATCTATATATATATTTCCTGTTCTGGGAACTGCAAAAGAAAGTCATAGAAAAAGCTAGAAGATGAGCAGCTTCAATTCAAGGTAAGTGGGCATGCCTATGTGGCCTGGCACACTGGAGGTCATATGTCTGCCTACATGGCAGCTGATTATTTCTGTGCAAATTCATCTTCTTAAGATAGCCAAGATATTCTACTTTTCTCTAATCCATTTTATACAAATTTTCATATCAGTCCATTCATTCATCCTTGATACTTATGATATCAAACCTTGAAAAACAAACATATCATTTCTATGTGAAGGATCCATTGTATAGGCAATTATCTGAGAATTTGAGAATCCTGACTCATTCTTCTAAGTTCACTCAACTATCCATCAGAGCACATGAGTTATTCACTGAGTGGCTCTTTGGTCCTCCCTAAAAGATATCCTTGAATTTCTAATCCTTGCTTTCTGATATTTACTGACATTTTAGTTCTAAGGAATTACAGATGCGGGTTAGTCTGAGAAATGAATAATGTGCTTTTCTAGATCATCAGTTGGTAGAATAAGGGTCATAAGCCAAATCTGCATGGCTACATAATTTTTAATGTAGAGATTGTTAGAATTACTATATCCATTTATTTATACATTCTTATATTGTGATGCAAAGGCAGAATTGAGTAGCTATAGTGGAGAACATATGGCTCTTTTTTAAAATTTTTTTATTATTTATTATTTATTCAATTGTGTGTGTATGTGTGTGCACGTGTGTGTATGTATGTATGTGTGTGTGTGTGTAGAACCACGGGTGAATTCGGGAACCACCATGGACCGCCTCCACCTCCTTGTTTATTCTGCCCGGGGATTCACAGGCTCCGCCCTACCAGGACCAGAAACGCAGGCCGCCCCCGCTTCCACCTGGCCTGCTTCCGCCTGGCGTCTGTACGTGGGGTCTAGGATCCGAATTCAGGACCTTCTGCCTGCAAGGCAGAGGCTTAATCCCTGAGCCACCTCTCCAGCCCCGAATATATGGCTCTTAAAACCAAAAATGTTGACTTCAGTCTGTACAAGACAGGTTTGGTAATTTCTATTCCAGGTGTTCTTTCTGTCCTAAGAACTAAATCAAATGATCACAATTATCAACTCCTCATGAAAGAGCTGTCTCCTGTCAATCGTAGGCTAACACTACATAGAGATAATTTTTACAAGTTTCCACAGTAACTCTTACATAACTGTCATATTTACTAGAACGATATTGTTGAGGAAGTTCCTAACTCATCTCAAGGTTCCCTAAAATAATATATCTGGGTATGGAATAATGATGCATCTAGAATTGAATTACATATATATTATATATATTTCTCATTGAGACATTATTTAATATTAACAACATGACCACTTCCAAACTTGTAATATTATTTTCATCTCTACTTTTAAAGAAGCTAGAAAGCTAAAAGATGATAAATATTCTCATTTATTTTGTTGACTAGTTTCTAATTTTTAACTTTATACATGGCTTGATCTTAGTTTACTAGTGTTAATTTTTCTTTTTATTGATTTGTACACTTTTATATTACTAAAATGTGTGCCTTTTAATACACACTTCATTTTTAATTAACATATATATAAAGAAAGGTGACAATCAATTATATAGAACAATTTCTGAAAGAAAAGATGCTTGAACCTCTGCCCTTGTCACCAGAATCTGTTCCTATGATTGCATCCTGTCCTGTCCCCGGAGTTCAATGGAAACCTCTAGAAAATAAGAAGGAAAGAAAATACTCTGACCCCACAAAGACCTCAGCTGAAAAATATCTGAGGCTATCATCTCCACGGTTGTATCTTGCAGAAAAAGAGAACTGCATTCCAGTAATGTCATTTGAACACTTCCTGAGGTATTACCACCTCATTCTGAAAGCTTTAGGGCTCTTATATAGACATCAGATGAAATGTGTACAGCGCACACTCTGTCATGGCAGGCAGTATGCAACATAAAGAGCAAACAATGATGATGCTGTTATGGAACCATGCATCGGTCACTCATTCAGGTGCACACAGAATACAGGAAAAGTATGCAGGTCTACTTTCCATGTGACTGCAAAACCAAATGTGTGGGGTCCTTCTGACTGTCCTTACTCGCTGATTGCTTTCCTGACAGTCCAAAGTATTGTGATGGATGGTGTTAAATGTCTTAGACACATTGTCTGGAAGAAACTGCTAAACCTTCTGTTTCAATAGAAGTAACTGTGAACTACTGAACTTAATCTATTGATCTGAAGTACGGTGTGAAAATGCAATACAATCTCAGTTTCACATATTATTCACTGGCAGAATTTATTTATAAGACAATATTTTCCTTTTTTACCCCTTAACCAAAAGCAAATCACTTATATGTCTGTGTTGAAAAAACAGCAATGGATTTAAACTATCCCCACCTGATCTTTATAATGGTGGGGAGACAATTATTTAGAGAAGTGAATACTTTCATGCTAAGAATTTTATACTTGATCACTTTAAGAAAGTAAAAGAACTCCAACCCTCATGCTCACTGTGATAATCTCATATGAGTAATTACAAAATTATCATTACTAAATGCTCTTATAATTACTGTTGAAATATAAATCTAAGTCCTACCCACCGCTTTTAAAATATTTTCACTTCCTTTTATAAGCAATGCTGGTTGAAGAAGGTTAAAAATTGCAACTTTACTATCTCCTTTTAGTCCAGTCTTTATTTTATTTATGTAATTTGTTTTCATGCATCCCAGTGTTCAATAACTAGAAATCTATCAAGCTTAAAACTCCTGTTAAGAGTAGCTGCTTCTTGAGAGCTACTTCCACATAGTCCATTATATTTACTTAACTTCAAGACCAACTTTTCTACCAGATATTCACAAACAATAAAAAATTACAATCATATTTTAAATTTCCTTCAAGAGAGAACTTTCTTCAAAGTTGAAACATTCTGGATTCAGCTCTTTTGAAGTGATATAACATCATCACCAGATAAACTACTACATAAAGTCACCCCAATCAATATTGCACAAATATTTTAGTAGTACACTATCCTTAAGAAAATCTAATATGACCTCAAGGAAGATTTCTTAATGATGGTAAGAGAGGGCACTTATGAAACCCACTCATTATCCACAAGAAAGAAATGCATAGACACTTCATTGCACAGTCAGAGGGATTTCTTATGTCCAAATGCCAAGAGCAGCCCAGTTGGGATAATAAGGTTATGTAATATTTCTGACATTTTTTACATAGCCTCCATTCTGCTACAAATAGCCAAAACAAATTGCATTGGAGCTACAAATGAAGTATAACATGCCTAGAAAATTGTTATCTGTGCAATATGAGTCGTGTTACTGATCTCAAAGAGCTAAACATGCTTTGCAGAGTTAATTAGGGAAAATCATGTAGTCCTCAAACTTGTAATAAAAATATAAATTTTATAAATAAAATGAGACATTTTGTTAGAAGTCTGTTTCCAAAAACATATTTCACATAAATTTAGGATTAAAATATATATGCATAGTCAACTAGAACAGACACCAGCATTATTAAGAACAAGTTGAAGAACTGCAGTATTTAATCATATATATATATATATATATATATATATATTTCAGTGTAAGCTACATTTATGAAATCATGATGAGTCTTCAAGTCAAAGCATCTCATAATTAAAATGTTTGCCTGGCATGCATAATAATATATATTTTAATTGATGTCTTCATAGAATCTAAGCAGTAGGTGAAGCTTTCTCTGGAAAGTTAATGCTGTCGTAAACAGCTTAGAGTTTTTTAAATGATTCCATTGCATTATTACTGACCAATATTATTATATTGTTATATTTCTCAGTATCTATCGTATCATTGATCAGTAAAATACAAACACATTCAGTAATATGACAGGTCATAATAACATATAAATATCAGTAATCTTCATGTATGCTAACAATGAATTTGCTGAGAAAAATTAATTCAAAGGGAAAAATAATTCACTGTAGCAAAAGCAATAATAATATAGTCAAGAAAGTAGCACACCACTACAATGAAAACTTTAAAATCCTGAAGAAAGAAAATGAAAAACAATACAAGGTGTAAAAACACTGCTCATGAACTGAAATAATTAATATGGTAAAAATGACTATGTTATTGAAATTACCTACAGATTTAATGCAATTCCCATTACAATTCCAATCTGTTGTTCTATATTCATAGAACTGAATAAAAACAGTTCTATTATTAATAGAACTAGAAAAAAATCTTATAATTTATACGAAAGTACAAACATTTCCAAATTTCCAAGACAATCCTAATTAGGAGATAGGTATCTGAGCTATCAAACTATCTGGCTGCAAACTATACAGCCATGATAACTGAAGCAACATGGTAGTGGGTCAAAAATAAGCAGGCAGATTGTACTGGTTACTTTTTGTGTTGCCGTGAGAGAACAGCCAAAGTCAAGTAACTTCCAGGAGAAAGGGAAATTTATTCAGCTTACAGTTCCAGAGGAGAGATATGTCTTTCCTAGATGAAACATTATGGCTGGCAGCAGAAGTTGGAGGAGGCTTTAAGTTAGTGCAGACATCTAGGAGACTGAGAGCTGTTAGACTACCAACTATAAGAGCCGGCCTCTCTGGGAAGAAGGGTAGAACCAATCACCTCAAAGCCGACCCCCTGTGACTGTCCTTTTCCAGCAAGATTCCACCTTCTAAAGGTGCTATGACCTTGCCAAACACATGACAATAAGGGGAACACATTTCGAGCCATGAAACAGATTAACATAACAGAATATAGGACTAGAAGTAAGACCACAGAGTTATCTCAATTTCTTAACAAATGTAAGAAAAGCATACATTAACAAAGAGAGACTCTTCAACAAATGATTCTGTAAAACCTGGATATAGGCACGTAGAAAAGCAAAACAAAATTCATCTTATTCCACATGTACAAAACAATTATTAAGCAACAGATAAATGATCTTGATGTTAGAACTAAATCTATGAAGCTATTAGACTAAAGATGGATGCATTTTTCAAGATTTAGGCAGGCACATGGAATTTGGGGGGAAAAAAACCTTCATTTGTATAGGCAAGGACCTCAGAAACTGATAAAAACGACTTCAAGAAATTAAAGAAAACAGTCCCCTAAGCAGAGTCAATAGAGAATGTACAAGATGGGAGACCATATTTATTTAAGATGATATACTTCAAAGACAGATATTAAGACATTATAAAGTATTCTGAAACAAGAGTAAAAAGAACAAAACATCATCCAATCAATAAATGGACTAATGATTTGAAAAGGGAGTTCTTAAAGAAAGAACTACAAATTGCCAGTAAATATATGAAAGCATGTTTAATTAGGCATCAGGTAAACTGAAGTTGTTAAAAAATACACTAAAATCCCCTCCCAACTCATCAGAATGACTTTCAACACAGAAACTAATGGCATGCAATGCTGGTAAAGAGCCCTTTAAACATCAGTTTGTTTAAACATTATGGTAGTCTTTGTGAAGTTTCCTCAAAAAAACCCACTAAGAATAAAACTACATTATGAAGCAACCATAATCACTACTTTCAAAGTTAGAACGCTACAGAAATACTTTAACATCCAGGGTTACTGTTGCACTATAACTAACACAACCAGGATGGGAAACCAGTCTGGAGATTCATTAGTAATGGACAAAAGAAATGTGTTACATATATACAGTAGGATTTTATCCATATGTAAAATAAGATAGCATTATGACATTTTCAGGAAAATATGAATTGAACTGGAGACCATTATGTTGAGGTACCCAAGCTCCCAGAAGAGTACAATGAATGTGGCAGAGGCCTTCTAGTTTTAGCTTCATCCAGAAGAGGGACAAAAGGTAGGCTTACATACTTAGAGCTATTGCATTTTGTAAGAGAATCCTGAGAGAACTGACTTTTGTTTTGCTCCTCTGTGATTATGACAGGTCGTTATGCTTCATGAATTATCTAGTCATACAATGACAAGTATTACCCATTTCATTTATATGAGTTATCTAAAAGTGAGTCAAATAGATATTCTATAAGCATGATTAGTCAGGGGGGTAAATAAGGAATTACTAATCCATGTGCATAGAAATCTGTCAAGTAAGGTGAATAAATTCCAGAGATCTGTGACTTCATATACTCAATCAAGAATAATGAATGTATAGTGCACTTAAAAAAGAACTGCTAACAGTGTAGATCTGATATTGTGCAACTTATATACAAATAGCATTTAAAAAGCCTAAGAATGAATTCTAGATCTAATGGGAGAACTTGTGTGATTTCTGTACTGACAATTTCTATTCTGGCCTCTTTCTAGTCAGATGGAAGCATTTTATTTAAGTTTATGATAAAGTAAGATAGTTTCTCATGCTATATATATGCATACATACAAATATATATATACACTCACCACACACGTGTGTGCACACACATACATAAAGCAACCTTAAAGTATTCACTTATGTGCTAAATGTGCACATATGTTCTGCGTCTATTTCAAAAAATTATATTTTGGTACTGGACATGGTGATTTATCCTTGAGTCTCAGCACTGGTGAGGCTGAACAAAGAAGATCATAAGTTCAAGATCAGACTGAACTACACCATAAGAATGTTACCCAAACAAAACAGAAATGTTTTTAACAGCTTTATTCAAAAAGCCAATCTATGCACAATCTAAATGTCACAGACAGTAAATTTATAAACATATAAGGCATTTATACAATTCAATTCTACTCCAAAATAAAAAGGTAAACTCATTAGTCATGACAGTATGGATGCATCTCCAAAAAACAATGCATGAAAGCAACCAGAGCCCTGGGTGATTACATATTGTTTTCTCAGACATACACAAGTTAGTCAATAATCTACCAGGATAAAATCCCACCAACATATCTTTCCAGTACCATGTAGATTAACATTAAAAGAGAATGTGGTCACATTCCATTTGAGTTAAATGTAAAATTCTGAAATTCAGGTAGCTGTTTGCATGATTGTATGTACTTGTTAAATCCTACCAAACTATACAATTCAGATTTCTGAGCGTGGCTGTATATGAATGTGTTTACCTTGAGAACCCACAGCCAGAATTTGGGCATGATCACCATACATTCTTAACTGAAGTAACATTCCATGCATTGAGAATATATTATTGCAGCAATCTTTTTTTCTTTGTTAGCTACATTCACACCCTCTAAAAAGACAAGTAAAATAAAATAACACACTTATTCTGAACACTTCGTTGCCTCTCATATTCTGAAGTAAAGCCTGAATTCCTTTTGATTCGCAAATTTCTGCCAAATCCAGTCCAACTCAGGAACTCTGTTCTCACTACCTGTCTCTTATTTAATCCCAGCCCTAGATGTTCCTAGCCTCAGGCTTTTACACTTATCCTTCCCACTGTTATTCCTGAATATCTCTGAATAATATTCTCTCTCAGTCATGAAGTTTCTACTGTAAGCTACCAGTTGGACTACTATATTTAAAATTATAAATCCTTAGCATATACAGCTCCATTAACATTGATTTTTTCATAGTATTGATCATAAACATAGTCTGTCATCTTTGTCCTTCTTGTATATGAGTGGTTCTGTTTGCAAATTTTAATGTAAAATTGTATTTAGGCATTTTGAGAGAGAGAGAGAGAGAGAGACAGTGTGTGTGTGTGTGTGTGTGTGTTGTGTGTGTGTGTGTGTGTGTTTCCTTTGCTGCTATATGCCAGACCCTAAAATACTGCCTGACACATAGGAGGCACTCAGTACATATAAATTTTTATGGGAATGAATAAATATATATGAATCTGTAAATATGATGGATCTCACTAATGTTCTCAATGTATAATATATTAAATACTGATGTAGACAAAGCCAAGCATAATCATAAAGCACATCATCACAGGAGCTCATTTAACTTTGTCTAGATAAAATTATCAAATTTTGTTTCAGTTCTATTGCTAAATTTAAATTATTCTGCCTTTCCAGGATAATAAAATTAGCTCCCTACATGCTGATCAAGGTAGGAAATCATCTAAAGAGAAAGTCACAGTATTTATCATTTGCTCTACTGATAAAATTAATTGAGCTTATCTTAATATATTAAAAATGTAAACTTGTATCTCATTTGGTTTTTATTCAAACATTACTTGATAATAAAGTATTTACTCACAGAAACAGCAGTATAAGTCATAAGTCCTTAAGAAACAAATTTGTGTTTTGAAATCTTTTACCCATTCCAACTTATCACTGTGCAATTCATTAATGGGGCCACCAGCTGCTCAACTGCCTGAACTTGCAGTGCGGTGTCTCTATCAGCACTGTATACAAGTGAAGCTGAATAGGGACGTGATCTGAATAAATTGTTTAAGTGAATTGAAGGAAGACAATGTTTTTTTTCAAGTTTTAAGTACATTATTTTTTTTTAATTTTTTATTATTATTTATTCAACTGTGCGCATGTGCGTGTGTGTGTGTAGAACCACGGACGAACTCGCGAACCACCATGGGCACCTCCACCTCCTTCTGCCCCGGGATTCACAGGCTCCGCCCTACCAGGACCAGAAGCGCAGGCCGCTCCCGCTTCCGCCTGGCGTCTATACGTGGGATCTGGGATCCGAACTCAGGACCTTCCGCCTGCAAGGCGGAGGCTTAACCCCTGAGCCACCTCTCCAGCCCAAGTACATTATTTATAAGAAAGTGTTAGACAAAGAGATAGAACACACATGCATGTGATGGTGCATGGGTGAAGGTGAGAAAATAACTTTCAGAAGTCATGTTTTTCTTCACACCATGTGGGCTTCCAGGAATCAAACTCAGATCTCCAGGACTACAAGTAGGCACATTATCCGATGTGTTATCTTGTCAATCCAAGCATTGTTTTATGGCAGAGCTCCACGGACTATTCTATTTATGTTCTATAGCTTGACCTCATACAGTGTGCTTCTCCCAGTTATGACTTCTGTTTCAGCTCAGGACTCTCAGAAGTGCTGATCTCCACTGATAAAATCATACACTGCCACCAAGCTGTTCTGCTACAGAACCTCCTTCCTACCACCAAAAGGTAAACAGTGTGGCAGCGGAAGTAAGCAGGGCTATACCTGAGTACATAACCGGAAAGTCTTTCACCCTTAAAAACACTTATAACATGAGACACTGTTAGCTAATGTCACATGCAGCAGTCCCATTGCATGCACCTGCTAGAACGACACAGGTATGTAAATGTAAATGTTTCTTCTGTCATACTTTAGGACTATTGAAGCAATCTATTACATAAAAAATTTACTTTAACTATTGTATATTAATGCTGTGTGATAGCTATAAAACTGGATGGATGTAAGAAAAGCTCAATTAGAATGTAACTAATTTCTCAAAGTAATTATTAGGATGGCAACATATTTAATCATGCATCTCTAATACTGTATTCTCTTTCATTTATTTTGAGTCTTTTTTAACTTTTAAAGTATTTTAAAATAAATTTCATCTTACATAACATTAGTGCATATGCAAATATGTTTATTACGTTTACATAAATATAATTATGTAAATCCAAATAATTACCTATGAATGAAAAATGAAGATATAAAATATTACTAACACCCTAATCCATATAAAAACTTGAAAATATCTCATCGTTTTTGATTTTTCTTTTTTCTTCATTGTTTTAAATTATAAATTTAAATAAAATATAAAGGAAAATATATACTACAATTCATGTCTTTATTTTGATGTATTTTTCTCTAAATTCATTGATAACTTTACAGAGTCACTTTTTCCTTTTATTCTTTGATAGTTTCATTCATGAACATAGCAACCTTAAGACATTTTTACCCTACATACCCAAATCTATCCCATCTTCTCCTTTCACTGAAATCGTTTTCTTCCAAAAAGCTTTTATATTTACTTTCATGTCTTTTAGAATGGGTAGATTACTCGTGGATCAGAAATTGTAGGAATATTCAACAATGTCATTCTCTAAAGAAATTCAGATAAGCACTTGCTTTCAATTTTCATAACAAATTCCCATCATCATCGCCAACAACCAGAATAACAAGAAAGATACCATTTCTTAAAAAAGCTTACTCCAGATTAACTATTAAATCTGAGCTAATTCAAGATTCTCAATAAAAACTCCACATCTAAAATTTAGACAATGAAGAACAGAAAATATAGAAATAAAAGAAGATGGGAGATTATTTTCTAAAGAGCCATATTGCTACTTCTGAAGAAAGAAAATAGCAAAACAACAAACAGGTAAAGGAATTTTTGAAAATTATTATATGATGAAAAAAGAAAATGGATAGTCACTTCCACTTTATTATTCTGCTATTCATCATTTTAAAATAAAAACATTTTATTCATTATATTCCTTACTTGTTTCACAAAGGTAATATAATAATTTCTCTAATTCTTACATTCTCCCATTTAATAACTGCCATTCAAATAACTCTGAATACATTATTAGAAAAATAATTTCATAAAAACCACAATAGTGTTCCTATACTAAAGGGGAACAAAAAAAAGAGCTCTAGGCAATGCCACTGAGTCTTTACACCTCATCAGAGAGGAGGACCCAAGGGAAGTTTGCATGCACACTATAGGATGCTCCAGGAATTAGGGGTGGGGCACTGGGAGAAAGGGAAGTAGGGGGGAAAGGAAAGGGAAAAGGTGGGGAGGGAGGGGAATGGGGTACTTATCAAGTGGAATAACAAAAAAGAAAAAAAATATAAGTCTGTATCATAAAATCAGGAAAAAAATAATTTCATGAATTATAGAGTCATTCTTTTGCCCTATAATAAGTCTCTCTAGATAGCTCTAGGTAGACTATAATGCTAAAGATACTACAGAGAAAGGCTCTGCCATTCTCACTCTTACATTGTTTGCTTTTTCTAGAACACTTAATAGTAAATATTTATACACTCTTCAAAACAAATTTTTGTATGCTATTATTTTAAAAGATCATTATTTTTGATTCATAGACTCAGCACAGTTTTTGTCAGCTCAAATTACTTGGAATCAGACAAGAAGCAAGAGCTGGTATTTTTTCATTTAGGTCTGTTTAGGACCCTGAAAAAATTGTATATGACCAATTTTGATCACAATTCCTGTGAAGGGCATTTGTTTTACAAGTAACATAAGAACCATTATTTGTTTAACTAACATAGAAAGCTATAGCAAAGACTAGAAGCACTTAGGCTTTTACTGTGGGTGACATCCTACAATGCAGTGTTTTCAGACACTGACAACAGTTCTGAGTCGTAGAAGTAACATGTTTTGATCACTTTCATAGACAAGCACTGTGTTAGTTCTGTCTTAATAAAAAACAAAGCAACAGAGAACTCCACTTTCTCATGTTCTAGGAACATGTATGTCCACACATAACACACGACTGGCAACTATTAGGCAGGATTACTTAAGTGTCGACCACATTTGTATAGGTGTATTTCAGGACTTCAACAGAAGGGATTGATGTGTTGTGGAAGAATCTTAAAAGACTTCTTGAAGCAGTTGGATGCATTTACTGAAGGGGATCTGCCCCAGGGAAATGTCCTGTCCACATGTTTCATATGAACACTGCTACAAATCAATAGCAAGGACTCTGAAACAGTAATGTAACTCCATCAACAAACGTAAAAAAAGCTTTCTGTTGTAATCACAACTTCTCCTGTGGGGCATCACACTGCTACTCACACTGCCACCTCCAATCTCTATCTTCCTTGATATATCACGCCAATTCATCTTTAGCATTAGACAGTTTCTAGACTCTGAGTTAGAAAATTCATCCTAAGAGTCTCTGCATGCAGATTCCCGCACTTCATTTCCAAAGGAAACTGAAGCATAGAAAAAGCACCAAAAGAAAAAATGAAAAGAAAAGAAAGGAAAAGAGGAAAGAAAAGAAAAAAAGAAAAGAAAAAAAGAAAAGAATAGAATAGAAAAGAAAAAAGAAAAGAAAAAGTATGATATGCACAAGAGAAAGCAACTGGCATCAAAAGCTGGCCAGTCTTCTTAACAACTATTGCACCATAACAGATCATTCTCTAAATTCTAGCATCTAAATTGCTCCCCTTCTCTATCTATTACTTTCTTTCATGGTAGAGTTTAGCTAGCATGTACTAGGGTCATGAAGTTGAAGAGTACAACTTCATGCAAATGGTGCTTCCATATTCTTTACTTGCCTTTTCCTTCCTGTTGGCTGAGGAATATATGTGGCCTCTACTTATAAGAAACATGAAATATTGATGTAATCTTGTTTGCACTCATGGCTATAGTTCTTATAGTTTGTGTTCTCTGATAAAGACGAATATCTTTCTGAGGAGCAACAGTTATTGCCAATCTTTTGTCCGCAGTATCATACATTCATACAACCTAGTAGAATGAATCTGGGGGGAATCTCTGTTGAAAAAGCAAACCTAACCTGATTGTTCATATTCCACTTTATTCTGCTTGTTATCATTGCAGCCCTAGCTATAGTTCACTTAATCTTTTCACATAAAGCAGTATCCAACAGGTATTAATTCAGATGCTCATAAAATACTATTTTGCCCTTATTTTACTATTAAAGATATCCTAGGTTTCCTTATTATATTTGTTGTTTTCTTAGCCCTAGTCTTATTTAGTCCTAACCTACTAGGAGATTCAGACAACTAAAAGCAGTAAACCCTCTTAACCCGCCACCCCACATTAAACCTGAATGATGCTTCCTATTTGCTTGCACTGTTCTCTGACGCATCCCTTACAAACTAGGAGGTGTTCTAGCTCTTGTCTATCTATTTTAATTTTAGCCACCCTCCCATTCATGCACAGCTTCAAACAACGAGGGATAATATTGTTCTTTTAGTCAATTCCTATAATGAGTTCTAGTAGCCAACTTGTTCATCTGAATTAAAGGCCAACCAATTGAATACTATTTTATTATCATTGGTCAAATTGCTTCGATCACCCACTTTTCTATCATTCTTATTCTAATTACCATTATTAGTTTAATTGAAAATAAAATCTTTAAATGAAGATATGTTTTAGTAGTATAATTCATTACTCTGATCTTGTAAGCCAAAATGGAGACCATATCCCCCTGAGCTTTCAAGGAAAAAAATAGCTCCTACCATTAGCATCCAACTAAAATCTTGGAACTTAAATAATTCCTTGAAAAGGTTTCCAATTAAATTAAAATTTACTTCTATGTCAGTACATATTTTATTTGAAATTTAAAATGTCCTTTGCATAATTGAATTACCACATAAGTATTATATACAATGCTCATTCAGTGCTTACATGCATTATATGCAATGTGAAGTACATACCTGATATATAATATCTAATGCCTGAATACATATGTGTATAAAGTCCGTTATCCTATACCAATGTAAATACGTTATAGTACTATACCTATATACCTTATATAATATATCTTAATGCTTTATTGGTCATGCACCATATTAGTCATATTTTTTGTCCCTATGAGTATCCCCAAACCCAAATTCTCACTCAATTTACCATCCTCTGTGAAACCAAGAACCCACCAACTAGTCCTACCTTTCTCACTCTGGATCCATCAATTGTGTATACAATTAATTCCTAATTCAGAACAATGACCATTAGTTCTCCTTAAATAAGTCATCATCAATGGATTAATAACTAACCAGCCCATGATCACACATTATTATACTGTCATGCATTTGGGATTTTTTAATTTTGGGGGATGTTTCAACTCACTATCAAGGCATGAGAGAGCCAACTATCATGTAGCTGGACTTTAAGTCAAATATACTTTATCCACTGTTTAAATATAGAGGTGTGTAACACTGTGTTCAACAGACTTGAAAGCATACACATATCCTGGAACAAGTCAAGCCTCCTACCAGGCTCCTGAGAAGTTAGCCAGCATTTTATCCTTCTGCTCACTGTATTATCTGGGTATAACTAGCTCCAGATTTTTGGTACCTAAAGTTTGATCTTTGGCCATATTGCATTCTTTCTGCTGTCTTATGGTCTTAGGGACCAGTTTTCTTTGATAACTCATTTTGAATGACATTCATTTCTGTCTGACTCACCTAACATCTATATTATTGATTCACTCAATGGCCATTGTCCCCAAATATACTGAATCTCAGCTTAGTTAGCTTCATGTCATAAGTGTTCTCATCTCATGACTTTTATTGATATTTTAGATGGATACTAACAAAAAGAAACATGGATTGGTTCTCAGTCTGAATAAAATGAAACAATGAAAGAAAACAAATAAGTATACTCAAAAATTTCATTGTTAAGAAGCATAACAAGGCATTTACAGAACTGCTAGCTCTTGACATTACATGTCCAGCACAAACTAACTAAATAGATGCCATGATTTCCTGGAGGATGCACTTTTGGAGCCATTATGCCTAAGTGATAATGTTTCTCTAGCCAGTTTGCTTCTTTAAAAGTTATGGTGACCAATACATCACTATTGATTCTATGCTTGGAGCTAGCTTTTCTCTCAGCTGTTTGACAGGTCTTTGGGGATAATCTGTTGTTTTTCTTTTTTCCGGACTTCCCAATGGTCATTTGATGTGCCAACTTTAAAGTCTTCTACAACAGCTCTCATACCTTCGTACTGGCTAGGATGCATTTGTATGTATATAAAATAATTATGTAGCTTTCAGTGTAGGTCCTTATATAATTAGTTTGATTAGATTACATCTATAAATATGTCACTGGTGACAAGATAGACCATCCAGGTATGATATAGTCTTCTTCAAGAATGTATCTGGAATTCAGTCAGCCTTTCTTTAGCCTCTTGCTGCAGAGAATACTCATGATTCTGAGTAGAAAGGAGATGTGTCATGCAATCAGTGTGCCTGAAAACAATGTTTGGGTGGTACCATAGGAGGCAATGGTGTTGGTAAGATAGTCTGAGAAAGAAGGTTCTAGAAGAGAAGGTAGAGAGCCAGACTCACAAATATCAGAACCCTGTGGCTCAGTTGACTGGTTCCTTAAAATAAAGCAGAGAAAATTCTAATAGTCATGTTGTGACTATTTTTCTCTTTTTAAGGAAAGTACACAAAGCAAATGCCTGGGTAGAAAATCTCTTATCTTTTTATTAACACTGAAACAATAGCATCTTATAAGAAATTATGACTCTATTTATAGGTTTATATTAACATTCACATTCTAAACAATATTTTCTGCTGACGAATATCTTGCCATCTGAAAATATTGAGAAATACATGCCTGTTCGCTTCTTGTAAACACTGAAATCTAAATAGATGTTTGTTATATTCATATTTCACAATGAATGGAATTATGCATATATATTTGGAAGGCAGAAATAAATTTTATGTATCTTGATCTACTCTGCAGACATGTTAAACCAATTTTCTAAAGAATGGTATCTCCTAAGCCATTCTACTACTACATAAACTTCATTAATAGAGTTCTTTTACATTTAAATTACTTTCTAACTTCATTACTTGTCCCACATACACTCTTAAAAATTTGCTAATTCAAAGGAAGCACTCAGGCATCCCTTTGTGTCTCAAGGATCAGGAAATCTTATAAGAAATGGTAAGTGGCTTTGTCAGGTAGTGAAAGAGGAAGAAATCTCTGCTGTAAGGAATTAACAATGTTCAATTTTAACACATAAGCGAACACTACTTTTACTTCAACATTATTTAAAATCCAATCACAGGAAAGAAGATCTTTAAAAATTAAGATGTCTTTTCTTGAAGAAAATCAGTATATTAGAAGTGGAAGAAATAAACGAATAAAAAAAGAAGAACAATGAAGGAAAAATAGCTGATCTTTTAATGCAGTGGAAACAAACCAAAACAAACAAATCAGCCTTACTCTTTCTTTTTCTTCTCAGGGATTGGTACAAATCATTAGTTCAGCTTTTCTTCATTGGCACTATTGACACTTGGATTGGGTATTTTGTGTGGCTCTGGGTTGTCTTATGCATAATAAGAGGTTCAGAAGCATCCCTGGCTTTGCCTACAAGATGTTAATACTAGGAACGCCTCTCTTCATTCCATCTGCTAATGCACATGGGAATGTCAACAATTCATATTTATCATATATCCCCTGGAACCTGGCACCATCTTAGAATTGTAATTGGAAACTTGATGGTTTTCTTCCCTTTAGGCAGCCCTCTTTGGCTTTCCTTCTTCTGACATCTTTGGGGTATTCTTTGGATAGGTTCTCAAAACTAGGCTCACTTAAGCCTTCTCTGCTATATTGAAAGCTCAGACTGTTCACACATACAATGCTCTTATCACATTTGTTCCCCCCAAGCTAAACTTCAAGTGCTAGGATTACAGACATGTACTGACTCTCTACAGCTCATGCGTTCATTTTTCAAACAAAAGATATGGAATTCTAAAATCCATAAAAATCAAAAGAATTACTAATTGAGCGATATAATTAAACTGGCATCTATAACTAAGTAATGTGTCAAATCTGGCATATAGTTGAGTTTCTTTCCATGTGAATAAATTTTCATTTAAAGTCTATGCCTGAGGTAGGCAATCTAAATTGAAATTTCATTTTTAGCATTTATAAGCTGTGAAATCATTATTAAGATATTTCAACCCCTAATATATTTAGTCTTCATGTTAAAAATTTCTGTTATTTATAAATTCTATATTCTAAAAATATTTGCAATTCACATTGCAAGAGTTAATCAAATAGTACTCTTAAATGCTAGCAAATATGCCAAATAATCATTATCTTATGATAGATAGATAGAAAGACAAACAGATGGATAGAGAGACGAAGAATAAGTAGATTCTTCAAAGCAGCCAATGTTCTCCTACCTTTCCACAAAAATGAAGTAGAATCTACAACACTTGAAATATCTTCTCATTCTTCTAAATGGTCAGTTTTCTGTTGATTGGATCTTGGTTTATGATAGAACAGAGTAAAATGTAAATACACATTTATCATTTATTAAATATTTCATCTTTTAATTATCTGGCTTTATATTATCAAATATAATGATCAAGTACAAAAACCACAGTTTCATTTCATTAGCTATTGATACAACTTCTCAACCATATTGAAAAATTCTTCTGAATATTGTTACAAAAATCATCCTGAATCCAATTTTTCCTAAGCCATTCCATTGTAAGAAACAAATGGAATATACAAACTAGACAACAGAAAGTTTTATTACTCCATATCAAAAACAAAATGGAATTTGCTCTGTGTGATTCTTCTTGATAGGAAACAATAAAACTTCAGTTTGCATATAATGACTGAAAAGTGATGTTCGGGGAACTTAACACATGAGAAGATCAAATGATGCAATTTCATGCTCTGGAGAATGTTTTCCTTGTTGCATGTATATTAATTAGTTTGAAAAGTTGTGCTTTGCAATTTTTAAATATATTATGATAACATATAGCAAGTGAAATCTTACATGGTAAGAATGAAAGGTGCTAACTAATCATCTTGTATATATTTGATTTCCTGTGTTTACCAAAACTTCCTGTCCTTCCTTTCACCAGCTAACAACTGGGCGACTTCTCTTTGGTCAAATTGTTACTTATAAGGCATGAAATTTATCAATCAGTCATCCCTTCCAGATGACTAACTTAGGAGGAAGATCACACTATATCACATCTTCAGCAATTACTGGATGATGGCAAATAAAATCCACAATATCTAGTTTGAACTTAAATAAACTTGTTAGGGAACTCTTCAACTATGTCAGCTATACTGCTTTAGATTCTTCTGCAGGGAGAACCTATCAACTTGTGTGAAACTTTGTTTATGGAGACATCACACAAATGTGTATTGATCTCTGATAGGGATTACATGACATACAATGATTCCAAAGTTAAAGCTAATTAGCAAATGAGTTTACTGATGTTATGTACATAATTATGGGTGAGGTTTAATCCAGGAGTATGAATAACTTAGAAGCAGTTGCATAATTTAAAAGTTTACTGGAGGCATGGATGAGATTCACTGAAGCTGAATCCCTTGGAGTTCAGCTCCACTGCTCAGAGAATCTCTTCCTGATTGTTGGACTATCAGAGTCCCTTGAGCCTGTTTTTCTTCCCGTAGAGTCTCCCCAAACGTTATTAACCAGTTTTCTTTTCCTTAGAGAGAAGCCCTCCTTAATCTTAATTTCAATAATTTCTGATGCTTAGTGAGTTTCCCTCTAAGATGGAATTGTTACAGAACCAGACAGGACTCTAATTGCTTCTCTTAGTTCAGACTCAGTGGCAAAAATGAAAAACAAAAATCTTATACCACCACTCAGTAGTTAATGTTCTATAAATGAAACATGATATCCTAAACTGGGTATGGAAATTGGCATGTATCTATAATCACACTACTGGAGGAATTGATATAGAAGGATCACCAAATGGCCAGCTGAGGCTACATAGCAGGTTAGCAGGTTGTAGGTCACTCAATATAATCAAGGGAGACAAAATACCTTTAAAATTTAAAATAAATAAATGATAAAGAAAGAAAATGTCTTGATGCTTAGAAAAGCTAGCCATATCCCACTTAAGGTTCTAAGAGTAGGAGAATGAATTAATTTATTCTGATGTTCAGTCAAGCTCTTGCCCTCATTCCCTCAATCCTGAAGCCAGGAGATAGCAACTGAAAGAAGTTAACAAATAAGTGAAAATTCAGGTCACTTACAAATAAACCTAAACTATAGCAAATAGCAAAATTGATAGGTTGACCTTCATGAAATGGGTCTATCTAATTTGGGAGTGTTGTCACTATTATTTACCTAAAAGTGAAATTTGCATTTATTTAAGCCTGTATTTAAACTAATTTATTACTTGAACAACAAAGATAAAATGTAGTTAGTTTTCTTTAAACTGCATATTATTCTCTTCATCTCCAAGGCTTCTTTATTCTCAAATGTAGTTAATTTTCATTAATAAAACAAAATGTGATTTTTTTTTGCTTAGTTGTCCCTAAAGGATTTAATCTACTTTTCTAAGCTATTTTCCTTAGAGAAAATACTTTTGGAAAGAATGAAAGTGAATGAGAAATACTTCCACAATGTAGCGTTGAATGATACTTTATATTTAAAAAATATATAATAAGTACTTTCAATACTAGAACTCCAACATATAGATGAAATGGCTACCAATAAGTCTTGGTATCATTGAAGATAAACATAGAGGAAGTTTTAATAGGTAAGGAAGGATCTAGCAGAACTATAGAAGGAAGAATTTTACAAGTGACATGATCACAGCTGTAGAGTTTCAGAGTGTCAAAGTATAACTAAAACTATAATTTAGAAGTAGGAGAACCTAAGGGCGAAGAATAAGGGCTTCAGAAATGATGCCCATGAAACAGATCATTAAAACATCAAACACTGTGGTTTCCGAAAGTGTAACACCTCGAGCAATAACTTTTCTAATTAGACTGTGGCACAGTCAGGCAGATGTCAACAAGCAAGAAGATGAAATAGCAGCCCTTTGATTATCCTTTTGCAGGAAAAAGTTATAATGTCTTTTGATTGGTGATTTTTACATTGCTTTGACTAGAATAACAGACAAGCAAGAACTGAAGGGAGAAAGATTATTGGGACTCTGAGCTTAAGAGAAGATATACTCCATCAGGACAGGAATGCATGGCAGTAGGACAGTGATGTCTACCGTCATAGTGCACCCATGGTCAGGAAATAAAAGGGTGAACAGACAGGAATGGCCTGCAAAAACACAAAGCTCACTTCAATAACCCACTCACTCTTACTTCCTTAAAGTTCCATAATGTCACCAGCTGGGACTGAGTTGTCAAATGCAAAAGCCTACAGGGGCTATTGTATTACACAGCAGTCCTGTGTAATACAATATTGCATTATACGAATTACAATTAAAATCTGTACTATTTCACCTCACTTCTTCAGATCAAGTAAATAATAAAGGAGATGCTATAATTAGATATTCGTGTGAAAACTATCATTTATTTTATTAAAAGAATGTTCTTTGAGTTCTAAGGTTTTCCTATAGTTTTGCTTTCCATTCTTGCTTTTTGTACACAAAGGAATAATTTGCCTAGTCTCCCTTAAGTAATATTCTCCCAAATCTCCTAAATGTCATCAGATAAATCTCTGCAGGGTTGAATACTTATACATTATTATACGCATTCATGGATGCAAAGAGAGGGTAACTTTTGATTTTTGTCTTCCAAGCTACGGTCTAGCTGTTATAGCAATATATTTAGCAGTACCCAGGGGTATGGCTGAGCCTGATGTTCAATGTAAAGTAGCTTTTGCAAAAGTGTGATCAGTTACCATTATACAAAGCAATAACATATTAAAAGGACTCCCTAGAGAAATATTTAATATATATTAATAATGGTTCACATGGGAAATTATATACTAACACTAGTAAAACATGGTTTTAAAAATAGGCCTGATATTTTTGCCAAAATGATTGAGAAATTTAAATATACATTTTATCATAACTGGAATACATTATCATATTAAAAATAGACAGCACCCATCCGTGTAATATTGGGTAGGTATGGTAGCCCTGGAGTATTCAGGAAGCAAAGTTAGAAACTGCAAGGCAAGTTGGCAATCTAGCTAGCTGATTGATGAGCTCTAAGCTCAATGGAGAGCCCCTGCCTCAAAAATAAAAGTGGAACAAACAACAAGTATCACCATTAATTTTAGGTCTCCACATGCATGTACATATGTGTGCACTGAACCTATACACTTGTTTAAGAAAAAAATAAAATTAAGCTACACAAAAGAGCATACATACAACTATATTCTGCTTAATTTTTCATTCCTTTAATTTTGGGAGTTTATACATAAAAAGGTTTTGTAGTACTGTAACGAAGCTAACTGTTAAAGCCTAATATATGTAAGAAATGTACAAATATTTTAAGTAGCAACAGTAAACCTTGTGTTGATTCTAAATACGTCACAAGGTTTTAGGCCCACCTCAGACTCAATGCTGACCTGCAGAGATCTTATTCTAAAGTACATTCTTGAGACAGGAAATATTCAATATTTATGGAATTAAATTACATTAATTTGACAGTGTGAAGATTATCTAAAATAGCCAGCAGGGGAAATGGCTTAATGGATAATGTTCTTACTTTGTAAACATGATATCAAATCTGGAGTTATAATCTCCAGAAACAACATAAAACTTAGCAGACACTGGAACTACCTGTAATTTCAGTAAACTTAAGACTGACATGTATCCCCAAGGAAAGTTTCCTAACTGTATCAATGGGGGGGGGGTTCTGGATTCAGTTGTCATAATATACAAGATGAAGAGTAAGAATACTACACTTAGCACCAATTTAAGATTTTCACAGGCACACGTGAATATACACATGCATCTACCCTATACACACATGCACACACACACACACACAGACACAAGCAGATGTAAAAATAAGATGAAATTACATATAAAATAATTGGAGAATACAATTCTTGTTCTCTAGTAAAGTATTAAGTAGTTGTGTATTAGTAGACATTTAAAAATACTATAAAATTGTCCTGAGAATGTCTTTCTTTAATCTGCATGGGTTATGAAATCACATATCAGACTTTCCTCTTTGTGTTCCTGCTGTAAGTATTGGTAAACTTCTCTACATATTTGTCCAAAGTGTGAAAAAACTAAAGAAATTCTGTTTATTAAAAGTGCTTCTTGTCAACTGAAAATAATGCCTTAAAGACACCTAAACAGTCACTCATATATTTCAGTTTCCATGATTCTGATATTACTAAATCCTTCTTATTTATTTATTCACTTATTGACTTGCTTATTTATTTGAAAAAGTTGGTATGAAACCCAAATCATCCTGCATTGAGACAGAGAATTAGAAAATATTCTTTTAATATTGACAAGATTATACTGAAAATATCTTAATATCTTAATAAATAGAGGTGATATTAATAAATAGAGGTGATAGTTGGATTTATGATAGATGATAGATGATAATGATAAGTAGGTGATATATGTATATATATACACATATATGTGACAGATATACTATAGAAAGATGGTAGATAATAGGCTAATGAAAGTAGATATAGAAATTATGACAGATATATAAGCAGCATATGACAGAAAACTATATATAACAGATGACAAAATGATATATAAATACATAAATGATAAATGATAAAGATGGATGATGATAGTAGATAGATAGGAGTAGATGAATGATAGATGATCGATAGATAGATAGATAGATAGGTAGATAGATAGATAGATAGATAGATAGATGATGTACGGACGGACGGACGGACGGACGGACAGACAGACAGACAGATAGATAGATAGATAGATAGATAGATAGATATAAGATAAGATAAGATAAGATAAGATACAAGACAGATAGATAGATATAAGACTTTAAAATTCATACTGGCAGAAATCCTCAAGCAGGGATGACAAAAGAAATCAAAATTGTACAGATTTAAGTGGGTTAAACACATGGCCAAATCAATGGGGGGGGGGGATCCTTAATCAAGTGGAGTTCTGAAGAACAGAGGGTCTCATAATGTGGAAATAGGTTTGAATCCTCTGAGAGCAGCTTTGTGTAGCCAACTTTTTGTTGTGGTTGTTAATATAATTTTTTGTAACTTAATCTGGGAAATCGATCATGTTCAGAATATTTACAATGTAGAAATTATTTATTTAATATGTTTAAAATCTGGAAGCTAGAGCCTCTACCAAAATATAAAAAGTGATATAAAGTGAGCTAAGATTTCTTGGTGTCACTGTAAAGAACATGAACTCAAGTTTAAATGAGACAACTGCACAGGGACAGAATCACAAGATGCACACCTGATTAATTTGGAGTACCCTGTCAAGGAAAAGACTGCAGCAGAAATCTTTGTATTTTCTTTCTTTTTAATACATTTTTTTATTATTTCCGCTCATACAAACTTAATAGGTAGACCAGTTCCCTCCCTCCCTCCTCCTCCCCCCGAGACCCCTGGTACCTCTCCCTCCCCATCTCCCAGTGTCTCCCCCCCAATTCCCAGAGAGTTCTTTATTGTGTATGCCTAACTCTCCTCTGGGTCCTCCTCTCCAATGACGTACAAGGACCCAGTGGCATTTCCCTGAACCTTAAAACATTTTTAAAATAGATAGATAGATAGATAGATAGATAGATAGATAGATAGATAGATAGATAGATGATAGATGATAAAAGAGGCAAGAGATTATAAAAGATTGTCAAATTATGGTGATCAATAAGCTGTTTAAAGCACTAGTATTCCTCAAATATTTTCTCAAGCTTTGATCTTATCTATATGTTCTCTTCAAATTTGGAGTTGGCATCAATCACTATTGTAATATCAATGTCTTACATTGTGGAAAATTCATAAAATGTCCGCAATTAAAATTTAAGGTTTTAAATTGCATTGTTTACATTTTAAATGAAATTAATATGTGTATGTGTGCGGGCACACATGCATACATGCTCATGAATGCATATACCACAGCATGCATATATGCATATGGTGATTAGAGAACAATTTTTTAGAATTCTCTAGCTCAACTTCTATGTGTATTCAAGGAATGACTTGAGTCATCAGGCTCATACATCAAGTTCCTATACCTACTGAGCTTTCTCAACAATCCTGAATTCGATTCTGACACCTAAATAAAAACAATGGTGTTTTTCTCAGGCTTCATTGGAAAGTAAATCGAATGCAATGAATCTCTGCTCTGTGAAAAAATAAAGTAGAAAGCACTTTATTTTTATCTCAGTAAATGACTTGTCTGGGAGAAAGTCATGTGTCACATAAGCAAGATGGAGAATAAACTATCTTAAAACAAAATATTATAGAAGTGACTATATAAAAATGTGAGCCATATTAAGCAACACAGAATATAATACCCTAAAAGATTCTGAAAGCCAGAGTAAAAAAAGCTTCCAAAGTGTGGAAGACCTGGCTCAGGCACCGAGGACCAAACAAAGGGACCATAGTTCCAGAGATTTTGGAGACCAGGGGAAAAAGATGAGCTGAAAGCACTTGTCAAAGTAAACTAGAGAAGATAATCTATCTGGTTCTGTTACTCTTCAGCTGCTGTGATAGAAGAATGTGGCATAGCAAGTTAAGGATTTATTTAATTTAAGTTTCCAGAGGAGAAGGAGGTCTATCTTGGAGGACAGAGCATTATGACAGGCTGGGAAGGCATGCCAGGCAGGAAGACACACTGCATTTCAGACACACACAGGAAGCAAAGAGAGAAGGGAAGTGGGGTTATCAAACCACAGTTGCTGTGCCCCATGATGCATTTATTAGCCAGGCTCCAATTCTTAATAATTCCACAACCTTCACAAACGCAATCATCAGCTGGAGACCAAGTTCAAACGCATGACCAAAGGGGTAAGGGGTACATTTCTAACCACACTACCTTCTAATGTAAGAGTGACTTTGTAACAGGTTCCTTCCTGATAGCGTGTTCACTACATAAGTGAGGTTGAAGAACAGGGAATTTAGCCAGGGAAACTTTGATCACATTCCATTCAGTAACAGAGATTGTGGCTGGTTTGAATTAAGTGACTGAGAATCTGATGAAGATGCTCTATTTCAAACCAGCAACTATTTTGGAAGAAAAAAAAAGATTATTTTCAAATCCTCCAATTCTGATGACAAACCAATACTTAAAGTCTAAACCTGTAGGAAAGTCAGTTTTCCTATTACCAGTATAGTTAATTCTACCAGTACTTGCTTTTAACTCTCCCAAAGCTAACCTATGTATTTAAGTATCTTCTGATATAAACATTTGAATATGTGTTAGAACTAGATTCTATCAAAGGAAATAATCTGACTTATTTTGGCAAGAACTTCTATCAGTTTCTTATAACATTCCTAATACTTAGTTTTGAGTAACTCTTGGTCTGGTAAATTATACTGTGATTCAATATAATACATGGCAAACATGTTACTTGCTTACATTTTGATGATGATTTGCAGATGTTACTTAATATCAACCTAATCTTAATTCATTCAACTTGTTAACATTTTTATTTTAAGCTTGGGTTATATGAACCATATGAAAAATCAGAACTACATATTATACTGCTTCTAACTCAAAAATGTATTTAAAAGAAAAAATATTAGATCTGGGGAGATAGCTTAGTTGTTAAAATGTTTGTCAGGCAAGTGTGAGGACCCATGGCTGATTTTTAAAGTACATGTTAAAAAAAATCCAAGTGTGGTCATGAACACTTGGAAACTGCAGCATTGGAGATGGAGGCAGAAAATCCCCTTGTATTCCCAGCTAGCAAATAAGAGCACTTGTTTCAAAAGAGATACATGGATGGTGTTCTTGAAGATGACATTTAAGGTTGTCTGCTGGTTTCTGCAAACATGTGAACTCACGTGCATCTATACAACTAAACATTCACATATACGCTAACTTACAGAAAATAATTTTAAAATGTGGTATGGTCTTAAATAGGTATGCCTTTGAATTAAAATCGTATGCAATGTAATGCATTTATACATATATGTATATATATATATATGGTATAATGGTTTATAAATATCATTTCCATATAAATTATCAGGCATAAAAATCTCATTTAATTCCTTACATAATAGAATAGACATTATATTTTAAAATAGCTATAGGTAATCCAATATGAGTACTTACATTGTTCAGTTGGCACCATTTGCATGTAATATGTTGAATACTTTATGTTGAATACTTTATGTTGAATACTTAAATTAACTACACAGAAACCTTGAAATAAGCTGTAGGCTTAATCTGGTTTCACTGAGTTAGAAAAAGACTGAACAATTTGTATACTTAATAAGTAGCTGGTTCTAGGTAAGAGAATTTAAGTTGTTTTCTGATATACAAGAGAGTTTAGATTAAAAGAATACTCTATTTATTGGGAAGTACTGTTCTTTATTACTATAGTAATTGAAACCCAAGCTGATCACTCTCTGGAAGGAAAATTTTCTCACTACAAGAAACAGGGTTAAGCTTCTTTATCAATTAGGAGAACAAATCCTATAGCCTCCTACACTATTACCCAATTATTTCAAAAGTTGTAGTCAAAATATTTATGCTCCAGTAAAAATGCACAAGTCTATTTTATTTGCAGTAAGGATTTACTATTCTGGTGTGTAGCTCTCATATAGCAGAGATCCTCTCAATTCTTAATCTACTTACTGAAACTTTGAGTTCAACTCAAGGACTCAAGAATGACACAAACAAAGGAAAAAAGTTGTAACTAACCTTGAATGTTCAACTACAAAAGAAATTAGTCCTGTAGTCTCTCCCTTGTATTCTCTCTTTTCCTCTGTCTGTCTCTGTCTGTCTCTCTCTCTCTCTTCTCTCTCTCTCTCTCTCTCTCTCTCTCTCTCTCTCTCTCACACACACACACACACACACACACAAACAGATGTTTTAACTTACCAATTATTATTGCAAAAATGATCGTTTTTCTCTATTTAGTGGATTCCTATCCTGGCTATCTATTCTGTGCATTTGATCAAGCTGTCTGTTCTTCCACCATGCTCATATTCTGTCTTCTTGCTTTGTTTGTCCTCTTCAATACTGGATGTCCAGAAAGCATTCTAATGATTTTGTTAACATACACAATTAAATTGTTATAATATTCTTAGAATTACACTGAATGCATAGATTAGTTGCAAAGAATTGTGTGTTCTTTTAAATGACTTACTTTGTTCTTCAAAATCATTCATAAGGGATTTGTCATTTTCTCCTATACATCTTGTGTATATTTTATTAGATTTATAATGTGCACCTCATGTTTCTGAAAGATAATTTGTAAATGATATTATATTATCACTGATATGTGAGAAATTTGTGATTTTGTATGTTAGTGTTACATCCTGCAAACTTGTAATTATGATTGCACCTGAGAGTTTTGACAAGTTTTCTCCATAGATAATCATGAAATCATACAAGTCACATAAGGAAAGTTTTAGTTCTTCTTACACAATACATTTATTCAACTGTTCTTCATAAATATGTGCTAAAAAGGCATTTAAATTTTTTCCTGATACTAATAGAATTGATCAAATGATACTGTGTGCTTTTATTCATTTATCTGTAACACAATGGAGTAGATTACCATATTTTTCAATATTGAAGTAGCCTTGCATTTCTGAAATAAACTTTACTTTGTAAGAAAGAAGATTCTTGTACTAGTTGCACTGAATATCTTATTTTTGAAATATGCATATGTGTCATGAGGAACATCAACCTATAAATTTTTATTACATATAATTATCTATTTTTAGTTTAACAACATAACTGAGGCTATACTTAAAGAATAAGTTGGGAAGTATTTCTTCAACTATCTTACTGGAGGACATTGTGAAGTAGTTCTTCATTAAATGTTAAAAAATTATTCAACAATGTCTTCCTCTGGGCCTAGTAGTTTCAGTTTTGGAAGGTTGTCAATTATTAATAATTATGAATACAGGCCCATTAAGTTTATATGCTTCATACTATTTGAGTATTGTCTATCATTTCATTTGGATTATCAAATTTATAATTAAAAATTATTAAATTTATTATTGATAATTTAGTGATCAGGAATTTGTATATTATCCTTGAAATTTAAATTTTTGTTTAAGCATTTAAATTTTTGTTTAAGTTGTGGCTGGGTTTATAATAAAAATAAATAATCAGGGTATATTCTTAAAGCACAGTGAAAGAAGAAGACAAAACAAACAGTAATATCAAGCATTGTATTATCTAAGTTCTGCTTCAAGAGAATGGAAGCTCATCACCAGTTTATTGACATAATCTCATAGTATCAGATCTTCAAGAAACAAGGGTGCCTCCACTGATGATCCAGAAACTGTCATCTAAGCTCTTAACTCTTCATATTGAAAGGATGATTAGACCATACAATTTCAATTACATTCAACATGAAAGGCCAACCATTATTTTTTCATTAACTATTTTTATGAATGGTTCTAGTTTGATTTAACTAATAATGGGCTATGATAATGAAAGCTTTCCCATGTTAAAACAGCAAGAATTGACAGTCATTTTACATATAATAGACAAGGACAACATGAGCTGATCATGAGTGGAGATTAACACGGATGGAGATAGGAATGCCTTTAGTTCTGTGTGCCCATTTCAGACACAATTACTTTAATTAGAAGATAGATTAAATAAGCAACTTTTTACATTTAATAATTTAAGACAGGTGTGGGAAGTATCTGTTAAGTAGCATACCAATACTAACTGCAAAAAAAGTAAGTTTTTTATTTAGTAATCTAAGAAAGATGCAGGAAGTATCTGTTAAGTAAGGGTATCAATTGTGACCTCCAAAGATGCTCAGGATAAATTATACATGTTAAATACCCTGGGATCTTTGTCAAAATGTAAGCCAATGACTATTGAGAAATGATTGCTTTTCCTTATTCATTGCCAATTCATAACTACTGCAGTCCAAACACTGAAGTAGATTTTGTAAGGCCTCCCATTCCCCTATTCGCACCGAAGATATGTCCTTGACATAAAAGATGTCATGGAGGAAAAGGATTCTTGCTTTCATTCCCTTAATTTCCAGAAGTATTTGAAATACAGTCTGCCCCCATATTGTCCCTCAACTTATGACTTTTGTAAGAGTGTGTAATTGATGGTATTTTGTTCTCTTCTATCACAAAAAAATAATTATATATGGCTTTCACATGTGAAAGGGATCCACATACCAAGAAAACCAAGCCAAGCATCTCTAGATCAGGGATGTGAGCCTGGGTCTATGTGTGTCAATGGAACAGGTCACTCCTCTATTATTCTTCAGACTTGCTTTCTGTCTCCCTTGCTATCCCTACCTATAGCATTGGTTAAGGTGCCTCTTAACTTCTCATTCAACATGCTTTATTTAAATGTTAAATGTAGGGTTATTTCATTTCTCTTTAACTTGGATTGCAGGTCTCGAAGTTCTGTCTGAAATAAGGCACTAGGAAATTCTCAATTCAGTTATTGCATTGAAAAAAGTAACATTGACACATCACTGTGAATTCCTACTGATGAGCATAAAGTGATTTGCCTAAGTATAATCATAATCTATTTGCAAAGACAAAATCTTTTCTAAAGTTGGCTTTCACATCACTAAGGATGATACTGTATCAGTTTCTCCTTACAAAATATACTACTTAGAGCATTTATAATTCCTTATAAAATTCATGCAGAAAATTGACAAGTAAGAGCCTGTTACAAGCCACACATTAACAAATTTGAAATCTTTCAGCAAATATCCTCTTCAAGTTTTCCTGCTGTGCTCTGCTTTTTTTTTTTTTAAATGTTCAGCAAGATTGGCAATTAGCAAGAGTTTAAACAAAAATATTTTTAGGGTTTTTTTTAATAATGGAAGACATATTTTGCTAATCCTAATATATTCTCAAGAAAAATTCTCTAACAATGGAAAACTGTCCTTTATGATTACAACACATTTTCCATGACAGTTTTAATGCCAGATACATGGTTTATATTTGTCTGATACCTGTCCTGTGATTTTTCCAAAGTGGGTAAGTAACTGTCTCCTTTTCCTAGAAAATTCTCTGGGTGGGATTAGGTAGTGCACAAACAGCAAAAGTGTTGCAGGGGATTTAATTCTATGAGTCTATGATATGAGATAATGTCCAAAATTGAGGAGATTTATTTCTCCTGTCCATTCCTTATTGTTTCCCACTGTTGCAAAGCAGCATCCGCAAAATACTTAAACCCAATCTGAAGCAATCCCAAAATCATTAGGTCTTCATCCCATATATAAGAATCCTAACCAGATAGGAAAATTTACCTTTTTTATGTTCTTTATTAATTTCTATTGCTCTCAATAATCAAATGCATAATTTTGTATAATGAGGTTATTTTTTAATTTTGCTACTTTATCTCATGATTTCCTTTCCTATGATCCAATCAACTTTTAATTCTAACTTTCATGAAAATATTATGCTCCTTATAACCTCTGTGCCTTTTAAAACACCAATAAACGTGTGATAATTGCAGGTCCTTACACGCCATCACAGCCTCTTTTGCTTTGAGAGCCTTATTAGCACATGCATGTCAGAAAATATGTGACCTTTTTGTAGGCTCTATAATTGTAGATACATAGCCTAATTGCTGTAGATAATTGAGAACTAGTTCTAAAGTAATTGTTGAATAAAGCAGGAAAAGTGGAACTTTAATAAATATTAATAGATTGATGTTGGATCTATGAATATAAATTATAAAAATATAAAGTAATAAGAAAAGCAGGAATATTTTGATGGGTGAACCATTGCTATATATAAAATATATTGAAAAGTTAGGGAAGTTTTCAGTAGAGGAAATGAAATAATCATTTATAATCCATAAAAACATTTGAATGTCTAATATTTACTAATATTATTTTATCTTTACAACAAAAACAATGCAAAGTCTGGCTAATGTTAATTAAATATATTTAAATATTAAGCTTGCCATTGGACATTACATGTACTTGTTTTAATTCTTGTTATAGATTCATAGATAAATTCCATGCATACAAATATGTTAATTGTTAGAGTTGTCATCTGCCCAAAATCAAATAACTGTTAATAAAAAAATATGAATTAAATTTTAATTAGCTTTTAGAACAATTAAAATATGTGCATATATGAATACATATACCACTATGAATTTTTTTTTTTTTTTTTGCAATAGCATGAGGTTTTATTTAACGACGCGCCGGGCGGCTCCAGCAACCTCTCATGCAGGAGAGACTGAAGCGGCCCCGAGCAGCTCGGGCAAGGGGTTTTTAAGGGGTCTTAGGGTAGGGGGGGTTGCTTAGCTGAGGAATTTTCTATGACCTTTACAGTCATTGGCCGGCAAGAGCTCGAGTGGAGTTGGCTCTTGGTGATCGTTCCAGTCCACCTGCTTAACCGCAGGCTGTTCATTCTGGGTGACATTCATTGATGGATTCTTGAGGAATTATTTTAAGAAGTAGTCTAATTTTTTTCAAACTTAGAAGTTCACAGATAGACCACCTTTTACTTTGAGACATAATCATTGATAAATATGAAAGAGATAGTGATCATTTATGGAAATAATTATATGAATAATGACCCAAAGCAATAGTGCCTATATAAAGATATACTACAAAACTTATTCATATTCAATATGTGCTGCATGTTTGAAATCTATATGTAGGAATGTCAATTCCCCCAGTAATATTTACTTCTATTTTATTAAACCCAACTTAGATACAAATCTCCTAGAGTGAATCTAACAATGAGGATGACTTTTATAAAGAATGCTTTTGAAATCTAGATTTGAAAAAAGTGTGTTTCAATGGAGGTGTGCTGCATGGGTAAATATTGTGCCTCCAAGAAGCCATGGGCCATGAAATGAAACTCTTAGCGCTGAAGTGGTTTACCATGTTATGAACTTTTTGTCAGCGAGACACCCCCAAGACAATACAGATTATTCCCATTGCTCTTGGATACCCACCATAAATTGATGATAAAACCTTCTTGTTGAAGATATCACACATTGTCATTACATATGTCATATCATAAATCAAGCTGGAGTTGAACTGGGATATCCCCTTTGCAGGATAGCTTTCCTAGTGCTGGGTACTACACAGGTTTTGGAGGAGAAAGATCGTCAAAAGTATCACCCTGTGAACTGTAGTAATGACCTATCAGACAAGAGGCTCCTTTTAGTTCAACAATAACTTGATTATTATAGGGACCATTACATGCTTTTGGTCGGATCTGAAGCCAGTTTTCCAAGAGGGAACACATGCCAGGTTTGGTAAAACAGATCAAGAGCCTATGTTGGGGAGGTCATAGATCTTAGGTTAGAATCTAGCACTAATGTGATGCTAATGACCATGTCTTCCTGCCTCTCCTGCTTTCTAAAATACCAGTGCTTGGGCTGAAGAGATAGCTTGAGGATTAAGAATCTGCCTTGCAAGCAGGAGGTTCTGAGTTCTTATCCCAGGTCCCACAAAAAAAAAAAAAAAAAAAAAACACACCAGGCGGAAATGGCAGCAGTCTGTACTTCTGTATTTGGTGGGCAGAGCTTGGATAACCCAAGAGCCCAAGAGCAAACCAAAAAGAAGGTAGAAGCAACCCAGGATGATTCTCAAAGTCAACCTTGAGCTTCCATAGGGACTCACAGTGCCCTCTCTCTCGCTCTCTCTCACAAACACACACACACACACATACACACACACACACACACACACACACACACACATACACACACACGCAAACACACATATGCAAATAAATAAAGTTTTAAAAAATCTTTAGAAAAATACACATGCTTATGCCCTTACAGTGGCAGTGTCCAGCCTTCGTCAGAGAAGCTTCTTATTGAAACAGGTGCCTATAGCTAGCTGGCTGAAGAGCTGAAAATAAAGTGATAATAGAGTGTTTGTCTATATCACTCCTTCACTTCTCAGGGAACATTGCTGAGGAGAGTACAGAAAAAAATTTAAAAACCAGAGAATGGGGGTTGCGGAACAAAGAGTAGTCTTCTAGACTGACTAACAGTTGCACTCATGAACTCACTAAAGCTGTTCATCTTTGCATAAGACCTGCAGAAGATTGGATCTGTTAATATTCAGTCATGGATAGGAAAGGGGCCCATGTGGTCTTGCTCTTCCAAGAGGAACTATGGGCAGTTAGCTGTAGATGGGAAATTACTTGCTTTCTTCAGTAGTGTAGCATCTAATTTGTTGTCTTTAGGTCCAGTAAATAATCTCCCACTCATGTGCAAGAAGTTAATTAAAATCAGTGAGTCAAATAAATGAGAGAGTTAAACAAGGAGGGATATTTTGGTAGCAAGGGTTTTCAGTAGGAGAGGGAATGGGATGGGATAAAGGAAATAGGGAATAAAAAGAACCAATAAATTATCAAGCAAAATTTTTTAAAAATGCATCATTTTAGTAACATGAATTAGAAAGAATTATAATGACAATCTTTATGTTTTATATCAGCCATTTGTAAGAAGAAAATACTTTAAGCCAGCATACAATTCATTCTCTTAAATGTTTTAAGTCTTTATAAATTAACTACATTAAAATTTCTGTTTCCCAAGGAGCAAATGATAAAAAGCATTCACAGTCAAAATCAAATGAAGAAGCAAATGAGGTATAGTTTATCAATTTAAATTGTTTACATGTATATATTTGAAATCTATTAAAAGATTTTACAGAAACTTCCCCCCAGCAGTGGGAACTGCCTACATTTAAATGTCTCTTAATCATATTTTGGTAGATGTGTCACACAACAATTTTTTGATTTTTTTTCTGAGTCTAAGAAACGGTACCTCAGGCCAAATCACTGATTTAGAGTCCCAAATTCACCTTAGGTTCTCAGTACTAAGGACTTCAGCTTCTGACCCGCCATGATGATGTCTAGTGACTAAAATTGGATGTCTGTTTGTTTTGAGGTCTTTAATTCACGTTTCCCATATCTTTATATTTCATTGAATTGTATTACCTTTTCATTCTTAAACTAATTCATCGGATTAAGTTTTACATCTGTATCACAGTTCCTTAGCTATAGTACTAACACAGTTTATCAAGACAGTATAAAACATCAGATCTTTAATCTAGTGATGCATTAATAGTGTTTTAAATAATTAAAAATATATGAAAATGAACTAGCAAGTCACTGATTTTTTTCTACCTTTTCTTCATTTGTTGACTGGGCATGTTTGAACAGGATCATCTACTATTTCATATTATCCTTAAAAAGTCAAAATCTTAGTTCTAATAACCATTGATATATTTAATTTTTGCTCTGTATTATATACTACTAGAAAATTCATATGCTATTGAAAGTAAAAATCTTACAGAAAGTAAAATACAAGCAACTGTTTTTTTTTCCTTTCCTTCAGTTTCTTTTGTAAAAAGTATCTGAAAAAGTTCACAGAATATTTGAGTAAATATCAAATTCTTTATACAGGAACTGTTTAGAACCTCTGAATGTAACACCATTCAATGCCACAAAAGAGCTGAATAATTGTATAATATAGCAAAAGGGTACATGCTATGTAAAATCTAAATGAATAAAAATGGATATTTCATTAAGCTATTAATAGAAAATATAAAGTATCTTGCTTGGTTTTACCTATCACACATAAAATTGATGGCATACAAAAATGTAACACCTTACATTTTTTCCAGACTACTGGTAACTAAACCGAACTGGTCATCAAGAATTTCTAGGGCATAAAATAATTGAAATTAGAGTTTTACAAAAAGTCCACAAAGTACTCAGTATATATAGATCTTTTAGTGTCAGATCAAATTATTTTTAAGACTTGTAAACTTATTGTAAATTGATACCATTAAAGTCTTGTGAATAAATCCATCACTCAAAACGACTGCTGTGGAATTAAATCATATGGTTCCAGTGATACATATACCTATTCAAATGTGTTGCTTATTTGTCCATAACTTGCCCTCCAAGAATTCCTGATTTACTTTCATCTTCCAATAAGTTTGCATGGTGCTAGATAAAATATTCAAAGTTCACATTCCTAAAATGTTTGCTCAATGGAAAGGGGGTAAAGGTGGACTCTGTGGTACAGTTCATGTCTAGCAAATGTGAGGTTCCAAGTTCAATACCAAGGACAGGAAGAAGGAAGGAAGGAAGGAAGGAAGAAAGAAGGGTGGGAGGGAGGGAGGGAAGGAAGGAAGAAGTAAAGGAAGGAGGGAGGGAGGGAGGGAAGGAAGGAGGGAGGGAGGGAGGGAGGGAAGGAAGAAGGGAAGGAGGGAGGGAGGGAGGGAAGGAAGGAAGAAAAGATGGAAGGAATGAAAAGGAAAGATGGAAGCAAGGAAGGAAAGATGGAAGGAAGGAAAGATGGAAGGAAGGAAGGAAGGAAGGAAGGAAGGAAGGAAGGAAGGAAGGAAGGAAGGAAGGAAGGAAGGAAGGAAGGAAGGAAGGAAGAAGAAAGGTTAAGAGAGGGAAGGAAAGGAAGGAAGGAAGTTGTTTCATTTGTTGCTGCAACAAAATAGCTTCAAAGGATGTTTGAGGATGGAAGCATAATTTTTGGCTCAGACTTTAAACATTCAGTCTACTATGGCTATGAAGTCATGGCAGGAGCTGGTCAGAAATTATAGAGCAATGAATACTGGTACTCGAAAGGACTTCTCCATTTTATTCAATCATTCAAGAGCATAGTTAGGATGGGTCTTCCCACGATTTGTGTTCTTAGTGATTCTAAATTCTGTCAAGTTGGCAAACAATATTAACCATCTCAGACAGGGTGTGAATGGAGTAAGATTTCTTAAAAAGAGTTGAAAATATTTTGCTAGTACTTATAGTATGTGTACACAACTAGATCCAAGTGAAGAAGGCCATTAATATAGTGCTAATTATCCCATTGTTTATATTTTCTCCTTTTCTTTTTTTATTAATTAATGCCATTGTTGAAATGTTTTTAACTAGTGTAAACTCAAGGAGAGCAAGTTAATAGCTGTTTTGTGATTATTATGAATGACCTGGACAGTAGCCCACCCACACACTACATAAGTTGGAACTTAATAAAATACCTATGACACAACGGATAGGTAGATAATCTTAAAGACAGTGTGGATGTCTAACATTGAAATATGCCACTAGTCATCATAAATATTTAAGTACTAAAACTGAACAGTGTAACACAAGTGCATTTACACTGATAGTTGTAGAAGAGATGACAAGGGAACAATTCAGGTAGTTCTTACCTAGCTAGGAATGAGGCAGGCTTTCATGTGAATCTTGAAGAATTTAGCAAATACCTCTGGCAAATCCCATGTATCTTCAGTTTGTAGAATGAGAAACCAAAGGAGAGATGGGGAATTATACCAGCCTAGGGTGAGTGAAATAAGAAGCCCAACGTGGGACACTTACTGTGAAGCCTGATGTTCAGCCAATCCAAAGCCCTGTCCAGGTTTTTATCACAGGTCCAAGGGGTCCTAAGCATGTATTTCACTCTCAGTCTTTTGAAGGCAAATCTTTCTTTCCCTTCTGGGTCTGTTTTCCCATTTCTTTCATTATTTTTTCTTGGAGGACAAGGCTTTACCAATTTATTTTTCCATCCAAACATCAATTCTTATTTCTTTGCCCCAGACGTTCATTTTACCTTGAGAACTTTCTTTCCCTCACAGTGACTCCAAAAGAAAGTCAGCTTTCCTGGGTCTCAGGAGACTGTGGCTATAGGGCAAGTTATGCTTTCAGCAATGCTCCCTGGTGTTACAGGCTTAGTAAAATAAATGGTATGCCCAGATCAAAAAGCTGTAAACAGGTACAGCCTGCTATCTGTTTACATGCCAACCTAGCAGGATTGCTAAGCAGAAAGGGGGAGGAGGATGGTAGTAACCATACCAACTTCAGTGAGTGAAAACTAGAATACCGTTTATTTCTTCAAGCTATCATAATGTTATCTTAGTCTATTTTCATTTACTTTTTTTGTTCTTTACTTCCATAGGTATGCTGTGGGCGAGTGTGTTTATGTGTGTATGTGTAGTTGTATGTGGGTGAAAAAAGGATGGTGCCCATAGAAGCCCATGGATAACTTCAGGAATTATCTAGGATTCCTTTACCTCCTTTTTACCTTTTTAGGCTCTTTTTCAGGCAGGAAATGCAGGTCGCCAATATTCTGAGCCATCTTTCTAGTACCTTATTTGCACTTTCTGAGTTAGAATATATTCATCTTTCTCATTCACATGCAAACAAACAGATACACAGGAGGAATGAAATACGTTGAAATGCATTTGGAAGTCATAATGGAACTAAACTAAACCAACATTGGCTTTGCTAATGATTTCATTTACTTTAATGGAATACTAAAGAACCTTTTCTAAGATCCACTAAGCTCCATCTAATGTGACTAAAGTTCTGTTATTTCCATGTGCTAGTGATAATGATGTTTAAGACATGCACAAGTAGGTTGAAGAGATGGCTCAGAGAATAAGACTTTTGCAAGCAAAAGTACTTGAGTTTAGAACCTGGAGCCCATGTAAAATGCCAGGCAGAAATGGCATCAGTCTGCACAAACTATCCTGAAAGGCAGAACTCAGGAAAATCCAAGATAAAGCAAAAGTGAGGTAGAAACACTCTATGATGACTACCAATTTCATCTTTGGGCCTCCACAGGTACACACAATGCCTTCTCTCTCTCTCTCTCTCTCTCTCTCTCTCTCTCTCTCTCTCTCTCTCACACACACACACACACACACACACACACACAAATGAATGGATGCATGCACAAAAAAAAAACAAGATATGCACAACTAATGAGGAAATCATGTTTATATTTCTGATAGAAATGATCTCAGTATGTCATCAATTTAGGAAAGATATAATAATCATGAACCCTTAATTTATTGAAATATTAATTAAGTATCCTTTTTTACTTGATAATTGCATGCATGCACACACAAATAGCAATAGTTTTGGTGCTCACACCCATTGTCTTAGGTAAAATAAAAATTTATTTTGAAAATGGCAAAATATTTAACATCGTTCTGATTAAAAAGATACTGGGAGGATTCTGAACATCAGTACAATACATGGGGATTCAAAGTTTATAGTTTACTATTCCCTGAAAATAATTTAAGTCCAGTTTTGTCACTTAGTCACTCTGCAACTTTGCTCAAATAACTTACTATTTCTGTGTGACTATCCTCTTATCTGTGAGGTGAGCTAGATAACAGCTTTCATCTAAAAGGGTAAAAGGCTATTGTAAGAACCAATGGGTTGGTTTTTGTAAAGTATAAATAGCATGATTAGCTATGCAGTTAGCTGTTTCTGATGATGAATGATTGTGATGAGGAGGAGAAATGGAGGTTTTCTGAAACACAGTCTCTTTTTGTAGCCCAGGGTATCCTCAAACTCACAGTCTTGCTGCACTGCCAGATGGCTAGTATTTCAATAGATCCTTGTTCATATAAAATACAGGCTTGGCAGAGGGGTACATACTTGCAATCCCAGCATTCAGGAAGCTGAACAATAAGATGAAGATGTCAAGGCCACCCTGGACTAAATATTGAATCTGTCTCATAAAGTAATAAGAAAATAGATGCAACTTTCTATATAATATACAGGATCTAAATACGCACAGACAGTCCATTTGTTAATCAAGGGAAATAGTGTAAAATGTAGTCAATTCATGCATATAGGAAAGTTATATTACAAATGGTTTGCTAACTATACTTGATACTTGATTAATTCACACCTCTATTCTACTCTTCACCACATTTGAACTGGTGTCACTCCACAACCTGATGAGTGAACTGATTCATTTCTTCAATATGTATCCTTAATAAAAATAAAACCAGGAGAACCCAAAAAAGAATGAAATGTGTGGTCATACAATCTAAAAGACAAGTACAAGAAAAGATAACTAAATTGTAAGGTAATCTTATAATCTTATCATTTTCATAATGAATGTTACTTTTATGTTAAGAATTTAAGAATCCGATATAGCCAGTGCTATAATTTATATGATACAGAGAAGATGCCATAGTGTTTTATGGGCTATTCAATAATCTAGGCCATTGCTTTCTTCCCATGAAGTTGATTTATCTAAAATTATTCCTGTTTCTAACAAGTCATTTTGAAGTCTTGTATTATCTACAGCTTATACCCACCACAATAATGGAAAAATAAAAAGATGGCTACAAAAAATAAAGCACAGACAAAGAAAATGTTTAGATGAAATAGATGAACACCACACAATTTAAAGATTCAAAAAATCCCTGCCTATGTATGGTCAGATGCTTTGTGGCATGCTTATAAACAATTTGCTCTAAAGTGTCCCAGCAATACAGAAGACCTCTGACAGTGTTTCAACACAGAACAATAAATAATACTCAGAATGAAAGCTTTGAATTTTCAAGTAAAAGTTCAAGATGCCTCAAGTATATTTCACTGAATAAGGAAACTTGGAAATAACTGACATTTATTGCTTACTATGTGTTTTATACCCAATCCTTTAATAATTATAAGATGTCTACCAAGCATGTGCTTCCTTCAGTTCTTGCACATACTATCTGAGAGTTGCTGGTTTTCATCATTATGATAGAGAAAACATTGGGTAAGTTGGGGAAGGGGACCTTGAGGGAGGTCAGAATGCTGATGGCCTTTAATGCATAAGTGTGACTTCAGATGTGAACCTTGATCAGCTATCCACTTTAAAGAATCATGTGAAGAAGTGTCAATATATCATCTTCCTCTACATCCTCTCACCTTTCCCCTGCCACCTGTTTACTAGTCTTCTCATAAATACCCTAGTGAGACAGAGATCTTTAATCCCACAATTCTGAAATACATCAGAGATAGTCTTATAGGCAAACAAAAATGAACAAGGACTTTGGGAAATGTTAATCAGTCGCACTTGCTCTTCTCCTTTTCTCAAGGTAATCATCTTATCCCCTTAATCATGAGACTGATTCCAGCTCTAAAAGCTGACAACCTATCTCTTCTTTTCAGGTCTTTTTGTTTTGAGTATCTTCATGCTATTTCTACTGAATCCTTTTTCTACCATGTCCCCAATTACAGCAGTTCACAGTGCTGTATGTCTCAGTGGATCAGTAATAATGAAGACTGACAAGTGTATTTGCTTTACAACATCTGTTGATAGCCCATGACTTGATCTGAGGACCCTGAACAGATTCTGAGGCAGCTTCAATGTAAGTTCCAAATAAAGCACAATTGTGGGTATTTAATAAATCCACTATCTCTCTTTCCATGTCCACCTTACATATATAAAGCTTCAAATGCATGAATATATACACTTCCCATATACCAACAGTGGCAGTTTTAAAACTTCCTAAAATTTCCCAGAAGCAATGATAGGCTATCATGGGCTGGAGGAAGTTCAGAAGTGAAAAGTTAATTGCAAGACTCTATATGAGGTTCTAAGTGATGGAATATTGTTCACTGTTGGTTCATGATTACAGATAAAATAAGTTAGTGATTCCAAGCCACAGACGTCAGAGACAATGTGACTTCTAAGCTAGAAGCTAAAAAATGCATTTGGTGATGAAAGAAACAAAATGTCTCAGAATAAGATGTCACCACATATATTATGACAAAAACTTAATGAACAGAGTACAGATAGAATCTCAATGTGGCAAGAACTAAACACCATCTTTTCCCAAAGGAGCTCCATTATAGCTTCAGATGTTGCATTGCTTGCAACAAATATGTCAAATAATTATCTGTATCAAAAGAGCTAACCTAGCAAGCCTTAGAGTGTTATCTTGAGGAAAATAAGATTAAAAACATGAAAATATGAGTTGGATAATAATGTTTTTCTTGTTGGATGTCTGTGATACTCAGTTTCAAGAAGGGTCTTACCTTCCCAAAGTGCTAAATTGGGCTGCCTATGCTGCATTTGTTTGTGCAAATTAATTTTGGCTGAGAGTCAATTTCCTTCTGAGAGTCTAGAATAGAGACTTTCTTGAGTGATCATCTCTGAATGAAAGGTAGGGCACCAAGTATTTTATGAACTTTTCTGCTGGGCATCATTCTCACTTATGTCAGTCTTATGCCTGAATAGGTGGAAAAGCTACATCCTGTGTGACTACCCTGATATTTCTCAAGAGTCTGTACCTTGTTTTCAACAAACCTTCTCTTTGCCAATGTTAACCACTAACATGTCATGTTACAGAATTACAATTGTGACTCTGTAAACACTAATAAAATGTTGACTTTATTTTTGAAATATCTAAGTCCAGGTCTCTTGAATAACCCCAACATTTGTTTCATCAAATATTCAAAAGTATAACAGTTTTCAAATGGTCAGTGGCTCAAGGTTTAAATCCTTTGCCTTGCAAACAAAAAGACCTGAGTCCAGATTCCAAGATCCTACATTAAAAATGTCTGGTAGATATGACATCAGCCTTTAATTCTGGCCAGAGAGGCTGGGAAACCCCAGAGCAAGGCAGTAAGAAGAGAGAGCAATCTAGGTTGATTACATATGTCACCTTTGGGCCTCCATAGGCACAAACACTCAGGTGACCTCTTGTATGGATGGATAAATGATAGATGATAGATAGATAGATAGATAGATAGATAGATAGATAGATAGATAGATAGATACAACACTAATCTAAGTTTTAGATTTCTCTTCTTAATGAAGCATCCTTAATTATTTGTCAACTTGGCATCACAGAATTTAGATCCTTCTCTTCCTAGGACAAAAGAAGCTTCAAAAGTATATTAGTTCTTACAGCTTTTGTAACCACATTAGGGAGATAGACTCAAGATATATACATGGCAATGTTAAAATATAGAGCAGAATATCATAACCATTTTTTCTCCAAATATCACTGTATGATTTTGGTCATTAATTAAAAGTTAAATATTTCATTGTATTAAAAACATGAGGATAATTCCTAGGGAAATTAACTGTTTAGGCAGTGCAAAGGCTGAGCAAAATAAAGTTTCTATTCTACATAGGCAATGCTCAAACTTATGTACATAAAATCAACTTCATAACTAAAGAACCTGAGGCTGTGAAGTTTAGAACCATTTGTCTTTTTATTCAACATTATGTATAGATCTTGAGAATAACTTTCAAGGGCAGAGATGAGAACACATATAATGTAGGTAATATAAATGACTTTAATTTGCAAAATATAGGCATTCAAACACCTATTATGAAAAGGTTAAATCTAGATTTCCTAGAAGGTTACTTCAGTATTACTTCATGCTGGGGAGGGAAATCTAGGAATTTATGTAGAACTTTTATCTAAAGCCACTACAAGAAATAAAGCCATGGCTCAGGGAATTGTTCCTAACACTAATAGGTGTTCTAATTTTTGCTATTTAAGAAATCTAGTACACTTTATTAGAAGCTATAAAGCATGCATGACTCACTTTAAATAAAGCTTACAGACCTAGTACCATGAACTCTGCCCCATTCTTATTTAACTTTTTTCTGCTGGCCCTTTTCCTCCTCTCCTTTCAGGGTTGCTACACTTTGTTGCTGCTGGCAACTAAGAACTGAGTCTTCCTTGGGAATTGCTTGGCCAAAGCAGGAGGAGTGTTTCCCTTAAAGTTACCACTCCATACCATTCCATGGTCTGGGAAAGAGGTATAGAAAAGCCTAATTATCTTGCTCAGTAAGAGAATATGATGTGTCATCCAAGCTCCAGAGCTCCAGTGGGAGAACGGAACCTCTGCTGCAAGCTATTGTTTTACCTTCCTTCCAATTCCTTTCCCACACTCACTCACATCTGCCATTTCAAAGACAACTATTCACAAATAAGGAATTCTGTAAGCATCTCTCTACTTCTGAGCCTATTTCCTGGAGCTATAACCTAAAGCAGTTACAAGTGGACCTAAAATGATAAAGACATTGCCATACTCCATGTGAATCTTTCAATTCACTTGGGGATCAAGGAAGAGCAGGGCATGTGTTCTGTGAAAACAAGAATCAATGAAAAAGTAAATGAATAGCAAAATACAAAGTATACTCTCTGTGGTGGATGTAACAGCAGGGGCACTAAGGGGAAAGAAATGAATCAGCTGGTTGAACTTAAAAGATGTGTGATAGAGAAGGTTGTTAAAACCTTTCTTTGAAACTTTGAACTGACATTTTTGTGTTTGCTGTTCAGGCTAAGGGAATGGTAGGAACGAAATAAGGAGTATAGAGATCCAGTGTAGAGAACAATGGAGGGAAGAAGTGGTCTATGTGGCTGAGAAGGAAGAAAGCTGCCAAATGCAGAGGCTTAGGGATGCGAGGGGAAAATGAGATTTCTAACAAGGAGTTATAATAATAAAATAATAAAAAGTGAATAAATTTGGATGAAGATAAAGTAAGCAAGGCAGGAAAGCAACCCACTACAGTATGGCTTCTGAGCTTGATAAGGTTTAAATGCACTCTATCACTGCTTCTCAAGGTGGTAAGTGAAGAGGCCCCTGCTGTGGATTATTTGTACCCCCAATGCCAACCTAGGCTAAGACATGGAAAAAGTCCCTGTCCACAATGAGTGTTATCAGTGTACACACGAACTTAAGTTTGAAAAACAATAGGGAAGAAAACAAGCTATAGGAGCTCAGATCAAGCTGAAAGGCAATAATGATATAAAAAATTACACCCAATCTGTGGCATTTGTCAGAGGCTAAACAAGGTCAGAAAAGAAGTAATCACTGAGAAAAATTGAAAGAGATGAGTGTCTTGCTCTGGACAAAGATGGGTTCATTATTTATCTTGAATGTGTATGAGGTTGATAGAATAAAATCTCACAAGTGGCCCAGCTGATGGAAAGCAGAATATTGTGGATGAGATAATATAAAGGAGAAAGGCAGATAGTGACAGCACATCTGAAGTAAAATGGGAAAGACCGATTGGTTCCATTACAACAGCAAGTCAAAGTTTCCTAAATGTAGACTCAATGCTACTTTGTACCAAGAACCTGACATCTTCCAAGCTATAGAAAACATTATAAATCACGACCACAGTCATGATGACTCACAGCTTATTCTGGCATGGAAACTGAGGTCAATGTTTATAAGACCATCTGGAATATGGTACATGTTCCAGAAGGAAAAAGGTGCCTCTGAGGTTGGCTGCTGAACAATGGCAGTCATTGGTGGCACCCTGAGTTGAGGCAGGTGGCACCTGCTAGCAGGACTCCAGGAGTAAAAATAGCAACGTCACCTTTATGCATGGTCCTCGTTCATTCACCCAAACCTGAGCCATAATATCGCAGGAGAGCTGGGAATGAGAAAGCCATGAATCCAATCTGGAATATGTGCAGGTCACCTGTCTAATTAAATACAAGGACCTACTTCTGTGCTCCAACCTACCTTCCTTCTGTGCTCGTGTGGACAACGCAATTGATAATTCACACCTAATTATAAAAATGGAATGAGTCTGCTTTCCTAAGTGACTCCAACCTAGGCTTATTTCACATGCTCTTGATTGCAGTGACTGCAGTATCCAGCATAACTGCCCAGTATAGAAGATAACTCTAGGAGCCAGAGGAGTCAGTACGCCAAACTTGCTCAGAATTTTCCTGCACTCTGGGGTTTTCTACTGACAACTCTAATGAAGATATGCTCGCACGAGAGGATTTTGTTAGGCTGCCGCTTCCTAGAATTGAGCTGACTGTGAACAATTTACAAGAGAAAATGTTAAAAGGAGGCAATGAAATTTAATAGGACCTGATTGAGAAAGACACAATGCCAGGAGCAGTGAAATTCAGGCACAGGAGGTGATGACAAACTGTGTGGTGAACTGTTTCTCAGGATTCCAGAATGAAAGAAACCAGGTAGCCCGGGAGATTTTCAAAATGTGTTTCCTAAATACAAAGAAAAGTTTAAAAAGAAACAAAGAAAAAATAAGAAACAAGAAAATTTAAAAATAAAAAAGAAAAATTTCAAAAGAAAAAAGATAAAAACCATCATATCTGTTAAAAGCTATTTTTTATTTGTGTGTGTGTGTGTTTATGTTGCTTCTGTGTATTAGAGAGCACTATGTGAGCCAGGTGTGCCTGTGGTAGCCCAAGGGTAACTTCGCAAATCATTTGCTTTGCTCTGGAGTTTACCAGACTCTGCCTTCCAGGATTGGAAGTACAGGCCATTGTGATTTTTGTCAGCATTTTTATGTGGGATCTGGGATCTGAACTAAGGACCTTCTGTTTGCAAGGCAGTCTTAAGCCCTGAGCCATCTCTCTAGCCCCAAAAACTAAAATAATTTTGAGGAGTTACTGTAAGAACAAAATGTTATTACCCCTCTGGTGAGTCTAATATTATAAGTATGCTAAAATCAGTGGGGAAATATGACCAAGTTGGACACCTACTGTCGTCTCTCTGAAGACTTTTCCCAGGCATGATATTCAATTTCTCTACCCCATATGTTTAGCAACATGTTCCTCAGAAAGCTATGATTTAGTTATGGTGGTTCCCTGTACAGGACTTTTACATTTAATCCAAATTTTTCTTCAAATTTTGTCAGAAACAGTGGATGGGAAAATACCTTTCTTAGCCAGAAAAATATTCTTCTACACTGTCTTTGTCTATAATAGATTACACTGTTCACCAGTGAGCAGTGGTTTAGCTCCACCCACAACCAGAGCAGATAAAATGCACATACATTTAAATCATGATGGAGAAATTTACATGATTCCCCCTGAAGCATGAGAAAGATGAAAATCAAGCTTGGCCAAGTGTCATTCGGAACTGTCAACAGATCTATACCTGTGTAAATGTTAAGTCTTTTACTAACACAGAAAAATATCTAAAATCTCAAAGTGTCCCAAATAGGACACAACACTAACAACTGCACTGTCTTGATAATTACATTTTTCTTCTCCATGATCCCTGTCTATAAATGTGATTATTTAGAGAATGGATCCCAGAGCATCTATCTAATAACTATATAATCTTAACTCATTTGAATTTTTTGTACCTGTTTCCTTAATTAGAAATTGAGGAAATGATGCTTATTTCACAAAGTCGCATTACTAATTACATGAAAAAGTACTTATATAGCTTTTTGAACAGTGTTGGACAGGAATATTTATTATACTTATACATCACTTTTCTCTACTTAGATTTCATTTGCTCCTCGCATCTCCAACAATATGTGAGTTCACTTCTGCAGCTATAACCTTCACCTTTCTTTTTTTGGAACTATAATACTTTATCTTGATGACAAGCTTTAGTTGCTCTTCATGAACCCTCAATCTTGCATCAAAACTAGTACCACCTGGGGGGATCCTTAAAAATTCTGAGAGGCTAAGATGTAGCTTGGTCCATTGCAAACACAGCTGTACCAAATTCTACATGCTGTTCCTGGAAAAGCCCTCTTCTAGTCAGCCAAAACCTTTGAATGGTTAAGAAATGACTTTAATTTGGACTTTCAATTCCTAAAGAAATCTGAGATTTCAAACCACAATTTTGCCCATACTGTAGTATTCATTTCTTCTACCATATCAGCGTAAAACACTAGGTTTTCCTTCAGTGATGCTCGTTTCTTCTGCTGCTCTGCTTTCTGGCCTTTCCTCATCCAAAGATTCAAGGATGCAACCCAGTTCTCCTCTATTAAGGAACCAAGCCATCACATTTAAATGCAACTTTACAACAGTTCTTTTTTCTTTCATCACAATTGGGGCCCAATCTACAACTCTTTCAGCATTTCCATTCTCCAAATGGCCCATTAAGTTCCACAGAATGGTATTTGTAATCCACAGATTCAAAAGCTTCAAACATTTCAAATTTTTCCCACAAAACTATTCAAAATCCACAGTCTACATGTGGCTGAAAAACTCAAAACCAAATGGGTTATAGGGAAAAGGGAATTTTATTTTTAACTTATAAGAGTTCTGTTGTATTTGCTTATACAGATTGGTAAGAGAGCCCACACCAACATCTAGGGCTGAGGAAATAGGCCACACCATATCCACAGTAGTTCTGAGAAAGAAACAATACTTACTTACCATACCAGCATGTCTGGCCAAAGGTACAGAAGGGTGCCAATTTTTTCACAGTTCCCTCCATCTTACCTACCTGCTTAAGGACTTGTCCTGCCTACCATGGGCTGGACCTTTCCCATCAACTAGACAATCTCTTGCAAGTTCTCTGGATTTAACTCAACTACTAATTCTCTACAAATGTGCCCAGAATTAAAATCTTCAACTGTGAATTTGACCCCTTTATCTAACAATGACAGATGTTTTCACACTGACCCACACAGAAACTGAATATAATATAAAGACTTATCTATTCAAAAGACAACTGCATGAAAGTTTCACTGTGGGAAAAATTTTAACAGAGACAATCCAGATCAAAGTGTTTTTATGTTCTCTTTCTTTTGTGAGATTCTTATTGTAATTTGGTAATTAGGTATCTCATCCTCAGGCTTCTATTTCTGGCATGCATTCTGTTTCCATAATAAAAACATCCAAGTGGACTCCAGTGAGAATCATGGATTTTCATAATGGAATGTGGTTCAAGGAAAATGGGGGGAGGGCATAGAATAAAATGAAAGGTAGGAACAAAGGGAGTATTAAATATAGGATATAGGAGGCAGCAGCCACAAAGTGATGAGTTATCCTCCTATCCACACCGATGATTTCCTTAGATGGGATTGACTATGAGAGAGATGCGATTGGAAAATAATGTTATCCATGCTGGGTCTATTCTAGGAAGAATGCCCAGCTGTCACACTAATGTCCCACCTGCTCGCTAGGCCTGCTGCAGACTCCAGAGCAAAGAACTTGGAAGAGGCTGAAAGGAGTTGAGAAGCTGACAAGAAAGCAGATTAAAAACCTAAGGAACAACCTGCCATCTGATGCTCATGGAAAATGTTCATTACAAGATGCCTTTGTCACGTTTCCCACATTAGCTAGAGAGAAAATATTCTCTCCTGGCCTTAGAAAGAAGGCTTGAACTGGTAGATAAAGACAAAGTGCACTTAAGACTATCTCAAGCTGGGAGTTGAAGAATTTGTTACTTTTAAAGTGAATGCAAAGAAATGCAGTGCAGTTGAAATGTATTTTCAAGTTAAATCAATGTGTTCTGTGATAACATCCTACAATATGTTCTCTCTGAAAGCAGTATATGCTTGCATACTTACTAAAGTAGTTCTAGAAGAAAAGGAAATCTATTCTAAAGAACAAGCTTTTTTACACATAAACACATATGGGTATATCATATGTTACAGTTTTATTTTTATAATTAAACCCTGCTGATTCTAGTTAGCAAATTTACAATGGTCTCAGGACCTGTTTATTGCTGAAATGTCATTAGCATTCTATTTATAAAGATTCAATTCTAATTCTAATGCAGATATGCATATATAAACTAGGAGTCAAGATCCATAACTCTCTCCTAATAACCCTGTAGTACCTGTTGGAAGTGCACTCTAGGTAAGTGCACTTTACTGCTCTGCCGAAGCAATTAATTAGCTAAAGCTGTTCATGCTCCTGCCAGTGTAATCAGGAACCACAACCAGACAAAAAGGTGAGACATAGAAATGGCAGAAAGAACAAAAGGTGTCATACTTAATAATATATCTCATGAAATGGAAAGATAAACATAATCATCTGTAAGCTATCTACATTCAAATAATTAAGAAAAAGCACCCTTATAATACAGTGGAGAAACAGGCTAAGAGGTTGTTCTTTTGCATACTTCCTAATCCAGAAGGAGAAAGCATTGTATACTTCTGGTATCCAAGACATGAAGATGCAGATAAGAAAGCATAGAAGTACAAAAGTACAGGAGTACAGAAGCCCCCATCACACAAATATAAGCCTTCTGAAGTTTGAGATAGGGTTTGCTACTTCTTAATCTCTTAAGTCTTTTATTTAGATGCCCATATATACATACTAGGAGTATAGCCTCATATATACAAATATGGAATTATATCTTTTGTATAAGTGCATATTTATACATATATTCACATTTCTATATGCAGGGAAACTATGAAAGCTTTTCACTTACTCATTTCTTATTTGAGAATATAGAAGTTTGAGATTTTTCAAGGGAACAAATGTGTGACTATATCAAAACTGCCTGTGTGCATGTCCATATGCATTGGAAGATAAAAGGCTTTAAGTTCACTTACAATAGTATAAAAAATACCCAGCTCTGCTCAATTCATTATCAATGCAAAAAAAGGTGTGTGGGGGGAGGGGAGAAAAGTTAGGTCAGGTTCAGGCAGGAACTACCATGCATGGAGGACATGGGGTCTGGAGATATAAAACCAAAGGTCACTAGGCAGAAATTCTAGAATGATGATCTCCTGCCACAAGTACAAAATGTATTAATAACATATTGTAAAGCCAGAGAGACAGGAAAAGGCTACAACAAACCCGAGAATCCCACAAAGGATGGATTTTTCTTCCTAGACTGTTGACATAAGACATTAACAAACAACATTTAAAATAATGACACTAGCATTTGGTGGTCACTAGGAGAGTAGAGCTCTTCTAAGCACTCAATTAGTGTAATACATTGAATTCTTTCATTATTTTGTTTACATCATTATAGTTATTTCATGGTTGAGTCTGAAGTTTTGTGCTATGTATGCTACAACAATATATTTATTGTCAAAGGTAAGAATATATTTCAAAATTTATAATATTGTTTTATTCCATTTCAGGAAGTCATTCAGTGATATGTTGGTTATTGTTACTTTCAGGAGAATATATATCAATAATTGGACTGAACTAAGATTAATTTATTTCATAATAGTAAAAGGAGTTATGTAGCAACAAAGATCATTGAAGTTCATGGTTTTGGATTTCTAACTAATTGACTCCATACCTACTTAAAATAATATATTTAAAGCTCACATTCATTGAATGGCTATGAAAAGTCTTGATTATGGGCTCCTGGTCACATTTCACACAACGATCTTGTAAGGTAAATAACTTGAGCAAAAAAAATTAGTTGTCTCCTTAGTGATAAGAAATGATATTAAAACAAAATGGAAAAAAAACATTTACTTTTTTGTACCATAGTAAAATACATTTTGGTTTGATGTTAGTGAAGAAATGAAATCTGGTACTCCCACTAATTCTTATTAATTTTGTGTACTGGACAAGTTACTTCTTGTCTTTCATGTTGATCTTCTTCAAATTAAATTCTTCAGTAAGAAATACCAGATCCTTCAAGACTGTGAAAATTAAATGTACTAACTCATTTGAAAGTTTATTCCAAGTTTTCTTCTGGAATATTACAAGAAACCAATAGGTGCAACATGGTTATGATGATTAAAATTAAAAATAGAATTTGTATCAAAAGCACTGATGGCATTACTGACGCTCATGCTTTACTGGATCTTTCCTTTAAAAATATAAGTTATATTTTGAAAAAGATATACATAAAGTTACACATTGACTCAGTACTCTTATGGCAAAAATACACCTCACACTAGAGCCTTGTTAGACAGGTATTCAAAAATTAGTCATGTCACTAAGTATTTAAAGCCTTGACCTTAAATACTATATACTAATGTTTTGACATACTAAGATTTTAGTAGCACAGCTCTTCCAATAAGGCTGTGATGTTAATTCCCCACAACCCAAGAAAGACAATAGCAGATTGTTAAATATGGCACACAACTCAGGATATCAGTTTAGTTGAGAAAATTTAGCATAAACACCTACAAGGATGTCATTACTGTTTACATTTTTGTGCCTTTTGTGTTATTCTAGCATGGATGTGTTGTTGGCTTCCTACTTATCTTCAAGAAACACATCTCTCTTATGGATGATGTTATTTTGAATAGCATGGAAGCTGTTTTGAAGCTATATGGGTGACTTTGTTTGGTTGTATACACCCATGGCTCCGGTAGATGTGCCTCAGCTTTTCCATTACATTAATGCTGAGATGCACAGCAATGCTTCTCTGTAGATATCCCCCCACCCTCTTGTACTTAGTCTAACTTCACTGGGAATGATATATGTTCATTGTCAACTTGAGTGAATTCAGATTCACTTAGAGAACACAACTCTGGATGTGTCCATGATGGATTTTCCAGGGATGATTAACAGAAGAGCGAAATCCCATCTTAAGCCTTTGACAGCACTATGTTGAGGGCACCTATTGCCGGAAAAGAGAACTAGTCTTAAGACTTTTCAAGAATGTTTTGAAGACATGCCTTTCTCATAAAATAGTTATGAAGGTTAATGAAAAAGACGACATAATAACATCCTAAACTGTTTAGGAGTCAATCACCACAAACACCTACCAGGATGTCATTACTGTTTAGATTATTTTCGCGTTACTCTAGCACGGATATGTTGTTGGCTTCCTACTTATCTTCAAGAAACATGTTTTATTCAGACTTGCTTTTTCAATACCTAAAATGTGCAGCAATTTCTGTGCAATCTTAGCCAATCAGAGAAATAAATATTTAAAGCAATTTCCTAAATGCTGTATTATTTACTATTTCTTCAAGACTGGAGCTCTTTGATCAAATCACATGAATGCTTATTTTCCACACATTACACATGCTGAAGGCTTTTTCCTAAAACACATGTACTTACAATAACAAGCTACACTTTCATTAATCATGATAGTAATGCTGTTCTCCACCATTTTCAGTTTTGTAATTTTTTTATCACTGGATGACATTCTGTTTGTAGTGGGTACATATTGTCATGCCAAAGTATTCAGCGAAACACCCCACACACAACCTGGTATTTCACGGTTTTTTAATTCTTCTATTGTCAAATTTCAATGGTTTTTAAAGCATTGCTTTGAACATTTTTGTGATGAAACATTGTACAAGAAAGTGATTTGATTTTTTTTGCCTGTATAAGTCCTAATCTGAACTTAATTGGATAGGGTACTGATGTGAACAAATGAAGGTAAATGAGACCAGATATATATCAAACAATATATTATATAAAGCAAATATATTTCCTGTCATGTGACATGCATCTGGAAAATAATGGCTTTGTTCTTTTCTCAGAAACCCTGAAGCTGAATTTTACTTGTTTCAAAATGATCACAGACTGAAGAAGACTTCATCATTCCAATCTGCAATTTCTTTTTTTTCCATCTTTTAGTAGGTGAGGAGAGAATTTCCTTTTCTCTTTCCTCAAGCTAGTTCTGAAGTCCATTGATAATAATTGCATAAAGGCTCTTATGATTGAAGTTTGCGTCCACATGCTACGATTAGACAACTTCATTAACAAAACATAAATAAGGTAAAGTTGTGAACAGACCAAACACTATGTCTAAAAGTCAAAATATTTTACTTATAGTATTATCTGCTTTTACAATTTTCTTTTTTCATATTTACTGGGTGTTCTTCATCCAAAGTAGTGGACAAATAACCATTACTTTCAGGGGTGTTTTGTCTAATAAAATATTAAGCTCAAAGAGATACCATTAAAATTATGTTCTAGCCTGTCTATATCCTTGAACGCAATACAGCTGAATTAACCTTCACAAAACCTACTTAATATTGGACTCATGAATCTTATATCATGAATGAGGGTAGAGTTCATGTGGTTCCATACCTCTCTGAGTAAATACTGATGGTTAATTCTATTTGGAAAGTGACTCACTTAGGTCAGTGGGATGCCCATAATCACTTATGTAGCAGCAGGTACCCAAGAACATGCTATTGCAGGCATCCCTTATAGAAATCAATGAGTTACTCACACTAGAAAAGACATAAAAAATAAGGGAAATTATTGTGGAAGAAGATAATCATTAAGAGAAGGAAACAGATGAAGTAAAGCAATGTGGGGAGAAAATGACAAATTTTCATTATATAAAACTGTCAAAGAAATAAAAATAAAATTTAGAAAAGATACAGCTTCTGCCCATAAATGGTTCCTATATTAATCTTGGAAGTTCATTTAGATCAATACATTGAAAATAATTCTCATTATTGAAAATAGAGACCACACCATAGATGCTGTCTTCCTTTTTCTTCTACAAGGAATGCTCAGTGATAAATCCCAGCTGCTTAGATATGCACACAAATGAACACGCATAGAATAAGAATGAACATTTGAGAAAAACAAAGCAATACAAAAGGTATCCTGAGCCTACTTGTCCCATCTAGAATCAAGATTGAAATTTAAGTTTCTGCCAGTCTATAGCCAAAGCCCTGTGAGAAGAATGGGGTAAGAAAAGCAGTGGTGGGCAGACTGAAATCTTCAGCAAGAAAGTAATGATGTTAGTGCTACAGAGACAGGAGGAGGCCTCTGCACATTTTGAGCACTCTCTCTCTCTCTCTCTCTCTCTCTCTCTCTTTCTGTCTCTCTCTCTCTCTCTCTCTGTATGTGTGTGCCCAGGAGAATGAATGGTAGGTATCAGAGATCCTGAAACAAGAAAGAAGGAAACATTGTATCATGAATTCTAATTCTTCCTTTCTGAAGTATCAAGGCAGTTCTGAGAAGATAATAGAGTTACAGGCGTGAGAATGATACTAGGTGTAAGGGTTAGTTAGGGGGAAAGGCCAGTTTGCAAACCTGCTATTATTGTATTATTTGTATTGTATTGTATTTTCAAGAGATGTGAACAAAGTCCCATAATCCCCAGACAGGATACTAAGAACAAGTATAAGAAATGATTCTACCCAAGGATAGCCTGGTAAAGTTTCATTAGTTTTTTTTTTTTTTTTTTTTCCTGATCTTGAATAGCAAGGTTGCTTACAGTGAAATGGGCAACTTACAAGGAGATTTACTCTAGAGAAAAAGGTCTTTCTTCCTCAGTAATAATTAGTGTTCATAGATCCTGATAGAGGGATGGAACTTCTTCTGTTTGAATATTTTGCAGTTTTTATTATTTCAAGAGGGCAGGAGCCTTGTCATACCAAGAGGCCAGCATTGCACGACACTGAGAAAAAGCATTATGAGCAAAAGGCATTTCAAACCAGAGTGATTGGCTTGATCTGTTATTGGAACAAACCAGTACACAATGAACAGAGGAAAAAGCTGTCAGCGAAGATGTCCATAGGCAGTTAGAAGGAGGTCCCAGAAGAATCTATATAGAATCAGTTTGCGTATGGTTCTTCTGTACTTGAAAGAGTCTGTCCACTGAATGCAGAAGAGAAAAATTCTTCAACTTGAGTAAATTATCCCAAGCTGAGACCATGCCTAGACACTTATTCATTTCATCAATTTTTCACAACCCAGAACCCTAGTGTTTACTTCTTCTTCTGCACAATCTTATGAGGATGGCCAAGATTATGGATCAGAGTAAACTATTCTGTTTTATCCTTGTTATCTTGACTTACTTGTATTAGACTCATTCATTCTCAGATATGTCCTAGTTCCTGAAAGGATGTTCCTGAAAGGATGACAAAGCAAGCATTGGATAGACTTGCAAGGTAAAGAGATCAAACTCCATCACGGTAGCAAACAGTAGTCAAAGACAGTAAGCAAGTTAATTAGCCTATCTTGTTCTAATAAAACTTATTAAAGAATAATTGAGCTGAATTTCATATAATTTGAATATCAAAAATACTGTTTTTTCTCATGATTTCTCCCATTTATTTCAAAGGTAAAGAATATTCTTAGTTCAAAAACATGTGGCTGGATTTGAGTCCTTTTGTTGTCCTTTGTTGATCTCTCATTTAGATGATAGATTACATGGATACCCTCATAGTGATAATGATAATAATAATAACAGTAGTAGTAGTAGTGGTAGCAGCAGCAGTAGTATTGAGTCTAACTATCCTTGAAGACACACATGAACACACACTGGTGTTGGGCATGTCAGCACTGGTGAAATTGATTCATAAAGCAACTGTTGAACTTACACAATGTCACCAAATAATAAACAGAAGAATATTAGTTCTATACTCTGCATATTTAACTTCCTTATTAAAGGATCTCACTATCCACTCCTTTTTACTCTCCTGATTCTCTCTTTAAGACTTATTTGCTTTTCTAATCCTTGCATATTTTCTGTCACACTTTCTTTCCTTGTCTCTCTTGGATTGTGTCTTAATGTTTTCTCTCCCCACCTTCTGCAAAAAAAAATATGAAAAAAGCAAGAAAAAAATTAAATAATAATAAGAAAGAACCCCCTATTTGTTTTGGAACTTTTAATGATAACTATTCCCTACATATTCTTTGAATAAACCATCATCCCTTAAACACCAACTTTCTCTATGGAAATACATTTATTACCAATCTCATCATGTTCCTCTTTTAACAGTCAGCATCATATTCAATGTTTTCCTCACAAGTGTGATTCTGAGCCAATTCTTTATTCTTTCCCATTCCTTATTTCTGAAACAATTAGTGTCAGCTTAAGGATGTAATAGTTTACACTACATTCTTAAATGTATGATGCTTTGCAGTTCCAGTATGCTAAACAAGAAAGTTTCCCACAGTTATTTGAGCTCCAGTTCTATATTTTAAATCACTGTCTACAAATAAAATCTTGGAACATAGACTGTTTTTAAATTAGGAGATTTCAGCAATCTCTACTATAATCCTTCATGGTTTTAAAGCATTTGACAAGTGTTTATTTAACAGTGGCTCTTTATTTTGATAGTGCAGGTGAGAAAAAATATATATCTAAAGAGCAAGGTACTTAATTCCAAAACCACATCCACTGTTGAAGCCTGTCAGTAGCAACATGGCAGCAGTAAAGCACAAACAGCTTATAAATGTCAGCAAGATCGTACGAGCCAATTATTGTCCAGGTAACATTTCAAAGTATCGTTTATTTGGAAAAACATATACTTTTTAATCAAGATGAAAAAAGAAAAGCCATCTGGTCATTGATACTGACTACTCTTTTCCACTTAACTGCTGTTAATTTTTTTAAATGAAGATGCTGATTTAAGTTGCTCATTCCACACTAATTTCTGTAAATATTAGAATGGAATTCAAATCAAAGATTAATTTCAAGAGAAACACAGTTCAAAAAGATGAAGTAGAAGAACCTGTAGTTGCTATTAAGCTTACAGATTTATCAGCACTGGGCATGAGAGGAAAAGCCAGAGCAAGAGTTTATGTGCTCCATGAAAGGATTGATTTTTGCAAGTCTCTGATTTAGCTGGAAGGAGAGCCTATATATTTAGTTAGCAAAAGGGCTAATGGATTCAACCTTTGAAAAATGCACTTCTTCACATGCATATAGCTTGATGGATAGTTAACTGAACACACATAGGTAAATACAGCTGAAGCAAATTGATTGGAAGGTATAGAGTTTGTTGTTTACTTTTTTTGATAGGTGGAACTCATTATTTTCCTGGAGCAGACAAACCCATAGCAGTTTCCAGAGAAAAGAGAAGTGACAGTTCCAGGAAACTGCTCACAGATGGACAACCAGCAGTCTGAAAACACTATGTGTATCTACCTCATGCACATGCAGGTTCTAGGATGAGAGGCAATTGTGTTTTCTTCACGTGTGCTGTCACGTGTGCAAACGCATTCGCTATGGGAAACCAATATACAAAGTGCATTTCATGCCATTATTTAAAGTGGCAACTGGCACCCATCAGTGTATCAGAGGATGATGTCAAAACTGTGCATTGTTACAATTACATTAATTATTTATAAGACACATTGATTATTCACCTGTATTTGCTGCGTGTGTTGGACATTAGAAAGAATACATCACTGTGTGTCTGATGAATGGTCTCAATTTCACATAATTTTAGTTGTACTAAAGACCTTAAATTATCTGTGGCCATAAAAGTAATCCTAACACACAAATACAAAGCTTTGTAAAATAAAAGTTGAATATTTGGTGAGAATCATGAAACAGATAGGTATGTGATGCTTTACTTTAAAATGAGAGAAAAAAAGAGAGCTACACACACACACACACACACACACACACACATACACACACACACACACAGAGGGAGAGAGAGAGAGAGAGTGAGAGAGAGAGAAATGTAGTGTCAATTACTGAGCAGAATTTAAAAAAAGAAAAAGCTCTCTCAATTAAAGGCACTACAAAATAAATGACAGTTTCCAGGCATCAGCACAAAGCTAAAGGGATTTCAGTGGCCTCATTACTTTTATTACTTTATGCTGCTCATCCAATTCTACTTCAAGGTTGGGTTTAGGCTGAGGGTCTGTCCTGGCACTTTTAGAAATGTATGCAGTGAAATAGTACACTACATTTATGACAATTATTCTGCTTAGTAGTGATAAGTGAAGAGGTATTGGCCAGGGAATGAAAATTAATATAAAACAAATGATAAATTCAACCATAATAGTCAATCCTTCACACATATCATCTTGTAGTTTAAGATTTTTGAGATAAACTCCATTGATGTTCCTCATGGAACAACCTATATACTGGCCTATATATTGAGGTAAAATCTGTGAACATGATACACATTTTTATTAATTTCAGTGAATAGACCAGCAATGTATTTTTTAATGTTGTTGTAAAGGAGAGCATGTGCTCTGCATTCTACTGAAATGCTTTCCTGGGCCGGAAAGTCACAGTGATTAACCGTGATGTGTGATGTTAGACTTTTACATTTATCCAGTGATCAGGGATTCCACCCAGCAATGCGATGACTTGGCTAAAGGCCCCTGGTTTCCAGTTTTTGTAAATGTCTAATCTTTGAGGACAAAATCTTTCAGGATTGAAAAAAAATACAACAAATGATTTTAAAGAACATAAAGAACTAAATAATCTCCATGTGATTCTCAAAAAGGTCATCTGACCACCTGCTAAAATTTTTAAGCTCCTGAAAACAGTAGATTTTTTTCAGTGTATGGTAAAAGTACTAATTTTCTATATAAAAGATTTCAAAGGTACTGGAATCTGAAGATATTTCTGTTTAGCAGTACCATACTGTTACTGTACACTATGCCTTCTTACCATGCTTCCATGGTGATTTCATGAGAAGGCAACTAAAGGAAATGCCATTTATTTTCAGAGGAAAAACTGTTGAAATCTTTGCAGCATTCAGAATGCAAATTATTTTTCTCAGTTCTTCATGATAAAAAAGCCATAATTCAGTTCAGGAGAATGCTTTATATGAGCAATATACAAGGCAACTCATGAAGTAGTAATTGAAATTCACTTCACCTCAAGTTGAGTCAAATGTGTAAATTATTGGCTCAAGTGAAAACACACCTACCAGAGCAAAGGAATGCAGATTATTTATCTTTCAGCTATTCTGAAATATTTCACCCAGAAATTCTTTTACTCTGCACAGAAATAAAGAGAAATGAATTGATTTCTATAGCCAAACCATTGATGACTGCCAGGAGGCAAGCTACAAGAATGGAAGGTAATACAGAAAATTTTCCCTCTTCAGTCCTGCTTCTGGCAGCCAGAAAACAAAGTCTCCTGTGTTTCCAGAGGAATCCTCTAAGGAAGGAGTACATTCCCTTGCTGATCTCTATCTAACTAGGCAAGCAGGGTCTTGGTTAAAAAAAAATACTTTCATTCCTAAGCATACAGGGTAGAAAAGATAGTTGACTCAATGAACATGCTCTTCCCTACCTTGATCTTTATTTCTAGAACTCAAATGCAAACTGGGGGTAGGATACAGTTTAGTGGCTGAGAGTTTGCTGAGCTTGCACTAGTTTCTATGTTCAACCACAACCCAGTGACATCAACCCACCCACATCCAAACCCATGTCTTTAAGAACATGGATAGAAGGTACTGGCAATATCCACAAAATATATTCAGCAAATTTTAAAAGAGAAGCTTTAAAATAAAACTTGCAGAAATCAATTCAGCTTGCTCAAGTGTTGCCTCTTCTATATCAAAGTCCCTCTCCCCTAATTCGAATGTGTGTCCTGGTATCTACAACTATCATGGATGGCCCTCAGCATAGGCACTGTTGTTTTCAACTCCTGAATTTCATCTTTCCCTGTGTTATTGGACAACATCTATCCATGAGTCCGCTCAGCGTCCTGTATATGAAGTCTTCCCAAACCACTGTTCTTTCAATAACTATCTTGGGAGTCAGTGAACACTAATAAAAAAGGCTTTGAGTCTGAAGACCTGATCAGTAACCTTTTCCCCAATCTGGACTAGAGATGTATCCAAAAAGGTATGGATTTGTATTATTTTCTTCTTTATCAAAGGTTATAATTTCCTTTATTTCATATCTTAAACAAAATATCTCAATCTGATTCTGGAATTCTAGAAATTTTGCATTAATGGGCATCTAAGTGAAATGTTTAACAACATATACATGTAAATATATAAAATCTCTGCTCCTTAATATTGTGTTCCTTGGGCTGGAGTCATAGCTCAGGGAATGAGACTCCGCCTCGCAAACAGAAGGCACTGAGTTTGGATAGCTGATCCCACTTAAAAATGCCAGCTGAAAAAATGGCAGCAGCCTATACTTTAATCCCTTAGAAGATGGAGTATGGGAAACCCTAGAACAAAGCAAAAAGGAGGTAGAACATTCCAGGGTAACTCCGGAAGTCACCCTTGACCCTGCACAAGCACACACTATTGACATACACAGTCACATACACAGAGATAACACATACACACACAAAAATAAAAATCATTTTTTTAAAATAACGTGTTCCTACCTGGACAGGCTTTTGTATACATATGAAATAAATAATATAATCACTAAATTATATCACCTGACAAAAAAAGCACAAATCACATAGTCTCTTTTGGATTGGAATTAGATGCAAATGGTACCATCTAATGATTTTCAGTAAATCAATACAATATCGGCCTGAAATATTCTGGATGATAATCTTAGCTTTAAAATATAATAAAAGTATTCATGCTAAATTCTCCGAGTACACAAAATCTCACTCTCAGTGTTTTGGAATCAACTATTATTTGATATATGCAAGATTACAAATAAATATAAGCCTCATTCAGCCATACAATATTTTCATGTGTTACAATGAAGACAGATTTCTCCACCAACCTCACTATCCATAGATGCTTGTGTGTGTGTGTGTATGCGTGTGCGTGTGTGTGTGTGTGTGCGTGCGTGTGTGTGTGTGTGTGTGTGTGTGTGCGTGTGTAAACTCTCCATCCTGAAACTACTTTCTCATTGGACTTATGCTTATGCGTGGAAATATATTAATGTTTTGGTTATGTAATTTTATGTAAATGCATGATTTATGAGTATCTTTGAAATTATAGTGTAGCAATTTATGATTCTTTTTAAAGTCAATTCTGAATTTCATATGCTTATTGAAAGAGAGAGAGAGAGGAGGAAGAGGAGAAAGGAGAAAGCTGGCACCATAGCCATGAGACATACAGTGTGCCTGTGAAGGTCTGAGGTCAGAGGACAACTTTCCACATGTGAGTTCTCTCTATCCACATGTCAGTTCTCTCTATCCACCACGTGGACACCAGGAATCCAAATTATATGAGATGAATTTCTGTATAGGTGACTTTGTCTATATCAGTTGATTCATTTCCCTGAACAATGTGTACCTTTTAAACAAGTTGCTCTACTCAACGAAAAATCTGCTGTTAATAAAATATAAATGACACTGATCCCTTGGACTCCTGTATCTCATTTTATCAAGTTTTACCAACACTGTCACTAAGTGATGGATATGGAAGGTGGAACTTCCATAGCTATGAATACTGCAGAAATCAATTAATATGGTAAATGTCATTTCCTTATGCATTATTTCATAATGAAATTTTATTCAGATTTCTCTTTGGAAGCAGCATTTTATTTGTAATTTCATTTTATTTACTTTTCATACTTTGAGTACAAAATAGTCATATAACATATATATTTATATATAGACATAGAATATGTTGGTTTGTTTAAACTGTACTTAGCTGTCTAAAGAAGGCAACATTTGAAGATTCAGTTTCACAATAAAAGCTATGCTTTCATCATGGAGACAATACTTAAGGGACACCTTGGAGAACTTCACTACTATACCTGTAAGAGCCATTCAGATCTGCCAGCACAGATAACACATGTAATTACATTTCATGTTCGATATTGTCATGTTATCTTTCTGCAAGATAATTTGCTTTCTCTATGAAAGAATGAATTATAGACTACATCAGTGAAGTATGATGAATCAATATGCCCCAAAGGTAATTGAAATACATTTTCAAGGTAAAACTGCCTTATAAAAATAAGTTTGACCAACACTAACAAGAATAGGTTATTGGAAATAAAGAGATAGAAATGTGGATCAATTTTATAGTCCCAGACACCCACATTACTGTTTGTTCTGACTTACACAGGAGGAACTTATATTTTTTATGAGGAAAAAAGAAACTTGAATTGATCTGGGTGCTTCCTTCTTGCTGGCAGCTTTCATAGTAACAGAAGTACTATTCAAGTTACTGGAGGAGAAAAGCTATCAATAGTTTCATAAATCCATGAAAGCTACAAACTACAAACACCTTGGCAAAAGAGACCATTAGTGTAATAGTGGCATGAAAGTCAAGTGGACAACCAATAGCTTTCAGGTTTAATTTAAAACTCATATTGCAGCAGGATTCACATTTCTAGTACTGTAAACCAGCCGAAGAGCTTATGAAATGGAAGGGCATAAAGTGTGGCAGGAAAAAGCTTTTAAGGCCTAGCTATAAAGACATTATACCAAATTACTTTTTAAACATTTGTCATTATATCTACAGATTGAAGGAACACTCAGCACCACTCAATTTAGAAGCTTCATTTTGCAATGGAATGTGTTTATTACAGAAAATCACAGCAGGCCAAAGTGCAGAAAATATGTGACTACAGAATGTTCAGTCTGAACAGGATATCTCATTGCCTTCCCACTCTAAGTCTCAGAGAACATCATAGAAAAATGGCCAGTAAGATTGTAGGTTAAGGAAACAAAAGGCTTTATTTCCTCTTTAGACACTGGTTATATTTCATTGTCTAGCTTGGCAGGAGAGCCCACATCATCACCTTAAACTAGGGGAACTAGCCACACCATACCCACACAACAGCTAAGAGAAGGACAATTCTCATTTGCCAGACCAGCATATCTGGCCAAGTATATAGGAGAACGCTAACATTCTTTACCAGTTTCTTTCATCTTATCTGCCTGCCCAGGGACTAGTCCTACCCATCATGGGCTGGGTGTTCCCCCTCAGCTAGACAATCTGCTGCAAATTGACTCTGGGTTTAATTGTTAATTTTCTACCTATGTGCCATCAAGTTGAAGCCTGTGTCTAACTGTGATGATGAGCCTGAAGGAGGTTAGAGGTGTGACCAGACATTATCTTTTGGACATGATGGCTACTATATCCATGAATTCATTGCCGCTATGTGAACTTCCAAGATGTTCACAGGATGCACCATGTCAATATTTCACCATGGAAGATGAAAGACCTCAAGGAGGCTCATAGCTCCCAGAGACTTCTAAAAGTTAATGTTGGATGGGAGACGAATACTTTCCTTAATGGTATTCACATTGACACACGACTCATGTTCCAGAGAGTGCTCAGGCACATGCTATCAGGAACCAAACTTGATTTTGCACAAGGCAGATAATCTGTACTCTCTTCCTTTCAATGCCAAAGCTGTGCCCTTAATCACTAGATGCAAGGCTTCTACTGCATGGAAATTGGGGCCGAGGAAGCTCTGTTCTGACCTTGACACAGCTAGGATGAAGATGACACTCAGTGACAAAACACATGTGAAAAGACATGAAAGTAGGAGGGAATTAGTAAGCAAGAATTAATCTTTTAATGAGAAAAAGAGGGGAAATATTATTGCGGATTAAGGTATGAAAATTTTATAGCATTCATAATATGCATGTATGCAACTTTAACAGTATAAAAAAACTAAAAATGGAGTCTTTATATTCCTTTATGTGTTTCTTATGGGGTTATATTAGTAGAAAGATCAGCAAGTTATCAGAGCCTTTACTAGTTAGATATTAATAGAAAGATGAGTAAGTTATGAGGCTTAGAATTCAACTCTGTTTCTTAAACACTCTTTTTTTCTCCCTTCCATCCTTCTCTGTCTCTCTTTTCTCTCTCCTCTCTCTCTCTCTTTCTGGATATATATGTATATACCTAGCATCTACTCCATATAGCCTCCTACATGTATCTAACTTGCTGCCACGGTCTCTGAAATAAAGAGATTATTGACATTCATCACGTACCCAATTTAGAATTCCTTTTTAATGGTGACAGTAACCTATCTCACAGAACTAATGTGATGACTTAATACATAATATAATACTCAAGATGGTTTGTAATATTCAGGGTACTATGCAAAGCTCTTATAAGCATTACCACATATTCAGGATACCTTAGGCAGAGATGAGACAGTAGCTCTGTTGCTGTGTAGTCTACCTACTTCCTGTCCCTTCTCCTTTCTAGAAAGAGGAAATTAGAAGTGATTGCCAAATGTTACTGTTTGATAGTTTTAGATCTCCTTTAATGACATCACTTCTATCTACCCCAAATACACACCTACAAAAAACAAATAAATGTTATCCCCTTTGTCTGTTTTGACCTTTTATGTACTATTCAGTAATTTCAGGAGAGCTAAAACTAAATAAATTCATTCATTATTCATTAAATGAATTAACCAATTCAATCTGCTCATTTGGTTCCTTTATATCAAACTATTTTTAATATTGGTACAGCAGGTCTTATTTTCTTTCCAAGATACTTATTGAAAAAGAGAAAGTTATTGGCTTGTTAAATCATAACCACTTACAACATACAATACTATTTCTCAGTGGCATTTATGAATCATGATTAATAAAAAATTATTCCTTTAAACTCTCACATAGCTATCTTTGAAGTCAGCAATAATCACTTTGACACAATGCTTCATTCCTTTTCTTCAAAAAGTGCTAAGCACCTGGGAGACATTATCTAATTAGTTTTAATGTGTGTGGAAAGGCTCTGAGGGGGTGTTTAGGAAGACAGAAGATGTCTATAAAGTTCACCATAACTATCATTAAAATATTATCTGCACAAATGCATGTACAAAACACAAGCCTTTGGGCACAGAAAATCACTTAAATTAATTTAAAAACCTTGTAAAATAAAATGGGTTTCTATTCACTGATATTGTATGCTACAAATGGAACCTAAAAGAGATTACTTCAAAGGTACACACTTGATATTTAAGTTCCATTGAGTCACATGGACTTCCCTTTCTTTTTATAAATCAAAAGACAAAAGAATAAGCATTTACAAGCATTACCTGTCTATAAAACTCCTAAAACCACTTGTTAATTCCCCAGACATAGTCTAAAAGAGGTGTAATATGGGAAGACATGGCCTAAAAGAAATTTAACATGGGAAGCAATAAATATTTTAAAAGTAGATGTGAGTGAGGGAACTATTTCTCATTATCTCCACCTCCTCCCCTTTTCTGTATTTGTGTGTTCCATTCACATGATTGTACAGGTGTGTGCACATATGTGAAGGCATCAGAAAATTGGCTGGTGACTCCTGTCACTCTCTGTTCCTAAAGGCAATGTCTCCCACTGAACCAAAAGCTCATCTTTAAGCTCAGTTGGCTGCCTGACCATCGAAGTCTCAGAGACATCTGTCTCCATCCCTCAATGCTGGTGTTATAGGAAAGTGCTGTCATGCCAGCATTTTACATAGCTGCTGGGGATCAGAACTCAAGTCTTCATATTGTGAATACCCACTTTGTCTAATGAACCATCTCTCTAATTCCAAACTTACCAATGCTGACAGAACTTATAAATAACGTGAACTATAATAAAGAAACCTTTAAAACTTGTCTGTTTTTATAATAGAATTGGAATCCAGACAATAATCTCTTTTGCATGTTTCTGACATCTCTTCAAGAAACATGCTTTCATGCCATGTCCATCCCCAGACACAGGAAACCTTGGGAAAGGGGCATTGAAAGAATGCAAACTGCTCAGTGATAGGGAAGAATGGTACCAGATGCTGTACTTTGCTCATAATAAGAACTCATTGTAGCAGTGGCTACCTCCACCACACTCAAGATTTATTAGATTTATCAACATTTTACCATGGAAAGGAAGCTCTCAAAAGACACTATACCTTCTGAGAGACAGGAGAAGAGGAGCTACTTCCTTCAAAGAGTTTCTCACAAATAAGTCCTCTATACCCCAGCAAGTACTCAGGCACTTACCAATACAGGCATCCAAGAGGCATACCAGGGGGCCACATTTAAAAACACAGGAAAGGGGAAAATATGTAGTGGTAAAGAGAGATGGCATTTTGCAGTAATAGGACAAAAATGACATAAATTCATTTTATTCATGTATAAAAGTGTCATAGTGCCTCTCTTTCCTATCCCGAGCAATTTTGATCAACCATACACCCACCTCATGATGTGCTTGGTGAAAGGTCCAAACCTATGAAACCCATCAATTATAGACCACAACTTTCAAAACTCTTTTCCACTATAATAATTTCAAGAATTTCACTGTAGTAACATGAAGCTGGCTAGCAGAATAGTAAATTTCGAATAGGTCGAAGTATAGTGTATCAAAGGGATTTTGTTTTGGGCCAGATATGAAAATATTTAGGAATTAGTTTATTTTTGTTATATTTATTTTTAAAGCACTTTGCATAAACCACAAAATCGGTGTGATCCCCACAACTCCCATGTGGCTCAATAGTCTTTGTGTTTCTTTAGATATCCACATTAAGGAGAAAGAAGAAAATCTATAAAATAAGGTTTTGTTTGTACTCCAATGGAGGTTAGCAGAGTCAAAATAGGCACTGAAGGGTATGGAGTCAAGTGTGTTAGAATGTCCAGTGTTCAGTTCTTCAAAAAAAAAAAAATTGTCAGAATTAAGCAATATAGTTGGTCAGTTATACTGGCAAACACACTACTTACACTGGCTATTCTTCTCTGTTATTTTGAGACACCACTCAAACTCAAACAAGTTAAGGAAGAAAGGAATATTTATTCAGCTTATGGTTCCAGAAGGTAGTACAGTCCTTTGTGGTAGAAAAGGCATGGCTGGCTGGTAGAAGCTGAAGGTGACCTAAGTTACGTTGGGAATTCCAAAACTGCAAACTTCAAGAGCAGAACTCTCCAGAAAGTTGGGTGGGGCTAACCCACCTCAAGGTCCATTCCCCTCTCTTAAAGGTTCCATGAGCTTCCCAAACAACTACAGATTCAAACACATAAGTCTGTGGGGGACAACTCACATTTCAAACCATGACACTCCACTCCTGGCCCACGCAAGCTAATTACCAACTCATTATGTAAACCATACTCAGTCTAACTTTAAAAATCTCATAAACCACATCAGTAGTCCCAACACAAGTCAAAGGCTCAAGGTACAAAGTCTCCTGTAAAATAAAAAGACAAGTTACATACTTCCAACAACAATGGCACAAAATAAACATTTCCATCCCAAAAAGGAGAAATGGGGGGATATCCAGGAAAAAAAAAAGTCCATAACAAGACCAAAAACCAACAGAACAGACTCTAAATCTTGTAGCTTTAAGTGATCCTTTTGCTGAAATTAGACTTGCCCCTATAGGGAAGCAGCCGACAGCATATATTGTTCTCTTGGGTTGGCTTCTCCCATCCATTCTCTTGAGCTGACTCCTCCCATGATGTATAGCTTTTCTTGGCAGATGTCCCACGTTGGTTCTGGCAACTCTAACATCTTCACATCTGAGTGGCAAACTAGGCTTTAATTCTATTGCACAAACTGCTTTTCTTTCTTGGGCCTCTAAACTTTTTTGCTCTTTTTTTAACTGTAATATTTTCAATCTAGACACATACTGTCTGGCTTCTGCCATTATCTTAAGCCTCGTAGGTGGGGTCTATGATCTCCTCCCTATTGCATCTCTGATTTCTCTAAAAACCAGGACCATATAGAAGACTTTATCAAGTTCTTCTGTAACCTCCAAGTGGAAGTTGGGTCCCTTGAATCACAGATGATTTATCTTCTCTGGGTTGCAGTGAGAATCCTTCTTGGACATTTGCTTCAGAGGAGGAACAGCAAATCTTTCCTTTCAAATTCCAAACTTTAGCTCTACAAAAGAATTAGCATTCTTATAGGTGGGACCTTTCCAGAGGATCTTCCCTCAGAGTGTAGCTTCTTCTATTAGTCACATTGAGAGCAGGCTTTGATTCATATATGGTGCTAATCTTGTTAATAATAGTCACCATTTTTTGACTGTATTCTCTGTACATGAGCCCGCACACTTTTCTTCAAACTTTGCAATTTTTACTTCTTTTTGCCTGATTTTTTGCTCTTTTTCATCATAACTCTGAAGAAGAGCACTAAAAAGCAACCATGCCACACTCTCATAAAACACTTTGCCTTGAAACTTTTTCTGCCAAATTCTGGGATTTAACTTCAGGCAAAAGAGGACAAAACTTAATCAAACTCCTTGCCAAGGAATCACTCCATTTGCCACTTGTACAGTTCCAAGTACAGTCAATGTTTCTCTTTAGACCATCACAAGCTGGGTTTTCACTATCCACATATCTAACAGCATCAGTCTCTTCCAAGATCTCACTGGCCCTTTTGATCGTGTCTCCAAGACAAAAAGGTTTTGCAGCACAAAGTCCCAAAGTTCTCCATATTTCTCCCAACAAATATTTCCATAGGCACATTAGCCACATCACAGCAATTATTATACTTCTTTACTTCTCAGAACCAACTTCTCTCAGCTTCACAAAAACTTTCTTCTCTGGTACCAATTTCTGTACCAGTAACTCTTATCTGTAGCTCTGAGAAAAGACTCAAACTCAAGTTTGAGTTGGGGGAAATGACATTTATTCAGCTTATGATTTCAGAGGGGAGATACAATCCTTTATGGTAGAAAAGGCATAGTAGAAGCTGAAGGCAAGCCAAGTCAAGTCTATAAAGGAGACTGAGAACTGAAAAACTGTAAGCTGAAAGAGCAAAACTTTCCAGGAGTGGGGCTAATCCACCTCAAAGTCCACCCTCTGTGACTGCCTTCTTCCAACAAGGCTCTACCTTGTAAGGATTTCTAAACAACTAAAAATCCAAACACGTGAGATTAAGGGGGACATCTCACATTTCAAACCATGATATTACCTTTTAACCTCAGGCACATCTGAAACCCAAATTTTAAAAACACTTATTGCATATACAAGTGAGTTGTCATAGTTTGCAGTCCCTTATTCTGCAGAATCTTCTCTTTCGACACATTTCCCCTACAGATAATCCTTTCCAACATTTAATCTCTGTGTGAAGGATCTTCACAAGTTATAGTTATTAAAACTCCCCTTGCTGATATATCACAAGTAGAATTTCCAGTTTGTCAGTTCATGTTTTGTCTTAAGCATCATTGTTTCAAACAGAACTTTGAAATTTGTCTTCTCACTCACTTTTCTTTGCTTCATTCATTAGTCCTCTTTTTTCCCTTTCTCTCACTCTTCTTATGAAAATATATATCTGAAAAGGTAGTTCAGATGTTAAGATCCTACCTAACAAACAGAATGACTTGAGTTCAGATCTGGAATCCCATGTAAATGCCAGGCAGAAATGGCACTGGCCTGTTGTTCTGGCATGGGAAGTCTGGGTCTGGGAAACTGGAGAGGAAAGCAATAAGGAGATAGAAACAAAGCAAGGTGATTTTCAAAGTCACCCTTGAGCTTGCCCAGGTAAATATTATGCCTTTGATACATGCATGTGGTGCACACACACACACACACACACACACACACACACAAGATTTACTTCTACAAAATTTCTGATCCAAGAAACTTAGTGGTAAAGGGTTGTCATCCATCATTGTGGAAAATAGTAGGAGATTGAAGTAGGTAGTCATAATATATTCAACAGTCAAAAAACAGTGAGGGAATTTGTGCACACTTACTTCTTGCCTATTATGAAATGGGTCTTCTTCCCACATCCATTATGTAATAAAGACTGTTTCTCACAGATATGTCCAGAGACAAAAATCCCTAGAGGCTGGCCTCTCGGTGTCAGGGTAATAAATAATATTAATCAGTATATATATCTATATGTATATATATATAGATAGATTTATTTTCTAACCTCTAAAAAGTATTTATTTATTTATTCATTTATTTATTTTGTGTGTATGTGTGTGTGTGTGTGTGTGTGTGTGTGTGTGTGTGTGTATCAGAGAACAGTGTTATGTCTTGTGGAAGACCAAAGGTGACTTCGGGAATCATCTTGGATTGCTTCTACTCCTTCTTGCTTTACTGGGAGCTTTACAGGCTCTACCTACCAGGGCCACAAGTGCAGGCTACCACCGTTTCTACTTGGCATTTTTTAAGTGGAACCTGGGATCTGAACTCAGGACCTTCTACTTGTGAGATAGAATCTTAACCTCTAAGCTCTCCAGCTCCCTATATTGATTAATTTGTAAGAGGATACTTCATTCCAATAGATTTAAGCACCAAATTGAAGTTGGATTTCATTAAACCTATTATGAACCCAGAAATTTCTGAAAAACCTTCAAAAAAAGTAACATTGCTATACTCCTTCTTTTGAACTGGGTAGTTCATAGTAGGATGCTTACTAATTAGTTAACTTACTATGTGCTTTAGCTAAGCCAGAGACTCACAAAAACCCTGCGAGTTTCAGTTTCCAGACAGACCTAATTCTTAAATCAAATTTGTGAATTTCCTAATTATTTCAATTTAAATTCACACATGCCTCTCTGTTAATATATCAGAAAGATTATTAAGCTATTAAATCAAATGTTGAATATTTATAGAAAGGGTGAATGATTGATAAGAATTGCTTCTGGTAACCTTTGATAACCATCATGTATCAATTTCAAATTACAGATCATGGTTTAAATGTCATTTATACATTAGAATAAGCTGCAACACATAATCATCACCATCTCCATGAATCTCCCCTTAGCTTCATTTGTTATTCTCTGATACAGACAAAGGTTACCAGGCTGCCGACCTTGTTTTTCTGTTTGATGAGCATTAAGTGCTTAATTTTGAGGATTTTCCTGATCTCTAATGTGAGGGCAGACACAACGTTTTCTAAACAAGAGGGTAAGACTGTGTATTTATATCCACATCTTTAAACCTTTCTTTTCCCTGTATATGGGTTTAACATAAATGGGAAGCATAAAACAGAACACTCCTTATCTCTTTATATATTACATAAATCTATCAAAGATGCTTTTCACTAACAAAGGGGCATGTGCTCTTTTATTCATAAATGCATGCAGTTAACAGTTTTCATTCAGCTTCAATGATATCTTTTAATTATTTTATTTCTGTATTTTGCTTGAGTATGCTCACTCCTCAAAGTGCATGTGGAAGTCAGAGAATGACTTGCAGATTTGGTTCTCTCTTTCTACCATGTGAGTTCCTGGGATCAAACTCAAGTTACCAGGCTCAAATACCTCTACTCACTAAAACAACTCACTAGCCCATCTCCAATGATATTAAAGAGGATAGCAGTAGAGAAAACAAAGAGTTGATTCATAGAATTACATTAGAATATGTGTTTTATATATTATCAGATTGCATTTACACACTATTTTCTCCAACAATATATTTATTAATACAAAAGAAAATGACTGCCCAGAAAGGCAAATAGTGACAAGAAAGACACTTCTGTTAAAGACTAAACTGCTTTTACTTTTTTTGACGAGTTCATGAATTTAACTTAAGTTGGGTAATTCCAGAAACAGAAGGAGGGCTTACATTCTTCCAGTCACAAAACTCAGATAAAGGGTCCTGAGAGAGTCAAGTGTGGTTCAAAACAGAAGGCTTCCTTCCTTATACTGGTTATGTGTACTCAGCTTCAGCTATAGCAATTTAAAAAAAGGTTTCTTCTGATTTCAGTTCTATACCACAAGTAAGATAGTTCTACTCTTAACATCTTTCAGTGATAATCTGAAGACATTTCAGAAAACATAGATAACTGATCATCTCTAAGTAGAAAGGTGAATGCTCTGCAAAAGCAATTGGCCTGCAAAGGAGAAGGTCAAAAATCCCATTTAAATTCTATCCAGGTGAATGGCCTTACTAAGTGCATAAAAATAGGCCTACAGGATTCTATCTACAGTGTTTGGTGAATCACATTTTTTCTTCAGAGAAGACCTTAAAATAAGGGTACAGTTTTCAAAACTAACTTCTAGTTTGGGTAATGTGATTACTTACAATTCTGTGCTCAAAAATGTCTGTGTTCAAGTAATAACAGTTCTGGAAGGTATAACCACTTCACAGGGTAGGTCTTGATGCTAAAGCTACTAAACATTATTTTTCTAAAACACAACAATGGCAGCATAGTTTAAAATGATGCCAACTGGATATTTGCAGAAATTAAGTTTGCAGTTTTTACAGTTAGGTGATTTTACTACCTCTTTTAAGTTTTAGTTTATGCTTTGATTTCAAAACATATTTCATTATTAATGGTGACCATGCAAAATCTAGATCACATTGTATAATTATGCACATTATATAATTATGAAGTGTAATCCTGCTGGCTAATGCAGTTATAAAGTATGAAAAAGTAAAGAATAGAATCTGAATGTTTTGTAATGAGTCCCATAAATTATAATCCCTTTCCTCTGAAATATAAACTATTAAGTGAGAAAACATTAAGTAGTCTCTAAAAGTAACAAGTAGCTGCTTGGTAATGACTGAAGGCCAGGTCTTGACTTGACGTTTCATTTTCTTGCCACCAAATCATGCCAATTTGCCAACTAAATGTTTTGCCTAAAATGCTTGTCTAGAAAAGAATTAACAAAGAAACTTGTACATCTTTCCTACTTTGTCAGTGCACTCTATAATACTCTGTTTTCCATTCATCAGGGAATCCCATTATCAATACGGTGCATAACCGTGATTATGTAGCATCCCACAGGCAGGCAGTCTTTAAGTGAATGGTACTTCCACCCTTAGTTTCACTACCTGGTCCTACCTTACATTTACTACTATCATTCAAAACAGCTTTCTCTACTAAACAACAACAATCAAAAAACTCTGCTACAAATAGTAAATCAATCAGTAAAGCTGCAGTATGAAAATCAAATACAAAATCAACAGCCTTTCTACATATGAATAATGACCTAGCTGAAAAAGAAATCAAGAAAATTATCATCTATTAAAAATTAGATATTAAAAATGATTATGAATGAGGAGATTAAAGAGCTTCACAGAGAAAACAATAAAACTTTGATGAAAGAAACTGGAAAAGACAAATAAATGAAACAATTTCCCAAAGTCATAGAATGGAAAGATCAATATGTCACTATGTCTCTAAAAATCAGAAATGACATGCAGATCCAGAGTAATACTTATGGAAGTATCAGTACTATTCCTAATAGAAGTGGAACATTCCTATCATGCATATGTGTCATATGCACAAGAAATCACTAAAGTAGCCAAGGAAATTCTAAAAAAAATAGCATCTTACTTTCTGTTTTAAAATTATACTATGATAGTGCTATAGTAATTAAAACATACAATACTGGCCTAAAACAGAAGCAAAGTCAAATTGACTAGATCAGATAATCCAGAAATGAGTCCAACATACATGTTGAACTTATCTATATAAGCATTTAAAGGGCACAGCAAGGAAAGGATAGCCTTTTCAGGAATGGGTACTGTGAAAACCGGATTTCATTTAAAACAGAACAAATGGACTTCTATTCATTCTACCATTAAGATAAAAGATCTAAATGCAAGATTTGAAAGTATAAAACTCCAAATAAGTAATAGTGAAAAACATTTTCCTGACTTTGGTCTTAGTCATCTTTTCTGACACTACTCTAAATCTCTGGATATAAATATAAAATTAAATAAATGAGACTACACGAAATCTAAAAGTTTCTGCACAGAAAAGGAAAAAAAGCAGTATTAAATATAAATTCCAGCCTGGGAAATACATTTTTAATCCACCACGGAGATATGGTTGCCAGCCCATAATTCCAACCTTGGCAAAAAGAGATGGTAGATTAAAATATTAAATTTGTGGACTAGTTGTGGGTTTAATTAAGAGATCCAATGTACTAATAATTTTTTGGTGTCAACTTGATAGTTGAGGAATTATTTAGTCATGGCAAATCTCTAAGCAAGTCTCTAAGAGATATCTAATTGAAGGTGGAAATACCCACTCTATAATGAGTGAGACTATTCACTGTATAGATGGATGAAGTAGGTAAAGATTTGGTTGGAATTTGGCAGAGTGCCAAGCTAGATGTTATGCTTTGGTCCTCTTTCCCCTCTCCAGGGGAACATGTAGTATGGTTTAAGAGCCTTTGGCAGCTATGACTGGACCAGTCATTAGTGTGGCTCCATACTTCTTGAGACTTTGGAGCTACAAATAAAGACAATGGAAGGATCAGTGTACTGTAAAAGGACATACCTTCTGTACACGGCTTTGTAACAAATGCTCAAGATCCTTGGCAACAGCCTAGTGAGTTAGTTGGATGACTGCCACAAGGAACTTGAACAGTGACATAAGAAGACAGAGTTACTTTCTGCTGCAAATACAAACAATAATAGCCTCTTGTTAATCAAGCCATAGTTGGAATTCAGACTTTCTTTGTTGTTAAGTCCAAAGTAATGAGTCAGTCTCCTCTGTTTCACCTTATATCTCCCAGACATCTCTTAGACAGTGAATCAGAAGAATTCCTTTGTCCATTCCATTCTATGTATGACATCTCCCAGATATCATTGACATTGTCAGTCAGAGGACTTTGTTTGTCTGCCCCATGATATGTAGATTAAAAATGAGAAGGATTATATTTTTGTTTGTTCATATTAGAAAATACATGGATATCCTGTTTGTATTTGTCACTGAATGAATTTAGTAAAAATGCGTTTTTACCGAAGTCATTGGAGAAACAGGTATCAGTAAAGATTTATTTATTCAATAAAAATACAATTATTTTAAAAGTATCACTTTAAAGATTTTTATCTTTTTCTAGTTTGGAATACTATAGTAGTGAAGGAATCATCAATTGTTTCCTTCCTTCTTTATTTACTCCATACAGGTCTGAAACTAAACCTCTCTATATGATTAATAATCACAAAGGCTATTCTATTTTATCCAGTGTAATATATCATGAGAAACTATTAATTGAATGAATGATCTATGAATTTGCAAAATTTTAACTAGCTAACTATTACAAGCCCTTATTTCATTGCTCATAAGACTCTTCTATTTCATGTATTTGTATTTCAAAACAGTAAAGCAGTACTAAAAAACTGAATAACAAATGTAGAGGAAAGTCAGTCAATAGAATAAAATTAACAAAATGCAAATATTTACATTTTTATTTTGAACAAATTCAATTTAGCTTTCAGAATTTCTGCTGGTGTAATAGTTTTAAAAACCAAAAGCTTCCTTTGCTATTCCAGTTAGTGTAGCCCTTGGTTATAATGACCTTTCAGGAGCAGGTAGTGATACCCAAGTAATTCTAATCTAAACTACAAACTGTCTAGTTTACATACACAGGGGCAGTACCTACACTCAGGAGCCAATCTCAAGAAGTTGCACATATAATGTAATAAGAATAAATTATTAATATAGTTATTACAATTGTACAATATATAATTACAATATTCAAGCAGTATTTTATAACTTGCACTAAGTGTAAATCATATCACCCTCATTTGTACCAAGGAAAAAATTGATTTAATTCAATTAAAGGTACCTTGGCACCTTATAATCCAGTCTTGTTAATGCACATTTACAAATCCTTATCCCAATTTCTGAATGATTGCAATTAATAAACATATACACATTAGCAGGAGAAAGAAGTCCAGTCCAGAAGTAGTAGCACAAGAGCTTAAGCAATGGAAATAGGCTTTGTTTCTCACTGACACTCATGGACTTTAAGAATTTGGACAGAAATTGAATCCTTTTAATATTTTATATGTGTGTTCAAGAGAGAAAGAGAATATAAGAACACAAGAAATACATCATCTACATTAGAATTAAGAAGCACTCACAATCACGACAAATCATAGCAAGTACTCCATATTGCTGCTAAAAGCTTAAGGAAACATGTTATGATTGTCCAGTAATACTTGCTTGTCCAGCTTGACAGGACAGTCCACAGAAATACTAGGGGTCCTGCAAAATTGCCACATGATATCCACATGACCACTGAGAGAGGGACAATTCTTACTTGCGAGACAGGCATGTCTGACCAAGTATATAGGATAGCGTCAACTTTCTCAAAGAATTCCATCACATCTTATTCGCCTACCCAGGAATTAGTCCTATACCCAGTGGGCATGACTTCCCCATCAAGTAGACAATCTTTTCAGGCTTTTTCTGGGCTTAACTCACCTATTAAGTGAGCAAAAATGTGGCCAGAGCTCAACAACTCAACCTTTAAGTTGACAACTGTATTAAACTCTGACACTTCATCCCTTGTCAACTTGACACAAAAACATATGACTTTACCTTCCTTCGTACGTACTGTAAACCTGCAAATTGGTCAGATGGTTCAGCTTCTGTCCATGAGTACCTTGATCTTGCATCAAAACCAGTACTACTTGGATGATGTTGCAAGGCTCTGCAGAGAGGTTGAAATGGAACATAGTCTACTCTACTTGAATCAAAGTTATACCAACTTTTGCATCCTTATCCTGGAAAAGCCCTTTTCTAGGCAATAAAAATGTTTGAAAGGAAAGAAATACCTTCATCTTAAGCTTGTGGCCCCTAAAGGAATCTTGGTTTTCAAACCATAGAATCTCCATATGGTTGTATTCAATTTTTCCACTGTGCCACTAGATGTAAAACACTAGGTTTCCTCTACTGATATTCATTTCTCAAGCAGTGGCATCTTCTCTGCTATCTGCCCTTTCCACATCCAAAACTTCAAGGTCACAAACATAGCTCCCCTCTGGAAGCAAATCAGCCCACCACCTTTAATTCAATTTCATTAAAGTCCTTACTACCTTCATCATAATCTGGGTCCAATCAATTCACAGTTCTTTCATCATCTCTCTCTTCCACACAGCCCCCCTCCAAATGAATGGATTATAGAGCACACATTCTTAGTGTCCAAAAATTTCCATATTCTTCCCAAACAAACATTCAAAATCCGCAAGTTCCACATAGCCAGCTTTTACCAATAAAACTCCCATTCCTGGTATAAAATTCTATAGCAATTGCCCTGCATTGCTGCTGATAAATGCAATACAAAACAGCTTAAGGAACCAAGGGGCTTCATTCTCTCATGACTATCAAGTAACAGTTGCATGTCCATCTTTGCAGAAGAGTCCACAGCAAGACCTGGAGCCAAGGAAATTTGTCATATAATACCCACATGACTATTCAGAGAGGGGCAATTCTTACTTGCCAGAGCAGCCTGTCTGGACAAGGATACACAAGGCTGTCAACTTTCTCAACTAGTTCTAGATAATTTCCTGCAGGTTCATTCTGGCCTTAACTCAGCTACTAATGCTCTCCAAATGTGCTCAGATCTCATAGCCTCAACCATCAAGTTAAACACTTGTATTTAACTGTGATACCAGCTTTCCTGAAAGTAAGCTTTTATTGAAATTGTTAAGTTGTTTGGGATCTCTTGGGGAAGGAAAACACTACTGATAAAAATCCTTTTACTCTTAGACCAGTGGTGTGGAAAATATCAGCTTTTTCTACTTATTTGAAATGAAAGGATCAAAGTGTACAGTCTAAATGAGATCACCAGGATATTACAAATATATCTATTAAAACTTTTTCATTTCATTTCATTAAAGGTGTATATCATGAAATTCTATTTGACTCTATTCTTATGTAAAGCAGTTATAAATTAGAAATTGTCCATTTAATTTAGAGGAAGTGAATGCATGCATGTATGTTTAACAAGGAATGATGAGAGACAGGAAGAGGAAAGAACAGAATAATTCTTTTGAGGACAGTATATTAGAAAACTGGAAGGCTATAACCACTAGTTGACCTTAAGTGCCATATAAAGTATTACATAAAGACATATCAACACTTATAATCCTTCTTGAGTCTCATATTTCCATTTGAGAATATGAGGGTCAGAGCCAGGTAGAAACTAGAAAATATACTGTAACCCCAATAGAATGAAATGGTGACAAGAACTTGTTTTCAGTATATTTTATTATGTTACCTATGACATTTAACCCTTCACATGAATTTGTCTAAAAGTTATTGTTAAGATAATTTATTTTGAGATCAGAACAAAGGATGTTTAAAAAGTCTATTTGTACTCTCCTCATTTCAAACAATCCCATGTTGCTCATCCTAGGCTTAGAACTGATAAAGGAACTCAAGAACAGCATATGGCCCTGTCTTTTACAGTGAAGTTCTACATTAAAGTAAAATCATTTTATTTTGCTGTTCTACACGGAAGTTTGAATACAAAGTTTCCTGTTTGTACCCAGTGTTCATCCCTAGGATTTCCATGTCTTGTAAGCCATTCTGGCCTAGTGTGCTATGCTTACTGTTGTTCCCAGCAGTCTAAGGAAATCCACCTTTTGTCATAATCCCAGAAAACTATAGAATCCTGAGTGCCAGTTGGCTTCTCCAAGCCATTGGATGAATGTCGTCAGAACCTCAAAACAGCCAAGGAGCAACAAAGCTTCCAAGGAAGAATGAAGAACTTCCAAATCTGCTTCAAAGTGCTATTTGATGAATATGAGGGATAACACTGCTTTAATGTGAATTGATTCTGAAACTGAGTTCACCTTGATATATTTTTCAAAGTAAAACAACTCACAAGGGACCTTTGTATTACTCATGTTTTTAAGAACTTATAACTCAATAGGTTGACAACATAGTTCAGTAGGTAATGGCACTTGCCAACAAACATAACAACTTCAGTTCAACCTTCTCAAATGCACATAGTATGAGAACACAAGTTTTCCTCTGACTTTCATATGTTTACTATAGTATGTGCATATCTCTCTCTCTCTCTCTCCCTCTCCCTCTCGCTTTCTCTCTCTCTTTCTTTCTTTCTTCATGTATATCTTTCTCCACACTAAATAGATACAAAAGTGAAGCAATAATTTTTAAAACAGAGAAACATCAGAAAATATAAGAAAGGTGTCATGGCTTGAATATAGTATGTCCCACATAGGCTCATGCATTTGAATCTCTAGTTGATGTTTGGGAAGATCATGGCACCTTTAGGGGTTACAGCTTTGCTGATGGAAGACCTGCCACAGGTGTGGGCCCTGCTTTCTCTTGCTGTCTGCTCTTGCAGTTTGCAGCTAGCTCTCTTATCCTCCATGATGGGTGTGACTCAGGCCACTTCCAGCTTCAGCCACCTGATATGCCTTTTCCACCAGGAGTATAAGCCAAATAAAATCTCCTCTTTCTCCCTCTTTAAATTGCTTGAGCCTGAGTGGTGTATCACAGAGAGCATAACTAATATAGAAGTAATTTTCAAGTAGGTACTCTTTCATGGTATTCAAGAAGAAAAGGACCGCTGATAGGAATCATGTTGGTCCAGAAACTTCTATGGGAGGATTTTCAAAACACAGAACCATATGTTTATTCTTCTAATTGAACTCTGGTATGGCACTTTTTAAAATTTATTCTTATATAATTGTATTTTGAAAATTTCCTGTAAGTATATGATATATTATTTATAGGAGGGGTGGGGGAAGAAAGAAAGACACACATTAATGCCATGACACATGTATAGAGTTACAGGACAACTTTCAGAAATCACTTATTTCTTTCCAGCATGTGGATTGCAGAATTGAACTCCGGTCATCAAGGTTGTTAGTTGACCCCTTTACAACCTGATCTGTCTTGCTGGCTCCAACATTGTGAAGGTTGTTTTCCATCTGGCATGTATTGAATTTTAACCAGCAACCTCTCCGGGTGTCTTAGCCAAGAGTCTTACCACTGTGCTCCCACCAGAAGTGTCATAGTGTATTCTGATCATTCTCTTCCTCTCCCCCTGTCATATCTCATTTCTCTTCCCTTCCTATCAACCATCAAGCCCCCGTGAATCTTACCAGACCCTTTCCTGGATTCATGAATTTGGGTTTTGCATGAGACCCATTTCAACTTCCTATTGTTAGGTAAAATATATAATGTGAGGCAAAAAAAGCAAGTCAGCAAATTTTTCAAACCATCTATCTGAATTTTGCGAAAATCTATTGATATCATCATGTGTCTCTTCCTGCTAAAAATTGCTGTTTTGATCTCTACAATTATGTCAGAGGCTCTTTCGGCTTGTTTTTCTCCTTTTTGTTTGTGTGCTTGTTTACTTGCTTTTTCATGTGCTGATATAGGTACAGGTGTGCACGCACTTATGTATAGGTGTGGAAGATGGCACAGTGTGTGTGTACCGATGGAAGCCCAAGGTTGACCTTGGGAATCACCTTAGATCACCTACCTCCTTGTTGCTTTGCTTTGGAGTTTTTCACACTCTGCCTTCCAGACCAGAAGGGCAGGCCACCCACATTTCTGCCTGGCATTTTTTAAGTGTGATGTGGTAACTGGGATCTGAACTCAGGCCCTTTTGCTTGCCACACAAAGGCTTAACCCCCTGAATCACCTCTGGAGTCCCTCCTTTGTTTTTTCAGGAAGCAAAAACTGCCTCCATTGTCAGCAAATAGTGCCCCCATCTACGGCACTGGAGAGCTCAGTACAGTGGGCACTGAAGAAAGAAAGGAGCTGGAGAAAGTGCCAGGCACCAGCTTGTCAGGTCTAACCTGATTAGAATTCCCTGAGGAATACCGTGCTGCAAGATAAGAATGAAGCTTTGATAATCCAAAGACACTTTGATAGAACATCAGCTGAATTTTGTAGCGAAGAGCAACATTTTTAAGGTTCTAAATTTTAGCTAGAGGCAGAGGAAATACCAGAAGGGAAATAAATGAAAGCTACTTAGCACTTCAAAAGCTAATCTTTGTAATGCTTTCATTAGCAGCTCAAAATAAATAAATAAATAAAAAGCATGCTTCTGAAGTAGGAAAGAAATGATTGTGAGAACTGATTGCTGTGGGGTTCAGTTGAACTTCCCCCTCACTCCATAAGCAGGTCATGACTGTTTTCACCGCTGTCATATTTGTGAAATATTTTGTTTGTAGATGAAGAAAATAGATATACATGAGACAGATTAGCTGTTTAACTCTCCATTCAGTCCCCTCGATAAAAGACAAATCTTTGATAAATTCAGAGGAAAAAGGCAGAATAAAGGTTCTTCTTTCTAGAGACACGATTCCCTTAGACTGGATGAAAAGGCACCATTTTCATTTTTAAACAAATGTAGAATAAAAATATTTAGACTAAGCTACAGAAATATTGTAATAGCCCACAGTCTATTTCTCATCAGTGAGAATGGGAAAGGTAGAAAAACACATAAAAGTACAGTTGAGTTCAAGGGGAACATTCTAGTTTCAAATGAAAAAAGAAAGCGACTTAAATACTATGGAAATCTGTAAACAATACTAGAGCGAACCCACAATCTCATTGCCCTCACAACTACACTCCAAAAGCTTTTCTACTCCACACTCTGGCCTTGAGTAAAGTCCTGTCTGCCAAATACAATGTGGGTTTTGTGGTCATCAAATCAATGGCATTATGGATATAACATGTGGCCTGAGGTATAGGTAGAGAATTCCTAATTATACAAAGTTCACAAGACATCAATCTTAAAGAAGAGACAATATCCATTATGCATTCTTTTAAAACCACGTTATTCTAAATGGTCTTTATGCAATAGTTCTGCCATGATTTGCAATCAGGATTTCAAATAGCTCCCTGGTTGTTTTTCTCCCCTGCTGTCATCCAGAACTCTAGTTGACAAGCTTCATTGGACCGCTACCTAGTTTCTTCTTCTCTCACAGGGGAACTCCACATTCTACATCCATCTCCCAAGCAGTGGTCACTATAGTGATGGTGTTTTGGATCTCAAGACATGTTAAAGAATCAATATGAAAAAAAACTACAAAGTCCTAGAAACACAGCAGAGTTTTGAATGGGATCAAGAGGGAACTGGAAGACTTTTCCAAAAGCAACATAAGTCAAAGTGTTAAGGGTGAAATTACTTGAAAAAACTATCAAAACTAGAGCTAACAATGACTTCCCTCTTGTGTGTCTTGCTACTGTAATTTATACCAAGCAGGCTGTGACAAAGGGACAGAAATTACACAAGTGGCCGAATGTTGTGTGGCATTTCTCCTCTGAGCAGTCATCTTGAACTCTGTCCCAGTATCAGTCAATAAATAGCTCATAGGACTCCAAGAGGTTCCTGAAACTGACAGGATTGGGAGTGGGAGGGATTCCCGCAAGAATGAAAATAAAGGCAGGGGAGAGGAGCCTCTTCTGCCAACCAAGCAGACAAAAAGGGTACTGCTCAGTAGTTAGAGGTAATCTGAAGGACACACTCTCCTTCCCCCCCCCACCAAGGTGCTTGATAAACAATCAAGCAGTTCAGTTAGAAGACCTCTAAGTAGTTCAGTTACAAGGTGATCTCTCAAAGCAGTCAAGGAGAGAGAGAGAGAGAAACAGAGAGAGAGAGAGAGAGAGAGAGAGAGAGAGAGAGAGAGAGAGAGAGAGAGAGAGAGAGAGAGAGAGAGAGATTCATCTAGGAGCCATCTAGCCATCAGGAGAATGTTAGCCATGCTTTGGTGAGATACCTTTGAATCACTCCTGCTCCCATCAGTAACCCTCACCCCTGTTCCTGTAAGTAACTCCAATAAATGCACTAGTTTATCATTACTTTGGTAAGTCTTGGAACTCTTATTTGGTGTGGATAGATGATTGTGTGGCATCTTCTCAGGAAAAGTATTCACACAACACGAAGAACCACATGGTAAACGGAGCAGCTGAGAAATGAAAAGTAACTCGGAACAAATGAAGCTCCTGGTTATCAGAGCATAACTGAGGATGAATTTCAGGAAATTATTTCAGACAGTGGCCCTAATGGCAGGATCAGAAGACAATAATACCTTTCCTCTATGGTAGATAGTATAGGTTAAACAAGCTGAGGGAACTGCCTTTCAGTCCATTCAGATGGACTTACCATTCTATAATGTAATACCAACGCTGTTTTTGTCATATGTGCAACAGTGCAACACAGTTATTGTCATTATTTAATGTTTTAACTGTTTATAATCAAAGTATTCATTTGCTTTCAGAAAGGTCAGCTGTACTATGTGAGCATCTTCCATTTCAGATTTTCTTCGAATTTCCAACAGGGAAGGGCCAGTTTCTTGTTTTCTTATACTTTATGTAGGTTTTTAAGTGTTGAAGTATGTGTGACTAAAACAGAGTTAAATGCTGTCTTATTTTGTTTTGGGTTCCTATTAGGCACCCAGTCATGCTGTAAGAAGTCATCGTCTCTTAGAGAAAATACACCAAAAATAGATTCTCCCAAACATTTTTAACAACAGAAATGATTGAAGTCATAAAAAAGTGGGTGTGGAAGACGCTAATATAAACTCTCAGAAGAGTCGCTAGAAAAGTTAATCACTATATAATAATGGGTCAGCAACACTATTAGAAAATATGAATAAATAACACATGCTATTTAAGTTATCAAAATACTAATTTCAAACTTCATCAAAAGGCATTTTTCCTTTCAGAGCATTAGCATACCACATAATACACAGAGAACATTCATTCATTGCTGCTCGGCCAAGAGAGAGGTATATGTAATTAAGCTACAAAATATGTTCCACACCATTAGTGTTACTATTAGAGATTCCAGATTGGCCATTAGAAAATCAAAAGTAGCAGTTAGACCCATTTTGTAAAGGACTGTGAATGTGGCTGTATTGTCCCTGTTTCCCTGACAACCTGCCAACGTTTGTGACCCAACCAAATTCCCAACAGTGTTTCAGAAGAGGCTTTTAACAATGCAAAGGCCTTTCTTTAGTGGAATGGTCCTCTCTTGAGAATGGAATTGCCAGTCAACAATCTGCTCATCAATTTCCCTTTAGCTATCTCAATCGTTAACTAATTTCTCAGATTATTTTTCACTGGGTATCACCTAAATGACACATGTATAACCTTGAGTTACATTTGCTGTCCAGGGATTCTATGCAAACACTCACTTAAAACACAATAGTTAGACTTGATTCTAATTACAAATCATTCATTTGTTTTTTTTAAACAAATGTAACTGGTAAGAATTGAGCATAATTATCAACACAGAGATCATTTCTAGCAGGTATTTAAGAGTATTTTATTTTAATAAAATCACCCAAGTTGTTGTAAGGCATTAATGAAACATATTTAACTCTACGTGAGAGACTACTATCTTGCCTAAGAACAAGACAATATGCTCTATCTATATTTTAAATATATTTTAGCTTCTTATTTTGCAAATTATTTGTGTCTCAATTCTCTACACTTTCTAAAGGAAAATACCATCTTGCTTCCCAGTAACTCAGCATCTCTCATGAAAGGGTGTCTATATTACCACCAATAGTCAAAGTGGTTCAGTTTTCTAAAAACATGTAGGCCAAATGTTGCTAATCAATGGTGCTTCATTGATTCTTTTGCTGGAGAGCAAACCCACATGTAAAGTATGGAATAAAGAAGCTCCGCACTACTGCAACCCTCACCACCTGAAAGGAAGTGGTGTTGATTATCTTCGCGCCATAACCTTCACTGCTGCATTAATGATACTGCAATGGAAACAAAATGCACCTTTTAATGTTCAGGTGTAAATGACTTTTTCAATTAGGAAAAATAAGATTATATGAGAGATAGTATTCATCTATTATGTCAAAATGGGAAACCTGGGGATTTCTGTGTTGCTTACTAATCCTTTTATTTTTAAGAAGCTCCTTCTCCCTTAGAAATTTAATGAGAATTCTAGTACAAATATTTAGGTCTCTTTGTTTTGTCAAATAATGGCAAATGAAAACACAAACCGAAAAGTGCACAAAAAGCTGTTGCTTTTATGACATAAAATTCTAAATGGTCTACAAGTAGATAATTGTCACTGTTTAGTAAGGTCTGTAAAAAAAATGGGCTTGACACTTTTACAGATAAATTAGAGAAGAGTTCAGTGTTTCCTGACCACTCCTTGCTTTGCTATAACATACATGCTACATAGTAGTAAAGGTGGTAAGTAGCATGTTAAACACCTGAACTTACATCATATTCCTCTAGTGTCTTTTACTTAAAAAATATTACCAACCACCACCATCATACCTACACACATTTCAGGTTCACCTTTGTGTTTATTTTTGCTTTGTTTAAGAAAAATGCCTTAAAAGGGCTGCTACTTTTAGACTGCCCTCTGTCTACTCTGTCTCCTTAGAAAACAGAAAAACTGACTGTCTTCTCAAAAGGAAATAAAAGCCCCTAGATACTATTCAATATGTGGTTGGTAGCAAAAGGAAATAGACAGTTTCTCTCTACTTTGAATCTTGACAATATTATCCTCTGGTTTAGGTCAGCTCTGAACAAAAATTGATGACCTTATCCATGCCAGACACTAAACTACAGCCTGAAGAAACAGGAATACATGCAATAATTTTTCTATGATACTCCTATTTAATTGAATTTTTGTTCTATAAAGCTAGATTTGACAGCTAGTACAGATTTGTAGCTATATGACATTTTGTCCAATACTTTCCTAGTCTCTTCCGTTCTACTCCTCCTCTTCCTCCTCCTCCTCTTTCTTCTCTCTCTCTCTCTCTCTCTCTCTCTCTCTCTCTCTCTCTCTCTCTCTTTCTGTCTCTCTCTCTCTCTCCTCTATCATTGCTAGGATTGAATTCATCTCTCTGCTGTCATGCACATTAGCAAGTGCTCTTGAACTATGATCTATCCTAACAGCACATTCAAGAGTCAAACCCCAAAACAAACATACTTAGCACTAAGAGACACACTGTCCTTTGTAAATATTTTAAATCACACATGAAATTCATTACATGGCATCTTTTATACAAACCCTATCCTAATGATTTGGCATCCAAATTTAGAAGAACTTCTGAGTAATACTATTCAATAGAAAAGTCTGAAGCAGACAAACATCTGTGAGAATAACTGAACAGTCAGTATTTTGCTGCTCATTATTAAATAAGTTGTTGGACAGCTGACATCTTCAGTGCAGAGAGACAGATACACCAGATCCATTGTCATGTGGACCTCTCAAATAAAAGTGAATTTAAATGCTATCTGAAAATGATTTTAAGAAGACCTTTAGGATAGCAAGAAATTTCAGAATGTTACTTATTGGTGTGCATACGATAATATGTATTAGTAATCTGAGAACCTAATGATGGTTAAATAAAAGATGATGCATACATAAACTTCCCAAGAGAAAGGTAAATGTTAGTAGTCTGATTATAAGTCACATATTCTGAACTATTCTGTGCAATATTTACTACAAAAGGAATGTATACTAGTCGCATGTCAATGGGGATAAACTGATAAAGGAGACAGAGTTTGCCCACCAGTTTGTTGTACGTTACTGTTATGCTAAGATTTGAATAATCAATGTGGTAAACAATAAAAAGAAAGTTTGGTCATAACACATTAAACAAAGGATTAGGCAGTGCAGCATGATCTTTTTAAAAAATCCATGTTTTCATTTTTCCTCTAGACAATTATAATACTGAAACCCACCTTTATAAAATAAACACACTTAATAACTGATAAAACAACATGCCCCCATAAACTACAGAGGAACTCAAGAGAGATGAGAACATACAGTGAAAATCTTGAAGACTAAAGTTGGTTGAGTGAAGGGAAATGCTCCTATCAGTAGGGTGGCTCAAAGAGAGGTAACTTGGCATGCTACAAAGGACTTGAACCCCCACAAGAGTAGACAAACCAGAGGGAACTTGGCGGTCCATAGAAGCAGACAAACAGGAGGGTGGGAGTGATTGGGATGAAGGGAAGGGAGAGAGATGGGAGGTAGCGGAAATGGAGGGATGCAGGGATGAGTACTCAGTATGCTTGTAAAACTAGAAAAATAAAATAATAAAAAATAAACATGCTTGAATGTTTAATTAATTTATAACTGAGAATCTAAAGGTCTGGCCCATAGTAGGGAATTTGCATATTATCTGAGATTTATTAGATACACAGTCTATAAATCATAGAGAGGAAATGGACTGTTTATTACCTTGTCCTTTCAAATAAACACCAATCATCAGGACCCTGTGAATGGCCACTATGATTATATTTCAGACACTGGATGTGAAAGGTCAAGTCCTAGTTATTTCACATTGAGAACTTGATGCTAAACTTAGAAGTTAAATGTGAATATGATAAAACCCATTTCCTATCAAGAGACAAAAATGTTATTGGGATTAAAACAGGAGGTTTTGGAGATAGACTGAGAATCCAGCAATGGTTAAATAAAGTAGGTAATGTATAAACAAACTCCCTAAGGGAGTGTATATGTTAGAACAAGCAAAAGAATGAGGCATCCCTAAGGTAAAAAGATTTGGACATAATGTAACACAGGTCACAAAGAGAATATATATCCTCCAGAACTATAGGTTAAGGTCCCAAGATACCATTATATAAGATGTGGTTTAGGACAGGCTGTACATATCATGACACTGACATTTATTCTATGCATATCGATGTTAATTTTTTTTCATTAGGTGAAAAGCATACTTGGATTTTCATTTCATTTCCCAGGATGGAAAGAATGGGCAATAGAATAAGTTAAGAATGTATTTAGGGAATTATAACCTTTGGACTAGAGTAGTGATAACAAGAAGTAGAAAGGGGTAATGGAATTCCAAATGATTTGGAGTTAAAGTAGAGCAAAGAAGTTGATTGATGTCAAGGAAACAGCTTAGTGGGTGAGGAAATACCTGTATGCAGGCAACCAGAGGAATGAAGACATTCCTCTGATGTAAAGACTACATGATCTATGAATTAGACATAAAATTGCCAAGTGGATTACTGACAGGATAACTACCGGAAATACATAAAGAATAAATGGATATCAGAGTAAAGATTTAGAAAAGAGATATGAATTTAGGAACCTTTAAACTATAAATGAGTATCCAGTCTCTGAGATTGGTAGTTGGTAGCAGAGGAATTCCCTGGGAAAGCAACTCTTTGGGAATGAACACCTCAGGAGCTGTACAACTAGAAGAGACTCAGTACAGAAGTAAGACACAGAGTAGCAGGAGAGCTGGACATCTGGACAGATTAAGGATCACTTGTATGCCCCTCACAACTTCAGAGGAGCCGTGGAGACAAAAGCTGACTTTGACAACGGGATAAGTAGGATGGAAAGGAGAAGGGGTACACTTGAGAAGATCAGCCACAGGAGAAAGAAATCAAAGTGGGGTAGCCAAACTAAAACCTCAATGAGGGTTTGGTTCAAGTGGGGAATTTTAATTGCTAATTGAAAAGAGAATAAAGGCAGATTTTATTTTCTATGCTGACACCAAATGATCAGCAGTGGTTAAACTCAAGATGAAGGACATTGCTGCAGCTCAGTGCTGAAGTCATACTATGAACAGAATAGACTTGCTAAAAATCACTAAATGATTTCTAAGAATGTTAGTAAACATGAATATGAATACAACAAAAATATTCTTCATTTTTTACATTTAGACCGTACATGATTTATGCACACGTAGTATATATGTTATTTATATATATATTTATATATAGCATATATTTTATACATAATAGGAAATGACTGAGTTGATATATACATCACACATTTACCCTTTGATGTGTGTACTTAAAATATGTGTGGTCCACTACCTCAAATATATTTTAGCTGTACAATTTTACCTATGATGCTCATCATGATGAATCTCCAGAGTGTAGTAATCCTACATCACTTAAGCACCACTCCTTCAGACCACTGATCAATGCATTTGAAGTACTGACTATGGAAGAAAGAGCACTAGTATTCTATGGAGTCATTATTTCCGGAAGATTTTTTTTTCCTTCCTTTCATTCACTGGTTCTTACTAAGACTCCATTCTCAAAAAAAAAAAAAAAAAAAAAAAAAAAGACTCCATTCTCGGCTGCCACAAAGTTTGGAAAGATTTATTTGTTTGGGTCTGTTTTTCAGTGTTGTCAGTAATTTCAGGGTTGTGGTATTAGGATAATAACACATCCTTGCATGAATAAAAGACCTAAGAGTTACTTTCCTTTTATTATCAAAATAAAGCAGGGTAAATGAAAGAGAAAATATCAACAGTATTAAATTCCCAACTAAAGCAACAAAGAGAAGATGGGTGTGCTTGGTGCTTGGTGAACTGGGCAACATAGACCTACCAACAAATTGAACTTCAATGAGTAAAAATATGGTATATCTATGTACTCTACATGAACTAAACAAATATTTATAATACAGTGTCAAATAGGAATGAGTTATGAGATTAGTCAATTCAATTGAGAACCACCTTCTGATGAAGTAACTGAGTTTTAAATTTTAAATTTTCTTCAGTTTCCCAGTTTTTTGATTATTGAACATAAAGAATAATGCATAAACAACGACCAGTCTTTTTTTTTCTGTTCATACAAACATAATAGGAACTGTTGGGCCCACCCAGAGATAACGGTCTGGGAGGGAGTGAGCAGGGCATGGCTTAGCACATAGGGCCAAAGATGGCGCTGGGAGCTGGTGTCCTAGGCGTAACCCTGATCAGATTACAGAGAGTCCTAATTGGCTTATAGGAGCCAACATAGATTTATGTTTAGTCTGACCTATACAGAGTATGTGCTATAGTGACATCAAGGTAATTGGTTGGTGTTTCCCGCGCTTTGAGTCTTTGTCTATATAAGCTGATTTGTTACCACCAATAAACTGAGATTTTGCTTTGACAAACTCCTCGTCTGTTGCCGAGTCTCTGGAGGGCTGAGGCGGAGGTGCAGGCGGTCAGGTCGTTGAGCCAGGAGCTGTGTGTATGAGTGAGTGACGGAGTGTCGCCTTGACAGACTCCCTGCTATGTCCGGAGGCCCCTGTATTTGGGTGGGGGAAAAGGGCCTGCAGCATATTCCCCTTTCTCTGACCAGATGGCCTGGAGCCGTCACAGTGTGTGCCTGGGAGAATTGCACCAGCAAGGAACCCCTGTCCCCTCCTTCCCTCCATCCCTCCCTGGACCTCACTGTTCCCTCCCCACTTTGTCCCTTCCTTTCCCCCCTCTCCCTCCCTTTCTCCCAGTGTCTCCTCCCCCGTCTCTGAAGCATCCTTTAACGTGTATATCAAACTTTCCTCTGAGGTGTAAGGACTCAGTGGCAATTCCTAGAACTCTTTCTTGTGTTCCCCTTAAGTATAGGAACACTATTGTGATTGTTAATCCCTTGCTTCTAAAGATCCTAGTGCCTTTAGTACATGCTAGAATTTGAGGGGTCAGTGATATGTTGGTCATTGCCCAGATCATGCAGAGCCCTGTTATAATTGCTTCATCCCTAACTTATGTGGAGTATCTTGCATATCATTACTTCTCCCATCCTTGTGTTCTTACAGTCTTACCACCCTCTCTTCCGCAAATTTCCCTGAACTTCAGGATGGGGAGAGATTAGGCAAGTCTGATTCCAGGTGGTTGATATAGAGTCTCTAATGTTCTGGATTATGGTTCGTTGATTTTTTTTTTCAGTTTAGCTGTTCCTGCAATGCCCTTGATTCTATCCTGATGGGTATTGGATGTCACCCCCTGGCCAGAGATAAAAACCTATTAAATTAGAGTCTTGTTATAAGAGTATATTCAAAGATAGATGGAATAGAAGTAGGAGACCGTGGTGAGAGAGGGGTCAATGACCCATTTGCAAAATGGTTACTTTCTATCTGGCAGCCTATATGCCCTCCCCTTCTAGTAAGATCATACTCCATCAGTTGGAAATGATCAGGAAGGAAAGTCTGTGAACTTAATCAGATGTCTTATTACTTACTTGCAGTCCTTGATGGTGGCCTATTTTCTCTGCTCTTTCTGGTGGGGGCCTCCCCACCATCTTTCTGGTCCCCTCTTTCTGGTGGGGGCCTCCTTCCCTTCTGGTGGCGCCCTCCTTCCCCATCCTGTTTATAATCTTTGCAATTACTGTAGGTATTACAGAGATTTGTCTTTGAGCGTCTCTAAGTGAGTTTGGTACTAGGATCCACCTATTAGGGAGTACATACAGCACTTAATTTTCCATGTCTGGGATACTTCATTCAATATAATTGTTTCTAATTCCATCCATTTCCCAGCAAATTGCATTAATTCATCATTTTTGATGGCTGAGTAGTATTCCATTGTATAAATGTACCACATTTTCCCTATCCACTCGTCAACTGTTGGACATTTGGGGTGATTCCATGTCTTTGCTATTGTAAACAGTGCTGCTATGAACATGGTCGTGCTTGTGCAATTGAAGTGAATTTTTGTTGAAGGGGGGGTTATTCCCAAAAGTGGTATACCAGGGTCATACGGCATTTCAATCTTTAACTTCTTTAAGTCTCGCCAGATGGCTCACAACAGTGGTTGTATGAGCCTGCATTCCCACCAGCAATGTAGGAGAGTTCCCCTCTCTCCACATCCTCTCCAGCATTTGGTGTTGTTTGAATTGTGAATTTTTACCATACTGACAGGGGTGAGATGATATCTCAGGGAAGTTTTGATTTTCATTTCCCTGATGGCTAAGGATGTGGAGCATTTTTTAAGAAATTTGTTAGACATTTTAATTTCATCCTTGGTAAAGTTTCTTTTAAATTCTAGGACCCATTTTTTAATTGGCCCATTTTTTTTCTTGGTGTTTAGTTTTCTAAGTTCTGTGTGCACTCTGGATAATAGAGCTCCATCAGCTATGTGGTTAGTGAAGATTTTCTCCCATTCTGTGGGTTGCCTGTGTGCTCGAGTTACAATCTCTTTATCTGAACAGAAGTTCTTTAATTTCACAAGATCCCATCTGTTGAGTGTTGGTTGTAGTGACTGTGCTATTGGATGTCTGTGTAGGAACTGTTGGCCTAGCCCAATCAGCTCAAGGGAGTTCCCTACCCTTTCAACTATGGTTTAAATAGTCTCTGGCCTTATATTGAGGTCCTTGATCCATTTCGAGTTAATTCTTGTATATAGTGACAAGTAAAAGTCCAGTTTTAATCTTCTGCATGTGGAGATCCAGTTTTGCCAGCACCATTTGTTGAAGATGCTGTTCTTTTTCCATTGGATTTTTTGGGCCCCTTTGTCTAAGATCAAATGGCTGTAGTCGTGTGGGCTTATATCTGGGTCTTCAACCCTTATCCATTGATCCGTGTGTCTATTTTGGAGCCAATACCAGGCGGTTTTTACAATTATGGATTTGTAGTATAGACTAAGGTTTGGTATGGTGATACCTCCAGCTGTGTTTTTGTTACTCAGGATTGTTTTTACTATCCTGGGTCTTTTGTGACTCCATATGAATTTTGAGATTGTTTGGAACAATGACCAGTCTTACACTTTGTCTTCTCTACCACACACAAAAACACACACACACATACACATACACACACACACACACACACACAGAGCACAAAGATTCGGGACTTCAAGAAAAGGTAATGTGGTATCTACAAATGCTCACAGGGGACACAATCCAGTAAAGTGCAGCAATCCTCACAAGTTGGATTGTGACTGTTTTTTTCTGCCTGCTTGCTCCCCTTGCTCTCTAGAATACAAGCAAGGCACTTGCACTCCCAGGATTGTGGGAGGGCAAGGGAAAGAAAGGCTAGGCAAATTAGCTATAATTGGATCTTATTAACTTAGTCATTTCAATTGCTAATCTGTTTCTGAGTGGGCTCATTGGAAGATAACTTATCTTTACATGATTGAGTTTGGCTTTTCCAACCCTTGCTTAAAATTGGAAGAGATTTCAATGTTATCATCATTTGTTGTCCTTCGATTTCATTTTAAGAACAAATAAATGGTCCAAACTTCATGGACACACAGCAGAGTAATTTAATTCTTTATTCACTCGGTTACATAATATGAGCAAAAACTGGCTATATTTTATATCCCTTCATTTAATTTCCAGAGAAATTTAAGACCAGATAATATAGTATCAAGAATAAGTTGCTCAAAGACAAATCATGTACGCATGTACACATATGAGACAAAGAAATCCATAGATAATCACCATCATTTAAGGTTAAAATACTTTTTAAAGTAATTATCATGTGATTCAATGTAAAGAATGTAAAATATACATTCTTTTTAGGTGAGTTTTACATAAGAAACTTCTAAGAATGGAAGAAGATAGCATTCACAATGATACTAAAGTAACAAGAAATATAATTCAATAATGGCTTACACAAAAATGAATAATAATACAGGCTATAAGTATTATGAAAATTTAAGCTATAAAAGAGATAATGTTTTTTCTGCTTTTATTTTTATGCCTATTATTCTACTTTCATGATGTGAAGATATATGTAAAATGTAGCATTAGCTTACCAAGTGGATTCGTGCATAAATATGCTTTTGTGTTCATGTGTGTGAGTGTTGTATATGTATGTGAACATGTACATGTCAGTATAAATACCAGTTTTGGCAAAGTAGGGAGCCAGGGTTCTTTTTTTTTTTTTTTAAATTGGCAGACATTTATTATACATTGTAATGAGTTTCATAAAGACATTTTCATACAGATATATCATAGACTGATTGCCAGTGTTTTTAATGTCATTTCCATGTTTTGCCATGCCTTGGTCACAATTAGTACAACATAAGCTATTAATATAGTGTACTTTTTTTTTATTTCAGCTCATACAAACTTATTAGGTACACCAGTTCCCTCCCTCCCTCCTCCTCCCCCCGTACTCCCTGCTCCTCCTTCCCACCGCTCTCCCTCCCCATCCCCCAGTGCCTCCCACCCCAATTCCCAGAGAGTCCTTTCTTGTGCATGTCTGATTTTCCTCTGGGCCCTCCTCTCCGATGACGTACAAGGACCCAGTGGCCTTTCCTGAACCCTTTCCCGTGTTCCCCTTAGGTATAGGAACACTGCTGTGGCTGCCAATCCTTTGGGAGCCAGGGTTCTATGTTGGGCTTTTTCCTCTATACTTCTCTGCCTTAGTTTTTTGGGATTCAATTAGACTGGCTGACCAGCAAGTCCTTAGTTTCTGCCTATCTCTATACCACCATCATTGGAGTTACAGAATCATGTCACTATATCTGACATTTTACCTGGGTTCAAGGACTCTGAACTCAGATTCTTATGCTTGGCAAAGAGCACTTTACCCAGTGAGCCATCTCCCTAGCCCCTAGATGAACTTTTGGTTCATGAGTTAATATTTCAAGGAAGTAAAAATGTATTTATGCTGACAAGAAATAATTTTTTAAAATATACAAAACTGTTTTACATAAATATATGTGATATGTTTACTAATAAAACTGTTTTAATCCATGCTTTTTTAGACATGGCATAACTTTCCTCTTCTGAAAAATCCTACAGAGTGTGAATTTCATGATTATTTAATAACCTACAATGGGAAAGTCAGAAGTTGGTCTTTTACTAAAATACATTATAGTATAATGTGATCTATAATCATTGAAAATGATTAAGAACAGTTTCCTCTTAATGCAAATATGATCAGCCAAGGAGTAAAATATTACTAACTAATAAGGTATTTCAAGCTCTTCAGTTATGACAAATAAATCTAAATAGCTCAGAGCTGCTGTTTATCTCAGTGGTAGAGTGCTCCCTAGAAGTCCTCAGCTTGATCCTCTACATGAACACACATTCACACACACACACACACACACACACACAAACACACACACACAAACACACACATGCACACAAATACACACACATGCACACACATGCACAACATATGCACACACATACACGCATGTATACAAATATACACACATGCGCACAGATATACACATACACACATGCACACAAATATACACACACACAAACATTCACACATATGAATAAATGTAGTCTTTTTTTCCAATCTATACGTTTTAATAAGTCAAAAGACAGAACTGACCAAAAATTTTAAAGAGAAAATAATGATTTGCTCAGTTTCCTTCTATTTAGAGCTTGGGAATACTAAGAGAAACGTAGCAGAGATACAACTGAATAGCCAAAAAAAAAAAAAAAAAAAAACTCTCAGTAAAAAAATTTGTAACTTTGTATTCCAACTTCTAGTGCATTCTGCTTTATGTGATTTACCTACATAAAATCCATAACTCTTTTTTAAAAAGTCTTTTTTCACTATTGATTACTACGAGATATGTCTTTTATATAATATGTAGAAGTCAGAGATAGAAACTAAGAGTTTTTTGTTACTTTTATGCTAAGAAAGATATGCTTAAGCTACAAGCATATATAGAGCAATGATCAGTTGCTGACTCTCGTATCCTTTTTGGAGTACAGTAGTATATTGGCTTCATCTTCTCATTGCTGAAAGGATCCAGGGTCAAGCGACTTAAGGAATAAGAGGTTTTATCATTATTTAAAATTGTTACAGTGTATAGTACAACTTAGTAGGAGAGTTCATACCAACACCAGGACCTGGGGAAATTAGACATATCATCATATCCACAGAAAAACTAAGAAAGTGAACTACATTCTCTCTTGGCTTTTGCAGAATGTCTCATGCCTAAGTATGTGGAAGTATGTCAACAGTGAATCAGCCCTCTCCATTTTATCTACTTTCCCAGAGAATGGTTCCACCAACTGTGGGCTGAATCTTTCCATATCAATTAGGTAATCTCCCACAGATTTGCCTAAGGTTTGATGAACCACTATTTCTTCACAGATGTGCTTACAGCCCTAGCATTCATTGATATTTGTACTTAACTGGAACACATGGATATGGATAGATGAAATCTCTCAAATTAACATGAATATGACATAGACATTTAACAGTTAACACAGTTGTGACACTGACTTATGGACAAGTAGAACAGGATAGGTAGATGTATACTCTAGGGGGTCTCAGGAGGAAAAGGATGTCTCTACTTCCTGCTGCCTTCTCTGTATAACTATTATCCAAAAAGATTACTCAACATGATTGTGTTATTTCAGGGTGACCTGACTAACAATACTAAAACAACCCGTGAAGAGGTGATGAAATGCTTGTTTTAAAATACATCTACATGGTTGGGATTGTTAACAATAGCTACTGATCAACTAGGTTTCACTGACTCTATTGAATACTGTTGTTCATTTGGAATGAGCTTCTAGATACAAAATATCCCATATAAATTTTAAAAAATGTGTTTAGTTGCAATAAAATGATATAATTGCCCCATTAGGAATAGGTAGAGGAAGTTGAACTTTTGGATTCATAGATCCAAAAATTTATTAGTTTCTGAAAACATTGGTACATTAGCTTACCACAACAAATTTGCCAAGCAACCAAATTTCCATAATTGAAATGTAAAGTTCCCTGTCTTGGCATTCTTATGGTAACATCCATCAAAGTATACCCTTCCTGGATGATCCATGATATGTATTAAGGTTTTACCAAGATACTCTCTTATTCCTATACAAATAAGCACTAGAAAGAAGGAACCCAAAAGTTTGCTTATCTCAAAAGCAAATTCATAAAGGCTTAGGGATAAAGTTGTAGCTTTTGACATGAATGAATTTGCATTAAGCATAAGATCCAAAAGATTTTTAAAATTTGGAGACTTATGATTTAAATGCCAAAGTAATTTCATTTACATTTTTCTTTCCAGCTCCATACTGAAGGATATAGGAATTATCATCTGAAAAATAGAACATGAGACACTTGCAATTTAAATTAAAGAACTCCAGAGTTACACATGAAGGAACAAATGTGAATAAAAATAAATCTAAGTGTTATTTCCTTAGAATTTGTGGTTGGAAACTCCATCAGAGTAGGCACAATGTGTGTATGGCTTTGTGTGTTGCATAAGTGCACCTGTTTGTGTGTGTGTGTGCGTGCAAGCACACATGTGTGTATGTGTTTTCTTCCCTGTTCAAGGCACATATGTAGGAGTCATAGGCCTTCTTGCTTGTTTGTCCTTATTTCAACCCAATTCAGACAGGTTCTCTTTTTTGTTACTTACCCCTACACCAGACTAGCTTTGGACCCATGAATTTCTGGGGATACTTCTCTCTCCACCTTCCATCTTGCTGTATCAGCTCATGGATTATAGAAGTGTGCTACCATGCTATATGGTGTTAGGATTCAAACTCAGTTCCTCCCAATTGCATGGAAAGCTCTTTACGCACTGCATAATCTCTTCAATCCCCATATATTCTGATAGGAAATGAAAAGCTCACCTAACTCTAACATAAGTACCATGTTCTTACAGTAATAAAGACTTAGAACTAAGTGCAGATTCATCCCATACCACAAATTAATGAAAATGTCTGATTTTCTCAACTATGGGATATTTTTACTGTTGTTTTCCTTTTCATTTTTATAAATATGAAATAAAAAGAATAATCATACAATTGCTGTAGATACTATTTGATAAAATGCATGTGAAAGACTTAAGTGTGGACCCAGACTTAAATAAATGCCTAAAATGTCCAACAGCTAATGGTGACTGTTGTTAATGTTACTTTCATGATTAAGTTACATATATTGAAGAGGCCTATGGTCCAGGGAAATAGATTGAGAAAAAGAATACTTGAAGGAGGAAAGCTGAACTAGGACTGTTCATTCAAAATCCTGGTTTAAATATAAATTCAGCTTCTTCAAAACTGATTAGCAAAGTGGATGTGGCATGAATTCCCACCACAGTTTAATCTATTGTGAGCAAAAAATGATTACTGCTTGGGGGAGAGCATGCACAAAGCTGCCAACATAATCAAGGTACATCAGCATTGCATATGAATGTAATTTGCAACAAACACAGCAATTTGGATTGTATTTATGATCAATTACTTTTTGACAATATAATTGCCTGAAGCTGTAAGGTATTTCTTCAGGAGGCTTATTTTAAAAAAATTTAAAACAAAACTCTTCTGTCTTCTTGGCTTTTTATTAATAATTATGAAGACATAATTAATGCTATAGTTTGGAGGGGAAGTGTCGCCCAAAATCCATGCATTAACAGTTTAATTTCCATGTTAGCATCGTTGATGGATGGAGACTTGGAGAATCTGAACCTACTAAGGTGTCATGAAGTCATTGTGCAGTGGGCCAACAAAAGGGATTTTAGTGAAGTAGCTCTTGCTCTCTATCCTTAGCATCTTAGCTATTTATGTTCCATAACAGATTCTTATATCTGATTTTACCATCAGGGCTTAAAAGTAGTAATTCCACCCAATCATGATTTGAAACTCTCAAAACTGCAAGTCGTAATAATTGATTATATATTGATCATAATTGATCAATATGTAATTGATCATAATAGTTGATTATCTCAGGAATGTGTAGGCAATAACAGAATATGGGCACCCATTTGGCTCCCTTTCACTGCATTTATTCCATGACATACAATATTTCCTAAATCTCTTCCCTTATAAAAGTTCAAACGCTACAAAAACTGGACAAGAGCTAAGCACTTTTTCCTATAAAATATTGTTAAATATTTTGTTTATTTATTTATTTTGAAAGAGAGAGAAAGCACATCCACAGGTGTGGGACATGAATGGGGGTTAGAGGACCACTTCTGAAGTCCATTCTCTTCTTCTATGGAATAGACTCAGGACACGCAATTCAGGTCTTGTGTTTTGCCCAATCATTGGTCTCTTCTGCAGATTATTTTTGAAATTATATATTAAATTGGTCCCAGAATTAACATATCAAAATTTAGAATGCTTTTACATCTTAAATGAAGATGTGAAATTACTCTACAAAGATATTTCCCATGTAGAGGAGCTTCAGCAGTGAGTACTACACACAAAGGAACAGAGGTGGGGAAAGAGGCCACCATGTGTGTCACAGAAGAAAAACTCTGTCTTCTGATTACCTCATCATGGAATGCCCCACAATTTCTCAGGAAATAATCTGAGTAATGCTAAATAATTAAGTGTTTTCTCAAGAGAAGAATGGAAACTAACAGAACCAGTCACAGCAACTGGCTATTAATGGAAACTCATAGATTAATATCAACTGGAATTCTGTGGACTGATGTCCATAAGTTGCTAAGAGAATGTTGCCATCGGTAATGACCCTGTCAGAGGTAATAATTTTACAGCTAACCAGAGGCCTGAGGAGTGATGGGAATGTGTAATTTTGTAGCACAACTAGTGCTTTTATTTTCACTGAACTATCTAAAGTATGATTATTTTAATTAGCCGTGAAGTAAGCCAATAAAATACACTCAAGCATGAGGTGCACTAGAACGTCATGGTGATGGGATTTAAAAGGACAGGACTCAGTTTGAAAACTTAGGGGGAAACTGACACCTAAACACCTGCAGAAACCATCAGAAAAAGTGACATATGATTTGATGGTGGGGTTGGGGAAAGTTAATGATATCTCTTTTTAAGAACAAAGAAATCTTTTTCAGAAGGCTTTGCCCATAACTGTACTATGTTCCTATCGAAAAATGATTCACTGGTAGAGAAATATATTTATCATAGATAGCTTGTATTAACTAGAATCTATTTCCAAGAAAAGGCAACTGTAAATATGGGAAGTGAATATTAATGTGCTTTCTGCAGGGGAAATATAAATAATGAAAGTAAAAATGGAACAGAATTTGGACAGACAAGCATTGTCTTCTCTACAAACTGCAAACCACTAGTTGACTTACATTTGTTTGAAGACAATATAGTCTTGGAATTGGCATATCACTAAGAAAATGGCATATTGCTAGAACACAGAAAATAAACCTAAGTGGCCACAGGTAATTCATTTCTTGATTGAAGACAGCCTCTTCACAAAGATATACTAAGAAATCTAGACATCCATAGGTAGAAGAAACTAGATACTCATCTGTCTCATTATGTAAAGATCATTTCAACCTTGATCAAAGTTATTAATATAAAACTGAAAGTCTCAGCTGTCAGTAGAAAGCTCAGGGGAACCACATTACAATAGGACATAGACAGAAATCTACTGTCTGGAAAATAATTCTCATAACTGACAAGTAAGATTGCCTGACATTTGAATAATATCTACACAAGAAAGAAAAAGTGCAACACAATAAAGACATAGCCTACAAAATGGGAGAAAATCATTACTCACTATGCACCTAAGTAGATTAATATCTAGAATATTCAAAAGACTTAGAAAACCAAATAGGTAAAACCAAGTTATCCTGCTAATAAAGGACAAATGAATTGATACATCAAAAATTCATTTTTCTAAAAAATATATGAAATCCATTGTCAACAGCTTTAGCCATTTTTGGTGTGAAAATTAAAATTATATTGAAATTATACTTTAATGCAGTTAGAATGAATGTCTTCAAGAAAAAAAGTGATTCTGGTAAAGACTAGAGAAAAGAGAGCCTTAACATGCACAATTCTGGTGGAATAATAACTGATGTAGTCACAGAACTTCCCCAAAAACACTAAAAATAGAACTATCATGTAATCCAGCTTTATCATCATTGGTACATACATAAAAAGTTTCATCATAGCCATCCTATAGATGGACTTGCATATCCCTGCTCATTGCTGCACATTTTACAACAATAAATTTATAGAATCAAAAATAGAGGACTGCTTACAAATGGGTAAATAAAGCAATTGTGGTGTATATACACAATGGAATTGTATGAACATATAAAAATAATCTTATTAGCATAAAATGGAGGGAATTAGATATTATCATCTTTAGTGAAAAGAGCCAGCCTCAAATTAGTGCATTTTTTTCATATTCATTTTCATTTTTATTCAGTCTTTCATAGTAGATAGTGTGAATTTATCAAATTTGGATAGCCTAGTTTCCAATAGTAAACTAATAATACTATTATTAGTCCATCTACTAATAATAGGCTAGACATCTTGTGCTACATTCATAAAGGATTAATATTCAGTAATGACTAAGAAATGTTAATATTACAACATGAAGAGCTGTCAAAATTTTGCTGAAAGGAGATGAAAGCATATACTATGACTTCATTCATATAAAGTTTCAGAAGATGGCAACTCAGTCTATATTGTCAGATAGTGGATTAGTCATTATTTGTAGAGAGGGACGGGACAGTGAGGAGAACGGGAAAGTAAAGCACCTTCATGCTTCACTTAAGGAGTTGTACAAATGTATTGAGTTTAACATATGGTTTATTTGAATTAAGTGTTTTTTTTATTTTATGTCCTGTCTGTATTAATAAGCAGAAAATCAGAGAGGCTGTTTTTCTGGTTACCTTAGAAAGAATGGTGATAAAGTGGAGCAGATGAAGCAGGTTGTATTAGGTCTGAAAAGTTCCAGAATATTGATGGATGTTGATTAGATTGATAACTTAGGCATGTCTGAGCAGAGCACTGAGCCACACTTCTGAGTGCAAGGGGCCTTGAATAGCAAGAATTTGGTGTTATAAAAAATCTAGTTCTCAAATTCTTATTAGTTAAACAAGAGCAATTAAGAAAGAAAAAGACCTTTCTGAGATATAGTTACCAAGTATACAAAGTCATACTTTAAAAACTGGTGACATCTTAAATGTCAAAGAATTTCGTAAACATCGGAGCAAAGATGGGCCATGTATGGGAAGATCAGTAAATGTTGAGATCATTAAGACTATATTTTTGAAGAAAGGTTATAAAGAAGTGGGATTAGAAGGAAAAGAAAGTGGGACTAGGAGGAGGAAGAGGGAAGTTTACCAAACAGCTAGATAGAGTTTCAAGAGTAAATCACTGACTTACAAACTTGGTGACTTGAGTTTCAATCCCTGAAAAAATATATGATGGAAGGAGAAATCTATTTCCAAAATTTGTCTCCTGACATTCACCTGTGTATCATAGCACCCACCCCTTCTCTCCTCTTTTCAATAACTAACTAAATGAATAAATAAATGGAGCATAAACACAAAACTAGTGATTTAGGACCTGGACATATCGATTTTGAAGTATACGGATGATGCTCATATACAGACTTGTAGTCAAGTGAAAATGCAAGGCAAAACCTAAAAAAAAAGACAGAAACCAAATAGTAAATTTTTTATAATAGCTCAATATAAATGGACAGTGCTGTTCCTTGGGTGTATAAAACAGAAATCATATGTGACTTCAGTTGAGCCCCTATGACTATTATCTAGGCTCTTATAGGATGTGAGTGAAGTAATGCACCTGACAATGAGAAGTCACAGAAGATACTAGAATCAAAGAAGAAAAGTTTACCATCCAGGGATAAGAAAATCCAAGTGGAACCAAAGTCATTGAGCTTTGTGGTGGGGAGCAGAAAATGTGTGGATATTAAAATATTTAGCAGAATTAAGCAGCTGGGGCTGGAGAGGTGGCTCAGGGGTTAAGCCTCTGCCTTGCAGGCGGAAGGTCCTGAGTTCGAATCCTAGATCCCACGTATAGACGCCAGGCGGAAGCGGGGGCGGCCTGCGCTTCTGGTCCTGGTAGGGCAGAGCCTGTGAATCCCGGGGCAGAAGAAGGTGAAGGCGTCCATGGTGGTTCGCGAATTCGTCCGTGGTTCTACACATACACAGACACACACACACACAGACACACACACGCGGGCGCACATACACACGCACATGCGCACAGTTGAATAAATAATAATAATAATAAAAATAAAAAATAAAAAAAAGAATTAAGCAGCTGGAACAAATCATCATGTATAGAATCTAGTTCAAAACTTTAACTCACGATTTAAAGTTTAGAAATTTAAAGTTAAGGAAAAAAGTAGAGCTAGTGATTATAAACAACACCTCCTACATTTGTCAGCAGCTTGGATCAACAACAAGCATAATAATATATAGAAAAATTTAATATAATCTCAGAAAAAAGCCACATCCCATCCATTAAAGAAAAAAAAGGACACACAATTGGTATGACAGGGTCTTAAGATCAATGAAACCAGGATAGCAGCAGCTGTGGTGAGTGCTTTAATTGAACATGTTGCATACACACCCATTTCATCCTAAAAAAATACAAAAAAACACTGCCTTTAATTTAACAAGATTTGTTGTCCCCCCCAGGATTTGCCCCAGGGCATGGCCTGAGCACATGGGACTAAAGATGGAGCTGAGGGCAAGGGTCTTGGCGTAACCTGATCACTTCACAGAGAGCCCTAATTGGCTTTCAGGTATCTACCTGCCCCCTGTGCTGAGTGACATTGAACTTGACCATTAGCACCTGTAGGATCTATTGATCTGTGACACAATTGGATGCCTGTTTCCCGCCTTAGTGGCCTTTGTCTATAAAAGTTCCTTTTCTCCCCCCCAATAAACTGAGATCTGCTTCTAACAATCTCCCCATCCGGTGCCGAATCTCTGGGGGTAGAGGAGGAGGTGGGGACGGCTGGAACCTGGTTTCATCACAGCCAGCAGCTGTGTGTTTGAGTGAGTAAATGGATGCGTGAGTGGGCACTGGTTCCCACAAAGATTAAGTTAGTATTTTTACCTAGGTGTCGCACTTAGATATGACTCTGTGTAGTATAAAGATAAATATATATGACTGTCTCCTATTAGACATCCAGATTTTTGAGTAATTTATTCCTGGGAAACTCTTTTAAAAAATGCCGTGAAAGCTCAGTGAAAGCTCAATTGTTACAATACCTGGATATCCTGAACTTTAAGCTATTCACTTGGAAAACATGTTAAAATCCATGAAGGCCAGAGGTGTGACCTATTGAAGTGGTAATTCTGTTTTTCTCATTTTAACTTACACTAGTATCAAGAGTAGGTTAGAACCTTGTCAATTACTAAGTGCTCAGAGAATACTTCCTATCTGTACTCACATAGAGCAAGGTCATATTACAAAGTCCTTTTGATTTCTAAAATTCTCAGACAGCAGCATCTCAATTAGAAAGTGGAGAAACCACCCCAAATTCAGAAGAAGTCCCTATAAAAGGTCAAGTCAAAACTTGGGACAATCATTTCAAAGCCAGATCACAGTATAATTCAACTACCAATCTCGTCCTTCTGATGTGCCTGAATGTGAAATTAAAGAAGAAAGACTGTTTCTTGTACCTTTAAAAATAAAGGCTAAGGCTATAGTTTGGATGATGATATAATTGTTTTGAAGAGATTTTTATTCAGTCACACAATGGCAAAATTATTACTTTTGACAATCATCGGACTTTGTGTGTGAGTATGAAATCAACTTAATCTCTCTGCTGATTATGTGACCCTCCATACTGACATTTCACAATTTTATGTAACGGTGTAGAAAAAATAAAATCAACTCTTCAGAATATATTGACCCAGTTCTTCTTAAAAATATGTAGCTTCAGAACACCTTTAGGCTAAAGAAATTATTGAGGAACCAAAAAAATTATATGTTTTGTTGATTACTACTGATTACACCATGAAAATAAAAAATAAAATGAAGTCATATTTTTAAATAATTTCTTGTACCTTTAAAAATCAGACTTTAATGATGAAATGCTTATTCTAGTATCAGCGCTTCAATTTCCTATGGCATTGATGTACTCTGAGACCTCCATAGCAAAATATTTAGTCTTAGTACTCGACCAAGATGCACTCCCTTGTACTGGAAGATTAACCAGGCAAAAATCACAATTGGCCACAGTGTAGAATAATGATGTCCCTGGAATACTCATTTCTAAACAGGTCATCAAATCTCTCACCATCCTGAGTCAGAGAACCTGGTGGAAGAGGGGAAAAGAGTCTAAGAGCATAAAGATGGGGACACTTCAATCATAGCAGGGCTACTACATCTAGAAGCTCACTGCAGTGAGATCTAAGTACCACCCAGTCTAAAACATTAGCTGTTTAAATCACCATTCCCCATGGACCAAAGAAGATCTCAGGAGAAACAACTATACTCAGAAAGAAACTCTGGGACTCATGTTAGACAAAAGAAGGGAAGCTTCCCCACTTGTAAGTTTACCACACTCACCACCACAGAGACATGGCTCCTTACAAGCACTCTGAAAGGAGCACTGTGATCCACACATGTAGAGGAGCATGAAAACTGAAGAGAGATGGCTAGATGGGTGAAGAGAGGGGAGGGTGAAAGAGGAGGGGTGTAGGTCAGGAAGTGGATATGGGAAGGACATAAATTCATGCCATTTATATTCAAAAATTCTCAATAAAATATTTCCTATGTTCAATGCAACAAAATACAGATCTAAAATATATAAAAGACATGAATTATACATGGGCAGATTTTTTTTCTATTTCTATTCCCTAAAAGATATTCCCTAAAAGATATAGTAACAGTTTTCTATAACATTTTGTATTATATTAAGCATTCAAAATATAGAGAATTAAAAGCACACAATAGTCTGTGTATAGATAGCATGCAATTTTTTTTTCATTTTATGCAAGTTACTTGAGTATCTGTGCATTTTGGTATCCACACAATGCCTTGGAACTAAGCTCCTGCCAATACTAAAAGATGGCTACACATGTAGAAAATTCAGTTATTGCAGTTATGCATTTGGAAAAGTGAGGATTTATTAAACCTTATTTAACATGATACCACAACAAGTTTGAAATGATAGTTTTTAAAAATGTTGGAATGAAATGGAAACTGAAGTATCTTAACACTATTTTCGCATTATACTATTACCATCCATATTAATAATTCTATCATTTGCTACAGCAACCATATGAAAAGATGGTTTGATACTTAGTGTAGAAATTAGAGCATGTTGAAATATTCTACTTAGCAGTATTAAAAAATCACACTGAAATCACCATGACACACGAGTATTCTAAAACAAAACCAGTGAATCTAATTTTATTGCTGAGAAGAAATATTGCTGGTGTCTTTGTTCCTGGCTCTCCAAGCCTATAGCTCCCAGCAGAGCTGCAGAATTCACTGTGGTCTTATGACCACGCCCATGCACCTTCCCCCCTTATCCCCCCTTGCCTCCACCAATGCCACTCACCTACCCATCCCCACCCCCATAATCATTAAAAACTTAAGTTTTTCAACAATTTAACAGAATCCAGAGAAAACAGAAGCAATAGGCTAATGAACCAACACCATATAATTGAGGATGTCAAGAATCATCCCATTGAACAGGAGAGAACCTTCACTTCCAACTCTAAGATAAATAAACACTTTTTACCTTCCTGTTACTCTTAATGATAGTCACTACAGTTTAAGGTCTCCAGTCACCTAAAAACCCATACAACTTCAGGGAATTAACCACTTACCTTCACATTGCAAAGAAAGTAAAAACTAAAAACAACACTACCACACTTATCTAAAAATCCCTGTGTACTAAACCTACCCTAACTGATATAATAATAGTGCAATAACCTCATCTATGAAACGGCACCATAGAATGTTAGACAGATACATTCAACACTTACGCAAACATTAGCAATAACTGTATAAGTGCAGTAATACTGTGTAACATGTATCAAGCAAAAACGAAGCCTAAGAAAGACATTAGAGAAAAAACAAACAAACAAAAAATGCCCAAGTCACAACACAAATCCATGAGAAACATCAAAAACCAAGTGAATAAATCTCTTACAAAAAATATCAATCCCAAAATGATGGAATCCAACCAGAATAAACCCATGAAAAATAGCCAAGAATGTCATATCCAAGATAGTGGTTTTCAAAGACTGATTTTTTACTATGATCAAACAATTAAAGAGGAAATCTGAGAGGAATTAAATAACCACATCAACAAATATGAGTAGGAGCACTTGAGATGAGATGAGAAAAGCAGTAGAAGAAACAAAACTAAGCATGGAGCAGTTAAAAAAATCTTAAACAGAGATTAAACTAGAATTAAAAAATAAGATATCTTCAATCCAGAACTCAAAAGAGAATTTTATCAGAAGAACTAATGAAGCAGAAAATAGAATATTAGAACTAGAAGACAAAATGACAGAACCAAATAGTTCAATCAAAGAGCTTATAAAAGCTCAAAAGATTCTTGGGAGGAATATTCAAGAGTTACAAGACAACTTGAAGCCAAACCTGCACATCATGGAATGCCATAACAAGAAACTCAAAATGCCACACCTGAGGAAATTTTTCAAACTATCATAAAAGAAAACTTTCCATATCTACAGAAAGAGAGGCCCATCCAAAAACAAGAGGTATATCACACTCCAAACATATATCACTAACATAGAAACTTGACATGGCAAATAATAATCAAAACAGTACAGATACGAGACAAAGAGAATGTGTTGAGAGCTTCAAGAGAAAAAAGTCACTTTTAAAGGTAAACTTATTAAAACAACAAATGATTTTTCAATGGAAACAATAAAAGCCAGAAGAACTTGGAGAAATGTACTCTAAGTCATGAATGAGCACAAATGCCAACCCAGGCTGATATGCCTATCAAAATATCAGTAATGATTTAAGGTGAAAGAAAATTTTCCACCATAAAGACAAGCTGAAGGGTTATATGAACACCAAACGAGATTTACAAAAAAATGTAGAAAAGATATTGAAACTTGAAGAACATAAACATATCAAAGAAGAAAGAAGGGAAGTATAATCCCAAACAACCTCCAAGCTAAGTAATACACATAATATAACAGCCACTAAACACAAAAAAATGACAGGAATCAACAGTAATCTCTCAATTATAACCCTAAATATCAATTAACTCACCAATGAAAAGATGCGGACTATAAACATGGATTAGAAATCACAACTCATCAATCTGCTGCCTTCAGGAAAAATATCCTACCATGAAAGATAGGCACATATCAAAGTAAAAGACTGGTGAAAAATACTTCAAACTAAGGGAACAGGGAAATAAGTTGGTATAGCCATTATGGCATCTGAAAAACACTGACTTCATAGAAAATCATAAAAGATACAGAAGGATACTACATTTTATTCAAAGGAACAATTCATCAGGAAAGCTTCTCAATCCTGAACATATACACACTAAATATGGATTCATCCAGATTCATTAAACAAATACTACAACATCTAAAACAACAAATTCACCACAAAATGATAATATTCAGGGATTTCAATACCCCACTCTCAACATTGGAGAGTGAACAGAGACACATGGTAACTGAATTAAAACATTACCCAGATGGACTTAATAGATCTCTACTGAGCCTTCCATCCAAACATCAAAGAATACATATTCTTCTCAGCAGCCTATGGAACTTTCTCCAAAATATATCACATATTGGGCCACAAAATGCATCTTCACATATACAGGAAAGTTGAAATAACATCCTGTACATTGTCAGACCATCACAGAATAAAGCTTGACATTCACAACAAAGCAAACAGCAGAAAATACATTAATTCTTGGAAATTAAATACCATTATGCCAAATGAAGAATGAGTCCAGCAAGAAATAAAAAAGGAATATCAAGGATTCCAAGGAGCAAACACTAATGAAAATATAATATACCAAAATGTCTGAGACACAATGAAAACTGTCCTAAGAGGAAAGTTAATAATACTCAATAATCAATACTTATATCAAAAAAGTGGAAACATCACAAGTAAATGACTTAAGAATTCATCTTAAAGCTTTAGAGACAGAAGAGCATTCCAATCATAAATGCAATAGACAAGAGGAGATTACAGAAATCAGGGGAGAAATATCTGAAATCAAGAAAAGGAAAAAACGATACAAAGAATAAACCAAACAAAGAGTTTGTTCTTTGAAAAAAAAAATCAGTAAGATTGATATACCCTTGGCCAAATTAACCAAAATGAAAAGAATGAAACCCCAAATTAAAATGATATGAAAATGGACTTATTACAACTGATACCCACGAAATTTGGAGAATTATAAGGTCATATTTCAACAACTTATGCTCCATAAAGCTCAATAATCAGAAAGAAATAGACTAATTTCTAAGTAAGCAAAACTTATCAAAGTTGAATCAGGACAAATTGAGTTATTTAAGTATCCTATAAAAAATGAGGAAAGTAAAAAAGTGACCGTGAATTTTCCCACCAAAAAATGTCCAGGACTAGAAGGATTCAGCACAGGATTCTACCAGATATTTGAAGAACAACCAGCATCATTATTCCTTAAACTATCTTATAAAAAGGGAAAGGAAAGAACATGCCCAAATTCTTTCTTGGAAGCTAATATTATAGTAATCCCCAAACCTAATAAAGTTACAATTAAGAAAGAAAAATATAGGCCAATCTCTCTGATGAACACAAATGGAAAGATTCTCAACAAAATTGCAGCAAATTGGATTAAAAAACGTGTGAAAAAGATCATTCATTGTGATCACATAGGATGTATTCCAGGCACACAAGCTTTTGAAAAAATCCAGCACCCTTTTTTGATCAAAACCCTAGAGACATTTGGAATGGAAGGAATTTATATCAACATTATAGAAACTACATACAATAAGCCTATAGCAAGGATTACTCTAAACGGGGAAAAACTTGAAGCATTCCCATTTCGATCAGGAACAAAGCGAGGCTATCCACTCTCACCACTTCTATTCAATACTGTATTGAAGAGTACAGTAAGAGAAGGAGATAAAATGGAAAAGAAGTGAAGATATCCCTATTTGTGGAAGACATGAACCTATACCTGAGAGAATGTAAAACCTCCACCAGAAAACTCCTGGAACTAATACATAAGTTCAGTAGAGTGGCATATTACAAAATTAGTTATGAAATTCTTCCAGTTTTTTCTGTTATAGCCTTTTCTTCCCACTGTACCAAAGGTTAAAAAGCTGCTCAGAGGTTAAAAAAGCTTAACTAAAAAAAATGAAGTTATATGTAATGTTAAAAAAATCAATGGACTGCCTATACAAGGATGAAAAAAGTAAGAAAGTCCTAAGAGAAACAATACCATTTACCATAGCCCCTAAAAAAAGACATATCTTGTAATAAATCTAACTAAGGAAGTGGGAAACCTTTACAATGAAAACTTTAAAACCGTAAAGAAAGAAATTTCAGAAGACACCAAAAGGTAGAAAGACACCCCCCCCCCTCATGCTTCTGGATAGGTAGAATTCACATCATAAGAATGACCATGCTACCAAAAGCTACATTTAAGATTCAATGTTATACCAATCAAAATTCCACAGCAATTCTTTATAGAAATTGACAAAATAACTTCAAAGGTAATATGGAAGCACAAAAGGTCCAGGGCAGCAAAAATAATCCTAAATTGGAAGTACACTATCCCAAAACTTAATCTATACAACAAATCCATAGTAATAAAAACGGCATGGTATTGGCTCCAAAACCAACACATAGATCAATAGATAAGGATTGAAGACCCAGACATAAGCCTATATTCACTTACAGTCAACTGATTTTTTTTAAACCAGAAAATTCAATAGAAAAAGAATAGCACCTTCCACAAATGGTGCTGGCAAAGAAGGGGAGGGCGTGTAGTCTAACAGGTAGAAAGTAACCATTTCGCAGATGGGTAATTGACCCCTCCCTCACCGCGGTTTCCTACTTTTATTACATCTACCTTTGAATATACTCTTATAACAAGACTCTAATTTAACAGGTCTTTATCTCTGGCCAGGGGATGACATCCAATACCCATCAGGATGGAGTGAAGGGCATTGCAGGAGCAGCAAAACTGAAAAAAAAAAAAAATTAACAAACCATAATCCGAACATCAGAGACTCTGTATCAACTACCTGGAACTAGGCCAGCCAAATTTCTCCCCATCCTGAAGCTCAGGGAAATTTGCGGAAGAGGGGGCGGTAAGATTGTAAGAGCACAAGGATGGGAGGAGAAATGATATGCAAGATACTCCACACAAGTTAGGGCCGAAGCAATCATATTTGAACTTTACATGCCCTGCGCAATGTCCAACATTATTGACCTCACAAAGTCTAGCATTTACTAAAGGTACTAGGATCCTTGGAGGCAAGGGATTGACAGTTACAGTAGTGTTCCTATGCTTAACCGGAACACAGAAAAGGGTTCTGGGAAATGCTACTGGGTTCTTGCACCTCATCGGAGAGGAGGACCCAGAGGAGAGTTTGGCATGCACATTAAAGGATGCTCCTGAGATGGGAGGGGGAGGCACTGGGGGATGAGGAGGAAAGGGAGAGGGGAGAGGGGCACAGGGGGATAGGGGGTTGGAGGGGGGGGACCACTGTATCTGTTAAGTTTGTATGAGTGGAAATAAAAAAAAAATAGTGCTGGCCAAAGTTGATATCCACATGCAGAAGATTGAAACTGGACCTGTACTTCTCACAATGCAAAAAAATCAACTCCAAATGGATCAAGGACCTTAATATTAAGCCAAAGACTAGAAAAACCTTAATAAAAAGAGTGGAGACCTTGGGCTAATTGGGCCAGTGTCACAGGCATTAAAACCAGTAGTCAACAAATGGGATGTTATAGAATTAAAGCGCTTCTGTTCAGCTAAAGATATTGTAATTTGAGCAAAAAGAAAACTCACAGAATAGGAGAAAATCTTAGCTAACTACACATCTGATAGTGGTCTATTATCCAGAGTGCACATAGAACTTAAAACATTAAACACCAAAGAAATAAGTAGCCCAATTAAAAAAATGGGCCACAGAACTTAAAAGAAATTTTTCCACGGACAAAACTGAAAAGGCAAACAAATGCCTTAAAAAATGTTCCACCTCCTTAGACCTCAGAGAAATGCAAATCAAAACTACCCTGGAATATCATCTCATCCTGGTAAGGTTGGGGAAAATCCATAATGCATATCACAACAAATGCTGGTGAGGATGTGGAGAGAAGGGAACTCTCATACATTGCTGGTGGGAATGCAGCCTGGTACGACTGCTCAGGAGATTAGCACGGTGATTTCTAAAAATGTCAAGGATTGAAATGCCATATGACCATCTTATATACTACTGGGAATAATTCCTAAAAATGCATCATTTTACATGAGTATATCATGCTAATTGCAGCACGATTTACAATAACAACCTCATGGAATCAACCGAAATACCCAATAATTGATGAATGGATAATGAAAATATGGTATATTTATATAATAGAATTCTACTCAGACAATTACAAAATGAATTAATAATATTTGCCAATAAATGGATGGAATGGAAGAAATTATATTGAGTGAAGTATCCCAGGCACAGAAAACTAGATTTATAATGTTCTCCTTTCTAGTTCCAAGCCCTCTTAATGACATTCTTAAAGGTAAATTTCTGTAAGACCCTATATATCTGCACAGTATTACAGCTAGGAGGGAAGGGAGAGGAGACCTCAAGAGAAAGGGGACAAAAGAGCATATTCAATAGAGAAATTAGGCTACGGTCATGTATGGCCTTTAAGTAACAAAACTTCTGATACAGCTCACTCTTACTTCCCTTCCTGTTCACATGGGAGTAGACAGATTTGAAGAGTAGGTATATCTCCCCAGTCATGGAAGGGATAGGGCCTGGCATTTAGATGTTAGCCAACTGGCAAAGGAAGACTGACCCAACCCACGACTGTGTCCTACTCTTATTCTTCCCTCTACCTTTATGCCTTTTCTTTTTTTTTTTTAAAGATCTATTTTTTTTATAAATTTTTTTATTATTTATTCAATTGTGTGTGTGTATGTGTGTGTGTGCCTGTAGAACCACGGACGAATTCGGGAACCGCCATGGACCGCCTCCTTGTTTAGTCTGCCCCGGGATTCACATGCTCCGCCCTACCAGGACCAGAAACGCAGGTCGCCCCCGCTTCGGCCTGGCGTCTGCACGTGGGGTCTAGGATCCGAACTCAGGACCTTCCGCCTGCAAGGCAGAGGCTTAACCCCTGAGCCACCTCTCCAGCCCCGTTTATGCCTTTTCTTATATTAAGATCTTTTTTAACAGTCTTTTATTTTTGGTTAGTAGAAGTCCTCAACACCCAAACAGGATGCAACCAAATGCAGCGCAGGACCCACAAAACTGAAAACCACCAACCATAATTTATAATACCAATGACCCTACAATATTCATTGGGAGTCAGACCTGCAAAATCCCTCCCCATCCTGAAGCTCAGGAAACCTTGAGAAAAAGGAGGCAGTAATATTGTAAGAACCTAATCTCACTTCAATGTGATTGGATAAACCCCCATGGTCTAGCACATATTTCAGGGGAGATGGGCTTCAGGCAGTAGGATGTTTAGAGGTAAAGGATTAAACCGATATACCAGAATTCCTACATTGGAACTCTGGGCAGCCCAAGAAAGAGCTCCAAGATATGCCACTGAGTCTTGAACACTCTCTAGAGTAGACAACTCAGAGGGAACTTTAGGGCCCACATGAGCTGATGTTCTGGAAAGTGGGAGGGAACAGTCTGGAAACACCAAGGGGGGAGGAGTGAGGAAAGGATGGAGGGGAAGAAGGAGGTGTGGGACAGAGTGTAGGATGGAATGGGGTTATAGACGGGGAAGGGGAGGGTGGAGGGGAAGGAAGGTGTGGGGGGGGGAGGTGTACCTAACCACTGAACTTGTATAACTTGTATTTTAAAAAAAGAATTATTGCTGGCTATCTTACTTGGAGTGATAAATTTGCTGCTCATTTTGAGGTAAATGGTTGTAATTATCCAGTCTAGTAGTCTATAATTTTTTTCCGATGAAAATGCTGTTACATTAAAAAAAGGTTTTGTAGTCTAGCTCATATCTACGTTCACTGATTTTTTTTTGTTAAATCAACACAACATGCTGAGAAAGTGATTTCAAAATGCTTCCTATTTTTATGCAAAGAGCAGTGATGCAATGTCAACTTGAGGTTGGACTTAACAAAATGAGTTTCTACTTTATGAAGAGTTTCTTTATGTGATGCGGTGGCCATAAACAGAGCTTCATATATGCTAGGCAACATCAAAACTTTTAAGTGAAACTTGCTTTTTTCGTTCTCTCTCCCTCACTCTAATTGCCTCGTTCTGTCTTTGTCTGACTCTTTGTCTTCTTTGTCTTTCTCGATCTCTCTGTTTCTGTTTGTTTCTCTGTCCCTCTCTGTCTCTCTGTCTCTCTATCTCCTGTCTCTTTGTCTCTCTGTCTCTCTCTGTCTCTGTCTTTTTCCCACTTGATTCCACTGTGGTGAAAAAACAATACAGGCTCTATGTACTATTGGCGGCTACTGACATCGTAAAGAGGACTAAATTACCAGTGTTTTCTCTGGCAGCTTCAGTGCAAATGTCAATGAGGTAACAAAGGTAAATGATGTCTCAGTGTGAGGAAGAACAATTTTGACCTTCTGGAATCCCTGAAAGGTTCACAAATAGCACCTTGATAACTGTCATTACACAATTTCAGGTAAGTGACAAGTGAGGTGTATGTTGGTAGAATGGTATATAATACTAGTATAATTTTATCATTCTTATCTTCAAACCTTGAGTACTGAATAGTTATGTAAAGATAGACCTCCCTCTTTGTTGCATCATATATGTGCACTTAGAAAAACAGTTTTAATCACTATTAGTAAGGAAAACAGAGTAAAAAACTTATAAACAAGGACTTCCATTAAATATGTCTATGTGGGAGAGAGGGGGGTTGTAAAGTTTTTGACCACGTGGGTAGAGTTGCTGAAGTCCCATGAGCCTCACACTACTCAGACTCATTCACAAAATTTCCATTAATTGTTTGATAAAGGCCAATAAACTTTATGGTTACAAAATGTGCATATATAGTGACTACTGATAATAAGAAGCTGTTTCGTCTTCATAGTTATACAGAAAAGTGGGAAAGTCCACATGGTGAACACCTGAAGGACCCATTTGGCTAGGAACAACCTGCAGATCCCAAGGCTTGGCAAGGTTCATGAAATACAGGATGGCCCGCAGAAGCTGCCATTCCCCTGTATCTATTGGTGATGCCAAGTATTTGCTAGAACAAGCATAGGCTGAAAAATCTCCTTAAGAATGCCAAAACCTGCTCTGAAGTGTTTGCCTATAATGTTGACAAAAATGCAGGTTCCCAATACCAATGGGAAATGTGAGACCACTATCAGATAAATAATTGTATGGGCAGCTTCCCACTTCTGAGAGAAGGCAAAGAAAAAAGAAAACAGACAGAGGAAAAAGGAGTCCAAAAGGCACAGATGCACAGTGAGGGTCCAAGCATGGGGAGGAAGAAGCAGATAAAAGAAAGAGAAATAGAAACAGGGACAGAGATGATAGAGAGAGAAACTTTAACAAAAAATTCAGCCTACGTAAAAAGCACCTCAAATCAAACCAAGAATGGGAAGAAGAAAGATTTCTGTCCCAAAATTGAATTGTTATGTATAATCTTAAGAATGTCAGTATCAGTTTGCAGATTGAGGAGAACCAACGATCTGTGCCATTTTTGCTTGTAGTATGAAATTCACACCAGTACACAGAAGACTAGAAAACCATTCTAAGCACACACTCAAATTGAAGGGTATTTTTTGTTTGTGTTTTTTTTTTCTGTAATGGTGATTGAACCCTGATCCTCACACAATCACACTAGAGATGTGAGCACTTAACACTGAACCACTTCTATCCCAGGCCTTCTTTTCACTTTTTGCTTTGAAACAGTCTCACTGTACTGCTCTGGCAGGCCTTGATCTCATTCTGTAGCCCAGGCTGGCCTTGAATTTCCAGTCATCCTGGCTCAGCTTCTAGGGTACTTGTGAGAGGTCCATTACCATTCTGTAAGCTACTCACAGTTAATGGTGCTTATTAAGTGCATAAAGCATGCATGCGTGTGGCCTGCACATGTGCACGTGTATATGCCTGCTCATGCCCTCACAGCATTCATCAAGGAACAACTATGCTACTGTCCACCTGGGTTGCCTGACCAAGTTACTGGCTATGGTTGGTTAAGTGTCAGTTTACTCTCCTGCCTGTGCCAAGACAGCCTGCTATCAGAGTCACTTCTCAGGGTGAAGCTTGACCCATTTTCTAGGTATTGACCATCTCCTTCAGCAGCCAGGAGATCGGCACGAGTTTTCATAAGCATGCAAACCAAGCACGCCCAGCCCTGGATGACTGACTTATGCCTGCTCCTCTCTGAGCCCTTGTAATGGGATTTGTTCTGATTCCCTGGACCTGCTTCACACATGCCATTTCTACTCCTACCCAGGGCCTGGATAACAAACTGTTTAGGGAATAAGAGATGCCTTTCACATTTGCCCATTCACTGAAGCAACCAACCTGGAGTATTTTACATAGACTTGTGTCAAATTCACAGTACTGCTTTACAGACTCCGGACTTAAGATTATCCCTCAGAGCAAAACATTTCTCTGTTTTGTTTTGCTTGTGAAAAACAGTTTTAGTCTAGTTGGTAACAGGGGGTGGGGGACTAAGTTACATTGATAAACACCCTCTTGCCTGGCAGGCAGAGCGAATGTAGAATGAACAGAAGTGAACGCGAGAGATGAAAGATCACATTCCTCTTTCTGACACCCCTGAAATCAAATCATGAAAGCTGAGCTATTGGATAACTCCAGTGTGAACAAAGAACAAGGCTCAGTGCGCTTCGTTCTGGCTGGCACTCTGTCCTGAAATGACCTGTAGGTCATCACAGGTCAGCCGGCCCAGCAGGTGATGGTGGACAGGGACTCTAAAGAGACAATCCTGTGACATCCACTGTTTGTTCTTTGTGGAATCATGAGCTTCACAACTCACTCTTGATTTTCACTCCTGCACCTATTTCTTTATCTCTTTGCTTGCAATCTCCAAACGCAAAACCCAAGAGGGTTAGGAGGGCACAGGGCAGGTAGGACAGAGTACAGCTCAGTGGAAGGACGACATTGCTGAATGGGAATTAACTATGCTGGAGTGAACTGAGGACTTCACCTATCATTGAGAACACCTCAGTCTAAAGAGTCTGTGAGACAGAGAACATATTTTTTGGCCAAATACATGAAGTTCAACCTATGTAGCTGGTTAGAGTTATTTGGAACTTTAGCACATAGTACAACATTACTACAGAGGACTCAGAGAAAACTATCGATGCAAGACAGCAGCCAGTGGGCAGAATGGTGCTGCCTCTAAACTACGGAAGACACTGGGTCAAAAGAGCATGATGATTAGATCATAAGTTTTTGAAGTTCAAAAGATGTGTGTGTAAAGAGGATACTTGAGTGTGTATACCAGTGGAAGCCCAAGGGTAACATCAGGAATCATCTTGGATTATTTTATCTCCTTTAGCTCTGTTCCCTGGGGTTAGAACTACAGGCCACTGCCATTTCAACCCAGCATTTTTCATGTGATCTGGAGACCCAAATTTTTGCTTGCATGACAACGGTTTTAACCCCTGACCCATCTCCCCAACCCAGTTTAAAAGAATTTAACAGATTTCTTATTGCTGATTGAATACATTATCGAAAATCATGGGGAGACATAAGGCCTATGTATGGAGGATACACAAATAAGTAGCCACGCAGCTAAATTTACTAAAGCCAGTTAACAGCTTTTTACTTAGAGCATCGAGTGGAGAAACCTGAAGTGATTTCTGTTATTTTCAATAGTCCACACAAATCTAGGCATATGGCTTTATTTTTTCACATTTGGATAGCCCAGTCCTAGTCTCCTCTCACTATGTGAACAGACATGACCCTACTCCCAACAAAGAACCATGGGGGAAGGTCATAGTGACATCACAGTAGCACATCCGTATGGCCCTTTCACAGTGAGGCCTAGAAATTTTTTGCTGGAACAGTTACTAAATGATCACACTGTAAGCAGGACAAAAGCCTCTTTGTGTCACAGAACCATGGAGGTCAAGGAGATCAAGAAAGGACAAGTTGGATTCTCCTGTCCTCATGTAGCTGTTTTGACTCAGCACTATCTGATGCCAGTGTTTCCTTATACTTTTCAGTCACAAGAGTCACACAAGCTACTGTGTTTCCATCAGCAGAAACCACAAAGGTACTAATTAATGCATGCTCCCTTCTCCCAGATTCTAGCACATATAAAATGAAACTCCATTTTCACATGACAGTTCTTCCCCCTGCGCACAATCTGCTGGATCCTCTATGCAACGTTGTCTTCTACTTCAATTTCAGACTACCTAAGATGGCAGAAGCCATGGGTATAAAGCTTGCACATAGCAATAAGTTTTCCTAGAAAGTATCCCTGTGGAAATTCCACTGGTACTAAAGGAACACATTGCAGAAGGGTCAACTCTCCTATTTGTTTCCCTTCAAAGTTCCACCAGGCTCTTAAGAGGAACCCACAGGAAATCCTGGTTAAAGAAAATTTTATGTGACTCATATTAAGAGCAGAATTTTGAAAAGATTAACCTTGCTATTACATAAGGACAGTTGAGCATCAGGAGAAGAAGCAAAGAAACGTGGGAGGATGCTGTCACAGGGATCCCCTGGTAAGACAGGGCCTGTCATGAAGAAGGACAGCCAGGGTGGAAAGAAATAACACCCCTAAGAGGCTGATGAGAGTGGTGACAGACTATCCCAGCTGTTAAGAAGCTGAAAGGAAGACTTAGCACCAAAAGCCATATTGTCTAGACCTGGTTCTGCTGTCACCTGCTATTGGAATACTAAAGCCTATTATAAGTAATAATCCTATTCACATGTTCATAGACAGTAAATCTTGAATTTTTTCTCATTATTTTTAAATATTTTAATTATTTGTAAATTTACCTATAAAACAATATACATCATTATGGCTTTTTCATACATATATGTAATTGCACTGAGTTTTCATTCTTCACAATTCCCTCTTTCCTCCATATGACCCTTGACCCTCTGGCAGGCTCTTTTCCTTCCCTGAGATATTCTCCCTTCTATTTCTATTGTCCTTTCCATTTTTCATGTCCTTTAAGATCTCTTGCTCCCCTCTCATAGACCCCCTGTAGAGTTTTAAGAAGCTCTTAAAGAAGCTCTTAAGAAGTTCTGTGGGTATAATAACAGCTACCTACAGAGTAGTTTGTCGTACTGTCTTCCTACCTATAGGTTTATTGGCTGTTTTCCCTATTGATCTATTTCCTTCCCTTTGTAAAGTTTCTTTTTCTAGTATACAGGGATGTGTTCCATTCTGACAAGTGGGTCTTGAGTCCAGTCAGAAGGCTGTTGGATGTCTCCTGGCTTAATGTTTTAAGAGAAGCAAGCAGTTGGAGTTTGCAATAGAAATAATAGCCTAGATGTCCATCCACGAGTGAGTGGATTGGAAAAATATATTATCTGCGCACAATGAAATTTTATTTATCCATAAAGAAAAGTGACATTAGGAAAATGGATGGAACTAGGAAGTATTTATTACATGAAGCAAAGAACAATAGACTCATATGTGTGATGTACTATAAAATGTTTATACATATATCTGTAAGTGGAAGGTGAATAAAACTAGAAAGACCTCCAAAGGGGAATGAGGTGTCCAGGAGGGGCATAGAATCCATGTTCCAGGACAGTGGAAAAGTTATTGTCTATGTAAGCCCAATAAGGTCTGAAATAAAGCTGTTTGGGCACGGATTTCAAAAACTGTTTTCTAGATATTAAAATTAGCTTATGTCTACAATTTGGAAAATTATTTGCTAATTTAGAGATGAAGAACATAATTAACAGTTGTCATTTGCTTTAGAATTAGCATTCTATCACTAATGAAGGGCACACCCACCATGACTGTTTTCTATCACATACTTTTAGTTCTCTGATCAATGCCAACATTTCTCCTGTGGTCTCAGTATTTTTTGCTTCAAGTCTGTGGATCTTTTCTGTGTCTGATGGTCACCTGGCACCTGCTGTCTCAGCACCTGTAGAGTGTTACTCAGTGCTGAACTGTTTACCTGCCAGGGCTTCCCTATTCTGCTTCCTGCCTTCCCAACTGCACTGCTGCCTTAAGAATATTGTGCCCAATGTTCACTGTCTTAGCCTCACTGACTGGCTGTGACATCCAGTGGTCCTAGTCCTCAGCATCCTCTCCTTCTAGCTATGGAACAGTTTGGTCCTTCATGGTCTATTTCAGGTCATTCCCATTTGTTTCATAAAACCTGCCTAATATTTACATAGATTACAATCCATGATAACTGTCATAAGTAGGCACAGGTGTCAACTTGACATTTAAGAGTTTGAAACTTGACATTTGAGGGCTTGAGCTCTGGGCACATTTGTAGAGAATTAATGTTGAGTTAAGCTCAGAACAAACCTGCAAGAGATTGTCTAGCTGATGAGGAAGATCCAGCCCATAATGGATAGGACTAGGCCCTGGAATAAAATACTGACAGCTGATTGCGAAAATTGGCATCTTTGTGTACATTTGGCCAGACATGCTGCTCTGGAAAGTAAGGATTGTCCTTCTCTCAGGTGTTAATGTATGCTCTCCTGTTAAACTGGACTAAGAACTGTAACCAGTAATTCGTAAGAGAAAATAAATCCCTCATTCCCTTAAGCTGTTTGATGGTGATTTATCAGCAACCATGCTATGAACAATTTAGTCCTTCATGGTCTATTTCAGGTCATTCCTATTTATTTCATAAAACCTGCTTAATATTTATATAGATTACAATGCATGATAACTAACTGGCCTTAAAATACTACAACCAGTTGTAAGTTCCACACATGTCCTAACTATTTGTCATACAGTTGAATTCCATCAGAAATGGCTTTATCACATTTGACATAATAGAGAAGGAGGAAATGCTGATACTATCAGAGGGGGAGTCTTACTTAGCTCTTTAATGGTGAATGTATATTTATAGGACCTTTATGCACACACAGTATATCTAACTCCTGTATCACCATGAATGCTTTTTTAGACAAGCACAATACAAGTTGTGTCCAAACCTATGACATCAATTTCTAATTCTGCCTTTATACCAACATCCTATGTTATTACTTTGTAATCAATGACTCATATTTAAGTGCATTCCCTAGCTTCATTCTAGTTTTTAATTATTAAAACATCATTCCTCTAAAGAAGAATAACTTTCTTTTTTTTTAAGAGCAGGCCTCTGTCATTTCTTTTTTTCTTTTTTTTATTTATTCAATTGTGTGTGTGTGTGCGCGTGTGTATATGTGTGTGTGTGTGTGTGTGTGTGTGTGTGTGTGTGTGTGTGTGTGTGTAGAACCACAGGCGAATTCGGGAACCACCATGGACGCCTCCACCTCCTCCTTGTTTACTCTGCCCCGGGATTCACAGGTTCCGCCCTACCAGGACCGGAAACGCAGGCCGCCCCCACTTCTGCTTGGCGTCTATAAGTGGGATCTAGGATCCGAATTCGGGACCTTCTGCCTGGCTTAACCCCTGGGCCATCTCTCCATCCCCCAGGATAGTGTTTCTAACCATGAATCTACTCTACCTGCTTGGTTAACATGATGCTTCAAATAAAGCCACTCAGTCTTGTGATTTTATGACTCACATTAGAGCTTAAGTTGGATCAGTAAGCCAGTAGAATTTTGCTGGAAGCTCAGAACAGTGTGGGCAGTTTAAAGCTTGCCATATCCTATTTATAAAGCAAATGGAGCACGTTCTCATCTCTAGTGTGTGAATTCACAAACAGTGTTAACATTGCAAAGGTTGTCAACTCTTTCTCACTAAATTATTTTTTTAAGATGACTCCTTTTTATTTTTGGAATAAGCATTAACAAAACTTTAGCATTTTCTTTTGGATGGAGCAATGTTTTATGAGAATACCTATCCTGGGACATTAGCAATAATACCTTGCATGGAGGCAAAGCAGGTAGAAACAGCACTGGGTGACAGAAAAACCTGAGGAGAGCTTACCTGGGGATAACATAACATGCTGATCAAAATAATATTTCAGAAAAGCTTGAAAATAATTCAAGAAGAAACTGTGATAAATCTGAATTAAGTTAATGGCAAAGGAAAAGAAAGGGGAGGGAAAAATAGGGAAATAAATTTTAAATAAAAAGCAAACAAAAAAATCAACTGAAGAATGTAGCTATTCATATTTTCTATAGTGGTCCAGAACCAAGAAGAGTTTCCTTCTTTATTCAGCAAATAGTCACTGGACTTTGAATGACACCTCATGAATATCATTCCATTTTATTCTTGGCCCTGTGACTGCAAGCATATAATTAGTATTAAGATAGCTGACAATATTCAAACATTAGTTATAGCCCTTATAGCATCTGATTCACATGGAGGGTACCCAAATATTTTTATTTAATTGGAAATGGAACAAAGTAAAACTATTAATAGAACTTGCTTATTATTGAAATATGTCTTTTTAAATAAATCATAAAATCATCTCTGACTTCCACAGTTACACAGTATCTCTCTCTCACACACACACAGACACGCACACACACCACACACACACAACACACCAACATCACCACCACCACCACCAAAAACAATAGCAATAACATCAACTAAGAAAATACAGTGCTTATAATATATGTATGGCATATATCATTGTCTACTTCAATAATTCTTCCAATTTTGAAAATGAAATTAGCATATACATTATAATCAGAACCAAGGAAATATCTTTATCCTTCTCTAGCATTGGTGAAAATACTGTACAGTAATTCATTGTGCCATCTACTTGATTTTTATGTTCCTTGTTCCTTTCTCACATTTTAAACATGAACTTTCTTTTAAAAAAAAACTTTGAATTTGGCATCCAAATATGTCCTCATTCACTTCCTAAGGCCAATAATTTTTGTCCATATTTCTATATATATTTATTTGGCTATAAAATTCGTCGATTATCTGAGAAAATACATTGATTTTTCATGATCATTCATGAAACATGACTATGTAAATGAAAAGCATTGTCATGTAGTCAGATGTCCATTTTTGAGCAATTCTGCTACATTTTCCTCTTTGTAATTTTTGGACGTGTTCATATGAAAATAAGAAAGTTACCTAAGTCAGCTTTCTGTAAGATTCTGGACAACTCACAACTCACACTTAATATATTCAATCCATCCAGACCACACATGTCCAAGATTGCTCACTTGTGCTGTGCATGTAAATAGAGCTTTCTTCAGTTTTAACAGTGCTCCAGGTCTTTAGCTCAATTTCTGATCTAACCAATTCTTATTCACTGTTGGTGGGGATGTAAATTAACACAGCCAGTATGGAAATCACTATGGGAGTTCCTGAAAAACACCCAAAGTTGAAGACAGAATCCAGTATCCCACTCCTGGGTAAGTTTTCTAAGAGAATGTAGTCAATCTGTAAGAGATGTTTATATTTATGTGTCACTATTCACAATAGCCAACATAGAATCAACTAGTTGCCTACCAACATAAGAGTGAATTTAAAAAAGTCAAAGTCTATAAATATGCAGCATTAGTCACCCACAGGAAAAGTATTTAATTGTGTCATTTGTAGCAAAATTGATAAAACTGGAGGAAATCATGACAATGGGATAAGATAAGCCAAGACACAAAAATGCTAGTAGTACATTTCTCCTTCTCAAGTGGAAACAAAAACTGATCTGAACGTAGAAGAACTAGCTATTACTGAGTACTGGGAAGGAGTGAATATAGAATATGGACAGCTAGACATAAGGAGTACATTTATGTATATGGAAGACTACACAGATTTTTAATATTTGTACAATTATTAGGTACAACATTAAAGACACTATTTATCTTAACTGCAACAAACAATACTTACAAGACAAACCGCCCCAAACTAAGAAAAGACAAATGTTTCAATAGTATTTCATCAACATCATTACATGGTGCTTCACATTTGGGTGGGTTGAGATCTTGAAAAGATGATTTAATGCATATAGATTCTACTGAAATCAAGTGCTGATCTTTTTAATATTTTGATGAAAGACTATGAATGAAACTCTGTGTATGCTGTAATGATATATTATTCAGTTGGTTAGTGAACTTTTATTGCCTTTGTAGATTGAAGTGGATGAGAACTAAGAAGCACTGCAGTTATGTGGACTTTATGTTAGTGGTAGTTCCCAGTACTCCATTGACATTCCTCCTATGATGCCAACACCTTTCTGAACAAACAGCATCCAATGGCATGGTTTCATCTACCAATGGAAAAGATGTCTGTTGACAACTTAGGATTTTTAGTTGTCTTTTAATTTTTTTTCTTGCCTAATGAGCAAAAAGGACATCATAAGCACATTCCCATACTTAAAGGTTATAAATCCTATATAGTGGTCTTAAGAAATGATTAATTAAGAGTCGTGATTCTCAGACATAATATCATAGTCATGGAGCTAAAAGAAAAGGAAAGAATAATAACAAGACTGTCTCTTTCTGCATTGGCCTTCATGGCAACACCTTGCTCCCCACAAAGTGCTCATGGACTGTATTTGATAGTTCAACTTCTGAGAACACTTACTTTTCATTTCATTAGATTGTGAAATCAATGAATATTGTCTTCATCATCACTTCTGGAGTTTTTGCTACAGCTGAGCAAAATCTGTTGCATTCCAAGGCAAACACAAGTCCAGTATTCTACCCTGGAACCTTGCCCAATTGCTCCCACTTTTGTATCATCTACATTTATTAAAATTCAAGTTGTGGGCACTTCATTTTGCCTGTGTACTTTCTGCTTTAATTAACAAAACATGCTTGTGGGTGCCAAGAACTGAAATTCTGAATCTCTCCTTCATGTAGGAGTCATTCATTGTTGTATACATATATATTCTTCATCTGTCCTTTTAATATAACTTGAAAAATGCCATTTTAAGAAACAAGGAATTTAAATTGGTTTGTCTGTTTTACATTTTTTTGTTTATTTTTGTGTTTCATATATAAATATGTGTATTTATGATATTTTCATGCTGTAATCTTCACACCAATCACCCATCTTTTCCCATCACGACTCTGCCAGATTCCCAACTTGGCCTACAATAAGACAGTCTTCACTGTTATTTTTTTCCTCAGATAAAGTTGTAATTGAAGAAAAAGTACATCAATAAAATACTCAGTATAGAAAACATGGCTAAAGTGTTACTCATTTATATCACACTGAGTCACTGCTTGCAATTAAAGATAAGACAGACATCCCAAGCACCCTGCCAAGATAAGTCCAATTTTCCAGCATTCCTCTTTCTAATATGCTAATAAAAGAAATACAGTCTCTGATCTATGATTCCCTGGTGAAACGTATGTGTCTACCTGAGCTGCCCTATGCAAATGGTATTTGATCTTTCCTCCCCACAAACGGCATTCCTTATGCAATAAAAGCTTACTGCACAACAACATTCCAAGTTAGCTCTCTATGCTCCACATTTAAACATCATTGCAGTTGGGATGACAGCATAGTTTATCAAAGTCTTACTTTAATTGGAAGTGTTTTTCCTTTCATGGTGGTTCAATAAATATAATGCATCTTTCACTTAATGACACCTTTGAGAATGGAATAAGATTGCTCTCAACTTGCAGGTATTTCAGTTATGCCTTCAATAAACATTAGAAAGGAGCCATGAGAAAGCCCTGTGGGTTTTCTCTAAGTAAAGAAGTAACAGGATCTTTTTGTCCTGCCCATATGACATGATGGCCCCAGACACACACTGACCTTTACAGTGCACCTACACCTCTAGGTAACAGTCTTAGAATATAAATGACAGGATTCCATTCTCATGAATAATGCAAGCACCACACTGGGGCTGTTCTACCTTGACTACTTATTCTTATTCTCCAAAGCTCATAGTGTATACTCAAATGATGTAACCTTACCATTTGCATTAATTCATCGATCAGAAATGGACCCTCTGCACGTTCCCCAGGGACAGGTTAGTTTCATTTGCCTGCAGGCAAACAGCACCAAGACTGTCATAAAAATTAATGAGCTATTTACTTTAGTGGCCTACATTCCCTTCCTCAAAGCAAGCACACACTTACATAAATGAGGTAATTAATATAAAATTAAAGCTATAAAATCTTAAATGATCTAACAATGTTTACTATGACAAACAAGAGGTGACACTAAGTTCTGAAAAATACAAACTAAAAAGCTAAATTCAGAACTAACTATAGAGCATTTATTTGTTCTTCATGTACTAGTACGAAACACATCCTCCAAGACAGTGTTTTTTCCTGGTACCATAGTGGAGTCTAAAAGGAAACCTACTATAGGTCTTAGAAAACCAAGAACACTGCTGGCCCCAGAGTTCAGATCTACAGTGACAAATCTAAAAACTGTCTTTGCCAATGATAAGCTCTGATGACATTTATAAACCATCTTGTGGTACAAATATTTCATAAGTTTTGAATATGCCAACTATAAAGTTCTCTGAATACAAAAGCTGTCTCTTTTTCTCAGAGCTTTCAATATGCATGAAAATTCATTAAGAACTGACCCCAACATGGTGATCTTAACTCTGATACTAGTTAGAACTTCCCACTCTGCTTTCAAGTTCTTTGAATACTAATCCTACAAAATAGATATCTTTATCTCAGAGACCTTATTATTCCATAATTTATGGAGTTTATCAGGTTACTATTTTTAAAGTTTTTCATTTTCAAATATTTCTTCAGATATAGTTGTATGATAAAACAAATTAACAAAAGATAAGCTTTTGGTGTAAAAGAAGATAATGTTTTATTATTCAGCATTCCCTGTAAGTACTTATTAGTCATAAATAGAGTACTTAATGGTTCAAGATATGAGTATATTCTTACTATATATAAGTAGTTTATAACAAATTAAATATATTACATATTTATTTTTCCTTTTCATTTCTTTAAATAAATGTGAATATAATACTGGAAACTCAATGTTAATCATCTCCATTTATGACAAGAAACTGAAGGAATATAAATTCCTTAAAAACTGATTGATCATTATTTTTGTTGTGTGAAATGCCAAAGCCAAGTCTATATAAGTGATTTAAGGAGTAAACCCACAACTTTTATTTAATACAAATTGCATTTAAAGAAAAAAGAAGAGGAGGAAAGGAAGGAAGGAAGGAAGGAAGGAAGCAAAGAAGGAAGGGAAAGAGAGGACAGGATGGAAGGGAGGAAAGAAGGAAATGAGGGAGGAAGAAAACACACACAACTGTTATCATTATTCCATTTGAAAATAATCCTAGGAACCAAAAAGTCAACTTTTTTCAGTAAAACAACAAAATAGACTGCAGCTAATGGCACAATGATGTTTGCTGATAAAAATCTTATAATGCTCACTGCAGATTGCTGACAGGCTTAGTCAGTGGATGCAGTTTCTGTGGTTGATAAGGCCATTGTGAACTGGCACCATGCCAGGACATTTGGTGGTGCCTGTTACCTGAAGGTACCTTGAGAGTTACAAGAACAGCAGACCTGATGTTTCTGCCTTACTACCTCATGGCACAGCAATAAATGGGTAGCAATAAATCGAATGCCACACATTTTATAGACGTTCCATTTGGCAGCATTTCTACAGAACAGTCACAAGAATATCGCATGAGAAATTCTTATGAAAGAGTGCTGTTAGCACATGAGTTCTACAAAGCTAGAGCTATTGAGAATTTGACAGCTTAAAATAAAAAGAATTTCATTTAAACGTATTCATCTTCTGATCATCCATTATATTAGATATATTTATATAACTCACTAGAGTTGTATATAAAGGATTGTTATATGTCAAATACACTAGTACACACATGAACACAAATATACACATGTATACATATATAATATCTAGCACGAATATATCACATTGCTTAATATTCTTTTAAGAACAAACTATAATTAAGTCTGCATTGAAGTCTGTATCTCTAAAGGATTTTTTCATGTGATGATGTCATAAAGCATTCACAAGTAAAATGCTGCTTCTGCTCAAAACCTTTGAATTATGTTTTGTCAAGTTAGCAATACACAATGATGTTTTTCAAACTATTTAACCACATGCTGAAACACACTAAATGACTTCTTAGCGAATATATACATTTTTGATCAACAAATGAAGCACTTCCTGGTAAGGGAGATATTTGAAAAAGTTTTAACAGGGCAATGTAAATTAAAATTGTTCTGAGATAACATCTTATCATGGTTCAGAATGGCTAAGATAACAGAAAATAAAAAACGCTTAAGGATATGTAGAAAGAAGAAATTTTATACAAAGCTGCATGGAATGAAGCCACGTTTTCAAATTCTCCAAAAACAAACCAAATCCTGAAATCAGAAGAAGTATATGACATAACTCAGCAACATGAATTTATGTATATATGTATGTATGTATATTTATATACTCTAATTCAACAAAACATGGAGATAATAGAACATCCATGTTTATTGCTTCTTTATTTAAATTAGCTAAGAAATAAACCCAACCTACTTGTTCATCAATCATGGTACATATGCACAAGAAAATGTGTTGGTTATAAAGAAAAATGTTTGGTTATAACATATTCAAGAAAGTGAAAGAATTAGAAATGATAGTGTTTAGCAAAAATAAGCTAGATTCAAAAAGATGAATAGCATTTTTTTCTCATATATGGAATCTAGATTTAAACTTCCATGTATATTTTTGTGCACAGGAGACATGTCAAGAAAAAGCAAGGTGGAGACAATAAGAGGACAGGAAGTACTTTTAAGGGAGTGGTTAAGGAGGGAAACGACAGAAGCAGAAGGAAGGACTATTTGAGGAAAGAAGGGAATCAGCAAGAGGCAAAGCAGAGTCTGGGAGAAAAGTGGTAGAAAGAGTGAAGAAGTAAGCATAATGCAAACACATATGAATGTTCGAAAATATCAAAATGAGTTTTGGAAATTTTACTCATGGAGTACAATTCAAGTAAGCAAACTGGAACACTTGATTCTGATCCCCAGAGCCCACGTGGTACAAGAGATCTGACTTCAGAAAGCTTTCTTTGGACCCTCACATGCGTGTCATGGCATGCATATTCCTGCACTCTGTCTTCCTCTCTCTTTCTTTCTCACAGATTAAAAAAAAAGCTAAATGAACAAACTATTCCTAAAAAGAAAATATCATAATGAGATATATCACTTTACATGTTAGTTTAAAAATTGTTTTAAAAGAAGAATAAAAACTCTCCAAGATTTTGGAGTTATATATATTCTAAGACACATTTTGAGAAATTTCAAGAAATCATCAAGGAATTTTAGTACATGATCGTTTTAACTCACTTAAGTAACTGTTACTTTTGTACTAAAAGCCCTGAGGCTAGAATATGAAATTTCACATCTTGTTATATGATACTTTCCATAATTTTAATAGTAAATTAAATATTATAAGATTTATACTTAACTTGTAAATTCTAGCAATAAAAGAAAGCATTCTCTTCATTAGAAAAGACATAATTATTTAGCATTATGGTGGCATAATACTCACTGGTTTTCTTTTTTTTTTTTTAGAAAAGTAGACTTCAGTCAACAATAATGACTGAATTCTGAACAATTTACTTTGTATGCAAAAATCTCTTATTCTTTGTTCTAATCAATAGATCTGAGTGTTTATCTTTCAATAGAAGGTCCACGTAGAAAAGAAAGAAAGGGTTAAATAACCAAACACTAAACAAAAAGAATTTGTTAATGTTGTTTTCCTTCCTGAAGCACCCTTTCTTTGCTAAAATTTTCTCAGCACTAAGATATTTAAGAATTATACATAGATTTCACTGTGATGCATGAAGGTTATAATCAAAAGTGAAAACATCCCATCTATCAAGATTGCAAACCAATTTGTTGAAAAATCAAAATAGCTTCAGTTGAGATACTTGGTACTTGACTCTAACGATAAATTTATTAATGTTTTGTTAAAGCAATATCGATGACAACAACCCTGATAATAAAGAATGACAGAGTGTGCACTCAGTCAATGAGTTGCTTTGACAGCTTCTTTCTTTATAATGAATCTCAGTGGTAACTATGAAAGCATCCATCCAAGAAAACTTTCAAAAGATATTTAAAAATAAGATGTTTTTGCAATTTAGAAGAGATAATATGTTTCCAGTCCTTTATTTTATAGCAAAAGAAGATTTATTTGAGGACTTCAAAATAACTGATTGCATCTACAAGGTATAATTGATCTATATACTCTCATATCATATTTAAATTGTGTCATATTTAAAATAATTTGTTGGCTACTAATAATTTGTTGGTAACTAATAAAGAATGAAAGGGATATTTTCTTCTTCTTTCTTGTCCTCTACTTCTTCCTCCTCTTTCCCCTCCCCTCCTTTCTCCATTCTTCTTCTTCCTCCTCCTCCTCCTCCTCCTTCTTCTCCTTCTATAAATCCTTACAATCAGGCTCGGTCCCTTGCCTAAATTATTCTACTGATCTCTCCAGAAATCCCTTAAATAGGCAAGAATTACAAACTCTATTTTTAATTCTCACAAAATGTGAGCTTTTATATTTTTGTGATGGAAGAGGTTTTCTATCAGTATCCAATATCAGGGTATTGTCTTCTCTCACATATACACTTTTTGCCTGAAACAGTTATATCACTTTGTGACAAGGATGTCAGTTCTCCTTCCTAAAGTCACATTCTTTATCACAACGTTTCCTTTCTAGTTGGACAATTCTTAGGAAAGCATACAGTCATCCTTTCTTAATTCATCCAAATTTGCCAGCAGTACCTGAATCTGGTCCCTGGGAATCATCCAACAAATATCAACACTATAGGTGAAATCCCTTCCCTCTATCCTGTATCTTTCCTTTGAAAAGGTAAAGCCAAATTGGTTCTTTGTTTTATTTGTCTTTCACTTTGAAAAGTGAGGTCAATGATTAGCTCCCTCATAAATGCAAAGTAATAGCAGAATGTAAAATTTGTAGGAGCTTGTTATGATGTGTAGACATAAAATATCACAGCTCTCACTTCCAAGAGTTAAGAGATAGTTTATTCTAGAGCCCAATTTTAGTGACCATGGCCTGGGAACACAGATTCAGATTGCCCCAATTTCCATGTGTTCCATTGCAGTAATAGTTTTTGGAGGTTTCCTAACCACAGAACTCATAAAACCATAAATCAAGACACTTTTGAAATACACTGGCAGAACCATAGTAAATTGGGGAGATCTCTGCTCCAAGCAGCTTTTTGCTTAGTGGCACCTCCTTGTGTGTTATGCTGATACATTTCAAAATCTCTCAAGTAGCAGTCACAGGATATTAGGACAGACACAGAGGAGGGGCCAGGTGGGTAGAAAGATCACCCAAGATAAATTATAACAGGGTTCAGAACCTGCACTATGGAAAGGGAAAACTTATCAGGGTGAGGTCTCTTAGAGGCCAACAGCAGCTGAGAGAAGAGATACAGTGGGTGGTTTTGCTGCTGTCAGCCCTAGCGGGGCCTCAGAAACTCCCCCCTACCTTGCCCCAACACTTATAGGTTCACTATTTGCTTATGAAGCAACTGCACAAGACAGTAAAGTTGTAACTTCTGTGAACATCAGACATTCAAATCCTGCTCTCCCTTTAGAGCTGGCAGGAGCATGCGGAGCACAGAAGGGTGTCTTCCCCAAGGCAGAACTGAGAGGGAAAGAAACAAATTCTTTCTTTCTAACCAAGGTAGTAAATATTTGAGGATGTTTAGTAGCAAATTGATTTTTTTTCACAAACAAAAGCAAGAAGCCTTTCTATATACTGTGTAGGCTCCCCTGAGGGACATGAACAGGTTGGTAAATGCTATCTCAAAATTTGGAAAGAAAAAAAAACTTCATTTCCTTGTCTCTCTCCAAACTGATAGTCATTTCTAGAGTCCTGTGGGCAGAAAAGCCCAATTCAGAACCAACTTTGCCCAAGGACAAGCATATTCCTATCTCAGTAGGAAACTTCCCAGAACTCTACTCCCCTGGGGAAGCACAGGGATAACTGGAAGGCAATCTTATACTATGTCTGAATTTTCCACTTGGTCAGGACAAGTGAGTTTTATAGCCACTCCAATGTCATGAGAGGTCACCCAGTTTATGTTCTTTCTTACAATTAGCTTACTGCACAGACATGATATGTACTACTATAGCACAGCCCTATTGAAAAAGGAATGAAATTCTTTCATAATTCTGAAATATCATAAAAAAACACTTGCAATCTCATCTTTCATATAAAATGGACAGTTATCAGTATAACTAAAGGATGGCACATGGGCATAAAGGATGCCCTTTGAAAAATATTGGAATATAAAACTTTATATGAGCCATAAATAAAATTTATAAGTCCCAGAGCACTGCAAAGAATGTATACCCTGGATGTGGATCACCTTGGAAACACTGATTGTCAAAATAACGAACTGCTGAGCTCTTATTTAATCTGTACTATTGCTATTGTTGTTAGAGAGTCAACCTTTAAATGTTTTGGTCCAAGAATAGTGAGTAATCTAAAGGATGCCAATAAAAATACTGGTGCATGTTCTTGCATATTTTCAAGCCTGTAAAACTGAGACTGGTGGTGAGTGCTTAAAGGTTCAGCTCCCCAGGAGGCTGGGCAGGGGGATAGCTTGAGCTATAGAGGTAGAAAATAGACTGGGCAACATAAGATCTTGCTCTTCACATACACAGAAAAGCAACCTTTCAATACACTGAAGATCCAAAAATAAAACTACCTTAACATGTTTTAAATATTTCAAGACCATTGTTGATCTAAATGGAAAAGTAGCTACCATTCTGATGCCCTTGTAAGCATCAACTCAACTTTTTGCACAACTTTTTGCACATGATCCATATTAGCACTTTTATTATAATGGAATATTTAGATTGATCACAGAATAACACTGACAGAAAAAATGTAGATAAAGGAAACTTGAAATACTACCTAAAGAATTTTATTAAGATAGTTAATTTTTGATACAATTATTGGGTGAGATTTTAAGTGATAAGCTTGTGACACAGTTCACCCTATTTCATTCTTGAAATAATTATGAAATTGGTCCATTATTGTGCTTGCTTTAATGAATGGGAATAAAAAGGTTACAGAGCTTTGTCAAATTATTGGTGTTGTAAGAGCTTCATATGTAGTAGATTGGGACATCAGCCTTTATAAAAGTAACTAAGATTATAGGTTCTTAATAGTTTTGCTACATAATTTATTTTAAAGGTTGACTGAAAGCCCTTTACTAGATAACACAGTTACAAAGCCATAAACCAGTTCTCAGTGATTTCTGGTTATAAAATCAATCAATCTTATACATTTATATCTTGTCCATTCAAAATCATTACATGCAATAATGGTTGTAACTCAATGAATGTTTCTTCTGATTTGAGTGGATATTAATGTATGCCTTTATGTTCATTATTTCTCTTCCAAGAGCACTGCATTTGGTTTAATATCTCATGCTTTGATCCAGTAACTGCCATTCATTATGCCACTTATTTTACATCTTTCACTGCTTCCTTAATTCCAACGGAATTCTTTTCATACTTAAGCAGAAAATGGAGTCAACTTCCAGTTGCACAAAGCTTCCTATACCTTTATCTATTCCTTCTTCTTCCCCTCAGTGATTGTATATAAGTTCTTCTTATTTGTTGGCCTTCTACTGTTATGCTGGCCTTCTCTTCTGAAGAGAAAAGGAAGCCCAAGAATGTGAAGGCAAGATCATAAGAGAAGATCTCAGTGTTCACTCCTGGCCCCTTTTCTTCATGCCTCTGCCTCTGCCTTCATCAGCACATCCCTCTTATGGCCCCGTGAAATGGTCCTTACAGCAGAAATCATGCAAAATGATTTCTTTTGCTTTCCTTTCTCACTACAAATATGCCATGAAATGAACAAAACTAGTGTTAAGTCCCACTACAAATTTTGTGTGTGTGTGTGTGTGTGTGTGTGTGTGTGTGTGTGTGTGTGTGTGTCTGCCCATTTGTATGCACTTTTGTGAAATCCAGAGGTTGACATCATCAGGTGTTTTCCTCTGTAACTCTTTACTTAAAAACAACATGTCAACATGCCTCCATAGCCTAGGGAAGATCTCAAGAGAAATAATTTCAAACAGTAAAATCCTTAGGGGCTACTTGGTCCGCCCAAGAAGGACTACTTGGTCTGGCACAGATATCTGAAAAACCACTAGAGCAGAAGATCCAGAGGGAAACTAGGGAGCAATAGAAGATAATTGACAGGAAGGTGAGAAGGAATGGGTTGGATCTAGGAAGGGAGGGGAGGGAGGAAAGGGGAATATGAGGGAAGAGAAGGAGTTAGAGAAGGGGGAAAGGAGTGAGGTAAGAATAACTACTCATTGGGCTCACTAATTTTATTTAATAACAAAATAAAATTTAAAAAAGACTTTTATTGGGCCTAAGGATCACTAATTCAGGTAGACTGGCTGGCCTGCAGACACCATAATTTGTTTCTCTATCTCCAGCACTTGCATTCCTCACTCTATGAAACAATGAAAAACTTAGAAATGCTTAAGTTAAGAAATGCTATAAGTAGCATCAAAATAAAAAGAAAATAAACAAAGGAAAAATAAACAGCAGATAGGTATCTTGGGGCAGTCTTTGAAATAGTAAATGGAAAGAAAATGTTCTTAAAGGAAATTAAAAACTTCTCCAGTGGATTTATGAATGATAAGTAAGCATGGCAGCTTTACTGCTGACAAAGAAACAATTCTACTTACCTAGATAGACAACCAAACCGGTCACTATGTTCCCCCATTTAGAGTGAAGCCGTAACTCTCTTCAATTTTATGGAAAGCTGAAAAAGATGAAGCTAGTAGAGACTGATGTATGAAGTTAATAAGAAAGAAAAAAATAAAAAAACAATAACAACAAAAACATCCACAAGAAAAATACAGAAGGCAATGTAAACACAAGCTTCAGCAAGTTGTCTAGAAGCTTCTGCTCTGATAACTGGTGAAGGCATCACATTAAATGACAGATTTTCATTTCAACCAGAATAACTATTTTAGAGAAGATGTTTTTTAGGTCTACTATAGCTGTAGAGAATAAGTCAACCCTAGCTTGAGTGCTATTTATATGTATATATTTATATGTATATTTATATGTATATATATATATATATATATATAGAGAGAGAGAGAGAGAGAGAGAGAGAGAGAGAGAGACCTCCTTTATTAACAACTAATGTAGCTGGTTTCTTTAAGTTAAAGCCAAGGGTTACTTACCATTTAGAAAAATATTCTTAAGGTTCTCAAGAATTATGCAAAATCTTTTTGCCACTGCTCTATAAATGGAAAAACAAAAGCTGAATGACAGCACATCTGCTTGCAATGTGGTGTACTGAATATTTCACCTTCATTGTTTCAACCTACTGCTCAGAAGAGAAATTCATCTCCAAATATGTTCATCAGCAATGCACCTGGTCACCCAAGAGCTCCAATGGAGATGTCAGAATAAGATTAATGTGGTTTTCATGCCTGCTAACACAAGATCCATTGTACAGCCCATGAAGCAAGAAGTAATTTTGTATTTCAAGCCTTAATATTTAAACTTGTAGCTACAATAGACAGTGATTCCTCATATGGACCTGGGCAAAGTGCTGTGAAAACCTGACAAGGATCCGTTTAAGACACCTTTAAGTACAAGTGTGATTCATACAAGTAGGGACAAAAAGTATCAACATTAACAAGATTTTGGAAAACATTGTTTTCAACACTCATAGATGACTATGAGTGATTCACAATTCGAGTGGAGAACTTAACTGTAGACAGGATGAAGATTCCAGAAAATTAAAGGTAAAAATTTACTCTGAAAATGAAAGAAGTGTTGAACTATTAAGATTGAATTGAACAAGTGGACTATCTCCTTGAGTGAACATGTTCTGCTTGTGAAGATGCTGAAAACATAGAAGAAATAAGTATGAAGGGTTTAGAGTATTAGCTGATAAAATCATGAGAGAATTGGAATAGACTGATTTAAATTTTAAAGTAGTTTCATGAGCAAGAGGTTATCAAACAGGACTGAGTGAACTAGGGAAATTTTGTGATTAAGGAACAGTTCATAAATACATCACTGCTGCCATGTTTCAAGAAAATTCTAGTCACCTGTTGAAGCCAGCCTGCAACATTGCTAATAAATGACCATCAAACGGCTTAAGAGAACAAGGGGTTTATTTCCTTATGATAATCCAGTTACAGTTCTCAGTCCAGCTTGACGGGAGAGCATGCACAAACACCAGGGCCGAGGGAACTGGTCACATCATCATTGCATAACGGCTGAGAGATGGACAATCCTTGCTTGCCCGACCAGCATGTCTAGCCAAGTGAACAGAAGGATGCCAACTCTATCAACCAGCTCTCTGTGATTTATTCAGGGCCTAATCCCACCCACCATAGGCTGGGTCTTCCCCATCAGCTAGACAATCTCCTTCACATTTGCTCTGGGCTTAACTCAACCATCAACTCTCTACAACTGTACCCAGAAATCAAACCCTCAACAGTCAAGTTGACACCTGTGCTGAACTATGACATCACCTAAACTTAACAATCATCAACCTGATCACTTATCAGCCTTCAACACCTAGGAAAGATCCACTGCCAACAAGATGATTTTGCCTCAGATGATCATTACCATTTTATCAACATTTTTATTAGGTAATCCACAGTAGGTTAGCCATAGTTGTAGTGCACATTTAATATTGAGAATAGAACAAAGTGAACATAACTTTTATAAGCATGGGAAAACCAAAACCTCACATGGTATCTTTCAGTGTGCTCTTTGCTTCAGTGGTCTGAGATTAAACTTGTAATGTCTCTGAGCTATGTCTCAAATTAGAATTGGTTGTGAGTTGGCTAAATTGACATTATAACAAGCACAAAAAAGCATCAAATGCTTGGGATAGTTGAAGCCTGCCAGAGTTCAGAGTAAGAGGAGGTACTGCCAGTGTTAGATAGGGGCTCAGTCCTTATAACAATCCTCTATGGAGGCATCCAAAGAGTCAACACAGCCACCCTTTTGTAAGAATTAATTCTCAAAACTTAATGATACCTCCTAATTTTATGAAAACATGTACCCTTCAAACATCCTGATGCTGGCATTTAACTTTTTTCAGAAAAAATTTAAATGGCAAAGGATATAAATGGTAGCCTACTAAACTCATTGGTATTTTAGAATAAAAGTACTATATCATTTTAATGAATCCATGATAATTTATTTTTCCTTAATATACTTTTTTTCACTGCTTGGTAGTGACTTGTGATATTTCATGAGTCTCTAATTGGTCTGATGCAACATGTGTGTGTAAAACATGGATAAATAGGAAATGAAAAGCATGTTTTCAAATAAGTTTTTCACGTTTTTAGGGGTGAATTTTGCTCTTGAACAATTTTATACCTGTACATGGTACATGCTGATTACTCTCTTCCCTGTGCTTTCTTGTCTTTCAGTACCTCTCCTCTTCATCCCTCACAATTCTTTACCACAGTCCTGTCTTTCCATTTGTCCATGTCCCACTGAGTGTCACATGTGATCCTGGACTAGGAATTATCTCCTGGAACCTAGTAAGCTCCAGAATGAGGACACAATCAGACATTTTGCCCCATCCTGAATCTATGGCAATCATTTAAATATAAGAAAAACATATCTGAACAAGGTGTTCACAGTTAAAATTTTATATCCGTTGTTCTTGTTCTAATTGAAATTATTACTTCCATCACCACTGAATTTTATCCTAATGCAACAAACTTTATGCTTAAATCTTTCCAGTGGAAATAAGTGTGTATGAAGGTACATGTACATGCGTGCACTTGAGAATATGTGTGCATGCGAAAGCACAGGGCGAGATCAGGATCCGATGCATCACCATTCATATCACTGTGAGTCTTGGTCACTAATTAAACACAGATCCTGCCATTAAGGCTAGTGTGGCTAGCCAGTTTGCTCTGGGGATTGTTAGGCTGCGCCTTCAAGGACTGCAATTACTATATTCACCCACATTTTTTACATAAGATCTGGGGGCTCTAGAGCTCTAGATATTTGGTTGGTAGGCAAAGTCCTTAAGCACTGAGCTATCTTCCCCCCAAGTCCTGGAAACAAACCTCTCAATGACATGAACAGATTTGACTTTTCCCCATCTGCTTTGAACATGTGACTAGTACCATTTATGCCTGTGTGAAGCCAGGGCCAAACCTCAGTCTTTTTTGTTTATTGCTGTATCTATAAAGATTCTTTGTTCACATAAATGAATAGAATAAAATGGAGCAAACCCCTTTCATAATAGCAATGTCATTCAAGCTTTTGGATTCTTTCTTAGCTATATGCCAAAAACAGTGATACTTCATCAAAAATTATTTTATTGTCATGCATTGGTTGACAATTCAGTTAGGCTTTTCTGCAATTTTACTTAAAGCAGAGAATTGTAAACCACCTGACAAAAAAATGGCTTTGTTACCAAGCCATCAGTGTCCTTCTATCCTTTTGTCAATACCGCAACAACACCCTACATCTCCTCCCCCCCCTCTCTTCAAAGCTATCAGAGTTCATATCACAGTGAAAAACTTCACTAGCAACCTGGAGTATGTACACTTTAAAATCAACTGCCCACTGGAATTTTAGATTGCATTTATTTATAGCATTTCTCCTAAAAGTATTCTGCTAGTGTAACAAAACACAAAATATATATGAATGAAACTCCATTACCTGAAACATCTTCTCCCAAGAATCTTTCCATCGGCAATGAATAAATATATATGTATACCATGCACACATGTATGCGTACACACATAGCAAACACATACACACACATAACCACACATATATATGAACACATGACAGACATGAACATGGATGCAAATATACAAGTTCATACAGAAACATACATACATATATGTACACACAAGCTAATGCAGAAACACAAGTGCATTCATGCACACACATATGTTTATTTCATGGGGCTTTAGTAATTAGCTTCTTTTTTAATACAGATAATTTGTGGAACTTCCAGAGAACACTATCATCCATTTACTCGAAAGATTGTATTATTCAAATAAGGCAATGTGTTATTAGTAATGCTCATTAGGCAATTCATTTGTAATTCTGGAGAACAAGTAGATTGATTTCCCTATTTTGGCTCTGGGTACTAAAAAATACAGACTTTACTGAAACATAATATGCCCTGACTATGAATATCCATCATTTCTCATAAAGTTCCAAGGTATGACCAAGGGTGGTCAAGCACTAGAAGTATACATTAAGCAGTCCTTCAACCTAGAAGCCTGTGAGCTGAAGTTTCCCTCATGCAGGAATACATGGAACTGACAGAAACAACCATTCTCACTAATAGAAAACTCTAAGAATACCAGGTGACCCCCATGAACATTCTGCAGTCAATAGAATTCCTACTCATACCCTTCCCAACCTCCTAGGCAATAACTTAGTGCCATTTTTGTATTTATAGAATGAATGCAGCTTCTTTAATGAATTCTTTGTTTTATGTTTGTAGCACATATTTAACACAAGATTAAATAATTGGCTGAAAAATTTACTCATGAAGAGAAAAAAGGAGGGCTGGAAAGATAGCTGAGTGTATAAAGACACGTGCACATGACTTAGATCTCCAAACTCACATGATGGAAGGAGAGAACTGGCTGACATAAATTGTAATCTGGACTCAGAGGGAGGTTTGGCATTCACATAAATGGATGCTCCAGGAGATGGGAGGAAGGAAGGGGGAGACACAGGGAGAGGAGGAGAGAGGAAAAGGTGTCAAAGGAAGTGGGGAAGGAGGAGAGTGCAATGGGGGACCATGGGGCAGGGAAGGGGGAGAGAAGACAGGGGTCCTATTCAGTTTTTGTGGTTAGGAAAAACTAAAATGTAAAAAAATAAATTGTACTCTGATCTCCATGTAGATGTCATAGCATACGAGCATCTGTGTCTGCTATTCTCCCTCCATTCATATCTCTCCCTCTCTCATGAATATTTTAAAAGAATGAAAAAGAATTGAAAAGGTACATAATCTTCCTCAAGCACTAAAATTATATGATATAATCTTACTTTTAATCTATGAATTGATAAGTTGCTATACTTTGTTACTGTTTTTCTTGTATGCAATAAATTAAAGCTAATCTTTTATCACTTTGTCCAATAGAACAAATGAAAGTATATCATCCCATGTATACAACCAAAAAATGACATTTTTTCTATTTTATGCTTTAAAATCATCTTAACCTATTATATAATCTTTTTACTCAGTGGAATAAGTAGGATTCTCAGATTGACCTTGAGTGACTGTAACTTTTGAATAATCATCTCCATCATTGGTATGAGAGACCCCTACCAATAAGATGGGCCAACATTGTTATGATTAGTTGAACAGTACATCTGATTCTAAGTTATTGGGATTATCTTCAGTGGGCCTTATGCCATCTTGAGAGCAAGAGAAAGAACGCTGATTTAAGGCAGAGGAAATTTTTTTCACTGGCAAAAAAAGTTGGAGAGTCAACATAGTCCCAACAGTCAGAGACAGTGAATGAGACTATCAGCTCGACCCCTGCAAGGAAGTGAACTTCTCACAGTCCCAGGAGCTGGGAAGCGGTCTCTGTACTCCATATGGCAAGCAGTATTGTATTGAACAGAGATGCCTGCATTTATAGTAGTACCTCCCCCTTGCAATAGCAGGGGCCTTGGACTAGTCTCTGAGATCCTCTGCATAGGTGAAGAGTTCTTACCTAGAAAACTGTGAACTAACAAACAGATGATAGCAGACGTGATATCTCTCATAGCTTGCTATACAGCAACAGATTTCAAATACTTGGATAATCAAAATCAAATCAAGAGGCAAATATTAAATTCTTTAAAATAACTCTATAATATTATCAATCCTTCTGCCTTTCTGTATTTTTTAAAAAATTTTTTATTATTATTTATTCAATTGTGTGTATGTGCGTATGTATGTGTGTGTGCGCGCGTGTGTGTCTGTGTGTGTGTAGAACCACGGACGAATTCGGGAACCACCATGGACGCCTCCACTCCTTCTTGTTTACTTTGCCCGGGGATTCACAGGCTCCGCCCTACCAGGACCAGAAGCGCAGGCCGCCCCCGCTTCCGTCTGGCATCTATACGTGGGATCAAGGATCCGAACTCAGGACCTTCTGCCTGCAAGGCAGAGGCTTAACCCCTGAGCCACCTCTCCAGCCCCTGCCTTTCTGTATTTGTCAGGGCTCTGTAGAGGGATAGAAGCAAATGCATTTGAAGAAGAATGAAGTTGGAGTCTGTGGAGTCTGAAGTTGGGCAATGACAGCAGACAGGTACCATTAAAGAAAATCTGATTTTGCATATGAATGTACCCTTCTCCCTTCTGACTTCCTTCATCCTGTTCAACAAGGCTGGACATCCATCTTTCCATTTGCTGACCCATGTTAAAATTATCTATGGACTCATCCTCACAGACCTTTCCAGAAGCTGACTTCACCAACTCTACTAGTTTCTGTTAATTAAATTACCACACTGCCACTAATACAATTAACACTTCTAAAGACAATATGTACATTGTCTCTCTGTTACTTTTGGTTCTGTACCATGAAAACAGGCACACCAAGAGGAAAAGTAAACTAATTTGGTATAGACTGAGAATTGAAACTTTCCTATGTTGACAAGATGTGAGCTGGTTTATCCTCTACTTATTTTTACTATTTATTGATACTATGAATTGTTTAGTAAAGCATATATTACTCATACTCTCTGCTTACATTGAGCATTGTATCATTTCAATGAAAACCCATGATGCAGAAATTACTGTTTCACAGATGGGAAATCCATGGATCTTAGGAATCATGATTATCTTTGATATATAGAAAATTAAAATACATCTTTCCTATAGTGATACACTCCCAAAGTTCCATCTTCAGCCAGTAGATGAGACTTCTCATTCAGTTTTTTTTGTTGTTGTTGAAATGTATATATATTTTTATTAATTAATTAATTTTTTCCACTCATACAAACTTAATAGATATCCTATTCCCCTCCCTCCCTCCACCCCTCCCCGGACCCTCTTACTCCCTCCTTCCCTTTTCCCCTTTTTTTTCCCCTCCTCCCTCCCTTTCTCCCATTGCCACCTCTACCCCCGTCCCTGGAGCATCCTTTAGTGTGAATGTGAAGCTTCCCTCTGGGTCCTCCACTTTAATGAGGTGTAAGGACTCAGTAGCATTGCCTAGAGCCTTTTCTTGTGTTCCCCTTTAGTATAGAACACTATTGTGGCGGTTAATCCCTTGCTTCTAAGAAACCTAGTGCTTGTGGCCCCCCCTAGATTTGGGGGGTCAATGCTATGTCGGTCATTGTGCAGGTCAGGGAAAGTCCTATTATGGTTACTTCGGCCCTAACTTGTGTGGAGTATCTTGCATATCATTGCTCCTCCCCATTTTTGGGCTCTTACAATCTTACCACCCCTTCTTCCACATATTTCCCTGAGCTTTAGGATGGGGAGAGATTAGGCTGGCCTGGTTCCAGGTGGTTAATGCAGGGTCTCTGATGTTCTGAATTATGGTTTGTTGTATTTTTTTTCCAGTTTTGCTGTTCCTGCACCACCCTTGGTCCCATACTGATGGGTATTGGATGTCTCCTCCTAGCCAGAGATAAAAGGCTGTTAAATAGAGTCTTACTATAAGAGTAGATTCAAAGATAGATGGAATAAGAGTAGGAGACCATGGGGGGTCAGTCTCCCATTTGCAGGATGGTTATCTGCCAGTCTCTATGCCCTCCCTGACTGGTAAGGATCAAACCCCCTTAGTTGCAAATGACCAGGAAGGAAAGTGAGTGAGCTTAACCAGATGTATTACTACTTACTTGCAATACTTGATGGTGGTCTATTTGCTCTACTGTAGCATGACCCCCTCATTTCTTGTTTCTGGAAGGCCCTCCTTCCCCTTCCCTCCCATTTATAATCTTTGCAATTACTGTAGGTATTACAGAGATTTATCTTTGAGTATGTCACTAAGTGGGTTTGGTACTAGGATCCACCTATTAGGGAGTACATATGGCACTTAATTTTCTGTGTCTGGGTTATTTTGCTCAGTATAATTTTTTTCTAATTCCATCCATTTCCTAGCAAATTTCATTGATTCATCTTTTTGATGGCTGAGTAGTATTCCATTGTATAAATGTACCACATTTTCCCTATCCACTCATCAACTGTTGGGCATTTGGGTTGATTCCATGACTTTATTATTGTAAACAGTGCTGCTTTGAACATGGTCATGCTTGTGCAATTGAGATCAATTTTTGCTGTATGGGGGATTATTCCCAAAAGTGGAATAGCAGGGTTCTATGGCATTTCAATCTTTAACTTCTTTAAGAATGGCCAGACGACTCTCCAGAATGGTTGTATAAGCCTGCATTCCCACCAGCAATGTAGGAGAGTTTCTCTCTCTCCACATCCTCTCCAGCATTTGGTGTTGTTTGTATTGTGGATTTCTGCCATCCTGACAGGGGTGAGATGATATCTCAGGGAGGTTTTGATTTTCATTTCTCTGGTGACTAAGGATGTGGAGCATTTTTTAAGATATTTGTTAGACATTTCAAAGTTTCTTTTGAGTTCCAGGGCCCATTTTTAATTGGGCCACTGATTCCTTGGTGTTTAGTTTTCTAAGTTCTTTGTGCACTCTGGATAATAGAGCTCTATCAGATATGTGGTTAGTGAAGATTTTCTCCCATTGTGTGAGTTGCCTTTTTGCTCAGGTTATAGTCTCTTTATCTGAGCAGAAGCTCTTTAATTTCATAAGATCCCATCTGTCGAGTGTTGGTTGTATTGACTGTGCTATTGGATTTCCATTTAGGAACTGTTGGTCTAGCCCAATCAGCTCTAGGGAGTTCCCTACCCTTTCAACTAAGGTTTTTATAGTCTCTGGCCTTATATTGAGGCTCTTAATCCATTTGGAATTAATTTTGTACATGGTGACAAGTCGGGTCCAGTTTTAATCTTCTTCATGTGGACATCCAGTTTTGCCAGCACCATTTGTTGAAGATGCTGTTCTTTTTCCATTGGAGTTTTTGGGCCCCTTTGTCAAAGATCAAAGGGCTGTAATTGTGTGTGCTTATATCTGGATCTTCAACCCTTATCCATTGATCTATGTGTCTATTTTGGAGCCAGTACCAGGCTGTTTTTATAACTATGGATTTGTAGTGTAGATTAAGGTTTGGTATGGTGATACCTCCTGCAGTATTTTTGTTACCCAGGATTGTTTTTGCTATCCTGGGTCTTTTGTGCTTCCATATGAATTTTGAGATTGTTTGGTCAAGTTCTTTAAAGAATTGCTTTGGTATTTGATTGGTATAGCATTGAATCTGTATATTGCCTTTGGTAGGATGGTCATTTTTATGATATTGATTCTGCCAATCCAGGTACATGGGAGGTCTTTCCACCTTCTGGTGTCTTCTGCAATTTCTTTCCTTAGGGTTTTAAAGTTTTCATGTAAATGTCTCTTATACTAAGGTACTTCATTTTTTTTAGGGGCTATAGTAAAAGGGATTTTTTTTTAGGGCTTTTTCACTTCTTTCATGCTAGCTATAGAGGAAGGCCCCTGATTTTGGGACATTTATTTTGTGTCCTGCCACTCTGCTGAACTTTTGTATTATTTCCAGGAGATTTCTGGTGGAGTTTTTGGGATCACTCAGGTATATGATCACGCCATCTGCAAACAGAGATAACTTGACTTCTTCCTTTCTGATTTGAATCCCTTTTATCTCCCTTTCTTTTCTTATGGCTCCAGCTAAGACTTCAAGTACAATATTGAATAGAAGTGATGAGAGATAAGGAAAATGATACAGAGAATCAACCAGTCAAAAAGCTGCTTGTTTGAAAAAATCAGTAAGATTGATACACCCCTAGCTAAAATAACCAAAAACAGGAGAGAGACAAAACCCAAATTAACAAAATTAGAAATGAAAATGGAGTTATCACTACTGATACCCAAGAAATTCAGAGAATTATAATGTCATATTTCAAAAACTTATACTCTGTGAAATTTAATAATACAAAAGAAATGGATGAATTCCTAAGTAAGCACAACTTACCTAAATTGAATCAGGAAGTTTTGAGTCATTTAAATAGTCCTACAACATATGAGGAAATCAATGAAGTAATCTCAAATCTTGCCACCAAAAAATGTCCTGGACCAGATGGATTCAGCACAGAGTTCTACCAGACATTTAAGGAACAAATAATACTAATACTCCTTAAACTGTTCCATCAAATAGCAAAGGAAGGACTACTACCAAATTCTTTCTAAAGGCTAATGTCACTTTAATCCCAAAACCTAATAAAGACACACTAAAAAAAGAAAACTATAGGGCAATCTCTTTGATGAACTCATTCAGAGTTCTTTGGTGTCATCCACTTGTGTGAAGCTACCTCCAATTTTTCTCATGGTCAACTCATCTGCATACTGAATATGCTCACATAACCTTATTGAAGCAGCGATGTTTTCCATCTCAACTGCTCACCTAGGAACACTAACACTTTAAATGCCTGTATCCTAATGCCAGAGATAATTATCAAATTGACCCTAAGTGGAAGCTAAACATCAATTTGGTTTTGCTTTTAAAATTCTCAGGTGATTCTAACATAAAGCCAAGAGTGACAACCATTGATCCAAATTTAGCTCATATTTCTGAAGGGATTATGGAGATTATTAATGGTATTAGAGGCAATAAGAAAGACAAACACCAACAGTAGATCTGAGAGCTTTACTTTGAACCTGGGGCACCTAAGTCCAAACAGGAGAAAGTGAACAGTAGCTAAATGTTTCCCAGCTGCGTAGTACCAGCATGCCTGTGGACTCTGCCACCAGAGAAGTCTAACTTAAAAATATTTTCAGCAGAGCTCTATTAAACATTTCTTGAACAGCCTATTTAAAGAAGTCACCCACTTCGTGAAATCATTGTTTGCACCTCTCTCTTTCCACTGAGCTGAATACATAATGTTATTCTTTTGTTTTAGACTTCAACTCCATTGTATTCAACTGCTTTTGTCTTCTTCATTGTTTTTCTGAGTCCTACTTAAAGTGTTTTCTTATTTTTCCTTAGCATGTGATAATTTCTTATCTAGTTTCTTAATCACATGCAGGTTAGTAGGGATACATAATATTTTAGAAAAGTATGGTACACTAGAATGAATAACCTCAACCTCAAAGATAACATCACCCACTTTATAAAATACACACTAATCCATGCATAGCTAATTCGCTCTCCATTTTGAATACATTAAATCTTTCTCCAGCCTTAGAGGCTTCCTTATATCCTATTCTTTTCATGTTTAACACTTTTTAAAAAAGCATAGTAGTTTTTAATTCTTCTTTTACTTCAGTTGCAGAAAAAACATCTTTTTTTTTTTTTTTACTGCACATACGTCTTCCTGGATAACCTAGGTGAAAGCCCATCTGCGATCTCTGGAACTTTGATTACAACCAAATGTTCACTAAGTCATAACAGTTGCATATTTACTAACTGCTTAACAGGTGCCCGTGCCACTTTGTTGAGAGCTTTTGCACTTTTGAGTGCAAAAGTGGCATCAACAACATTTACTCAGTAGAAGAATGCTGGTAGTATGATGTACATGTTTAGAGCTTTTCAGTAGTTGAATCCATAGGAGCCTCTTTATGAGTCAGATTACCAGAGATATTCTGTTTCATTTTCACTTGGCATTATGCCCTGCTGCAGTGCAAATTGGTAAATATAGATCTACCTCATTCTTTAACTTTGTAGCATTCTTTCACAACTGTGCTTGAAGCAATGATTTTAATACTATTATTTGTCGAACAACATGTTTCCACGAAAATTCTTGTATATTTGTAATGAACTTAGAGTCTTTTGTGATATATTCAAGCATGGCCATTGTTGTAAACTATTTATAATTTTAATTCTAATGTCATTTAACAGATTTATTTCCGGATAGGTTTCTCTAGTTTATACTTCCTTTGGTAATATGGTGTTTGCATGTTTCATTCTATCTTATTAAATATAAATTATTATATTTCTTTAATTATTATTATAGGAACACATTTCTTATCATCTTAATCATCATTCACTAAAAACTGAAGTGACTTATATCACTGAATCCTGGGAATTCAACAGGACATAATGATTCAAAGTTTTAAATCTTATCTCATCTATTGAATTCTATTGAAATAATACTCAGTAGGAGTGACAGTTCATATGAATATTATTATTGTATACTTTTAATCTAAAATTATGTAAACCTCATAGGACCTAAGAACAGATTATGGATAATAGGTAAGCAGTATTAGCAATACATGTGGAAAAGAGTATAAGGGCAGTAGCTCCATTTTAATAATACAGTGTAGGTCAAGGTTACATTTTAATCACACCTAAGTTGTCTACTTGATGTTATAAATAGTATAGCATTTCACAGTTTCCAAAGCCTTCAATGTCCATAAAAGTATACGGGCAAATTCAAACATAATTACTACTAGAAAAAGAATCAATAATTACAACCACAATATCAATAACAATCAAATACAACATGGATCTTTATGTTAAGGAATAGAGAGTCTTTTGTGGAATAATGATTCACTCTTTTGACTTACTAGGGAGCAAATTTACCCCCTCAAAAAAAATCATGAGGAACAACTGCATAATATTTCTAGAACTTAAGATATAGAATATTCTGATGCAATATCCTGACGAGAACATGAAGCCTCATCTCTTTTTCCAAGCTGGATTACCAAATTTTACTACCAAATGATATTTACATTGTACCAAATATCATAAGTATTTGAACATTAGACAAGAGGTGAATGGGCTTAAGTCATGGGGAAATAGGATTCCTTGAAAATCTTTGGGAGTCTAAGCACCATTCACTTGAGATGCTAAAAATTTATGACTACTGAATAGTAGAAATGATAACAGACAATAAGTAATGCTTGTGGTATTATATATGGTTGTAGATAAGGAAATGTCAGATGTCAGTTATGTCAGCCTGCGCTCTCTCTCTCTCTTTCTTTCTCTCTCTCTCTCTCATTCTCTCTCATGAACATGTAGACATATCTCTTGAAGAACATTGCATTCTGTTTGGTTGAAAATTGCTAACAATTCTCTATCAGAATTCCACCTAGTACAGCTGGCCCACGGCCATTTGATCAAAGCATGAACTCTCTTAGGGATAATGAGTTCACTGGTCTCCAGGCAGTGTTTTCTTACAAGATAACTGCAGCAAAATCTTTGCAGGACCTCTCAATAAGAGAAAGTCCTAAAGGCATTTACACATTAATCCTTACAAATTCTAAGTAATGATCCTCCTTGCTGCAGCACTGCCCCCTTTAAAGTTGTTTCTTGCCATAGTTAATAAATGTAGAATATAGGCAAGTCAGTATCCTGATACTATCTTTGATCCATCCTCTTCCTGATTCATCACAGAGTAAGTACTTAATAACAATTTGTAAGAATTAAAATCACGTAAAGGAAAAATATCAAAGTAATGAAGGAGAAATCTGGCCAGAGACAAGGAAGAAGGAGTGTCTCTGAAATGTGTGATTGAACTGAATTCCATATGAATGTCCATCTGGATAGCACTGGTTGGAGTAATTCTCTTGTTGAATTGGATCCTTGTAATACCCTTGTAATGGGTTCTTACCACCTAGCCACATTTATTTTGTTTCTCAAAGCTGTCTGACATGTGATCCCCTTTGTTTTCCTTGTCCAGCATCTTTTGGTTCTTTTACAGTGACTGTTACCTCTACCTGAACAGTGCACTTTGTAGATTCACCGCTTATTAATAATACAGAAATCTCACTTTATTTTGGACCATTAAAATCTAACAGGTGTATTTGTATGTTTTCATCTTCTAACAGCCCAAACTAAGTGTTTTTCTTATAATTATATGCATTAAAGTTATACGGAGGAACTGGTAACTTGGGATGGACATCCTTGACACAGTTCTTCATGCTGAATTCACATATTGGAACATCATAACCCGATTATGACTTGACTAAACCCTATGCAGTGAAATCCCTTAATATCCAACTCCAAAGTCACCTCCTGAGTCAATAATTCTTTCATATTTTCAGAATGAAGAAATGCTACTATATATGTTGTTTAGGCAGTTCCCAAAAGTCTATTATGGCATTGATTTTAGCATGAAAATGATAAACATCATAGTAATGCAAGCACATCATATGAAAAGAAAAAAATACCACAGTGCTGGTTTCCCAAAAGGTTAATCGATCAGAGTATGACACCCTCCCCCCATGCTTCTTAATATGTTTAGCACCCAGACCAGAAGCAAACAATTCAACAAATGCCCAGGAAATTGGAAAATAATTTAGATATATTATTCTCAAAAACATAATAATGAAACAAGAATAAAAAAATGTGATGAAGCAAAACATAAGCAAAATAAAACATTCCCAGCTTACAGAAGAGTGGCAAAACTTTCATGTAAGCCTGAAGACGATGTTGCATGTGAGCTAGGAAACAGCACCCTTTAGACTGTTAAAGCAGCATCCAAGGTGATTCATGTGGTGGTCACATAGCACTTGGGATCCTTTCCCTGAAAGGACTAGTAACTCTTTATGTGTGTTTACGAAGATGTACAGGGAGTATGACAGGCTCAAGCCCCAACATATTAAAAAGTGACCAAAATATTGTAATAAATAAGCTCAGGTTTCTATTTGATTACCACCATGAGATCCATGAAAACATACCAGGAAGGACAGTGTGGTGATATTCTTCTCCTTCTCTCAGTTTTCCACACTACTTCTTAATAAATTTACATTTTTCTCTCTTAACTCCTTGTCCATGTTTCCTTATTCTTCCTGAGCATGAACTGAGACAATGTACTCAGAAGTTACTGGCCTGAGTGGCTTTAGTGGCCATTGATTGTCTATGACCTTAGCCATCTTCCCCTCTGGGAGTTATACTCACCTGAAGGGAGGAGGCTTTCCTCTCCCTCAAAGAAGCCACATCACAGGAATCTTCTTATTGCAATGATGCTTGGACATCTCTCTAATATGGAACTATTTCAATAAGATGACTGAACATGCATTATACTATTTTTACCTCCCCATGTTATCTTACATCTCAAGCAAAGCATATTTGAACCTTCTTCATTTAGTTAAGCATTCTCTCATGGCTTTGCTATCTGGCCAATAAATTGAATAATTTATTTCATTTCAAGTATTTCAGTTGTCTCAGACTTTGTTTTCTCTGCTTTTGCAGGATACATGGGGCAAATGCTATATGAAAAGTGGATAACATGAAACTCCATGGGCTGCATTGCAGAGTACTCTCCTTTGCTCTCTCTCTCTCTCTCTCTCTCTCTCTCTCTCTCTCTCTCTCTCTCTCTCTCTTTCTCTCTCCTCTCTTTCTTCCTTCCTTCTTCATCCTTCCCCCACCCATGACTAAGTAATTGTAACTGGAGACATTCCATTTACTATCAGAATGGCCTTCATTTACCAAGGACTAGTGCTAGTCAAAAAGTCAGCCTCAGTGGGCAAAGAGAGATGCATTTCACCCCTGTGCAATGCTTTGGTTTTTTGTTTGTTTGGTTGGTTGTTTTTCGTTGTTGTTTTTTGATTGTTTGTTCATTTGTTTGCTTTTGCTTAGAAAGGTTCTCTACAGGGTCTTAGAGAGTCAGAGCTATTATCCCCACCTAATATGACTCCCTTCTCTTAGCACTAGCTTACATTAAGATGTTTGCATTCCTAATATCAGGCCCCTGTGATAAAGGAATCTCCACCCTTAAACAGTATCCTCTACAAGGAACACCAATGTGTGAAAAGACAAGATAAGCAAAGGAAAAAAAAAAAGTAACAAAAGTAACTGAAAGAAAGCATTACATTCCAAATGTCTCCAAAACTGCATTCTTGGATCCCAATTCAAATCTTTAAAAGTAAGATAATAATCAAGAATTTCAGCAGAAAGTAAGAAATCACAAAGTATTTTATTTAAAAGAAAAGTAGCTTTAAGTTTATCACTCAAAAATAAGACATTCACTTAAGTATTCGAATCCCTTCCTGGGAAGTTAACTAGGCTCCCCAGTGTTGATGTCTTCTGTTTTGTAATTCCAGCATGGCTTTACTCTTGGGCATTAGTGACATGGCATAAACTGCTGGCATTTACAGAGTGTGTTAGCAGTGAGATCAGTAAATCAAGATGACGTTTCAGCCACGCTTACGTCTGAAGCCTTTACCTTTCGAACCCTGTGTCTTAGCCATTAGTAATGTCTAATTGAAATCTTAATTCTCACTGACTTGGGCAGAGCTGAACCACTTCAGGAAACAATAATGCTATCTGACATGCGTGACCTTTTTGATTAAAATAACTTGTCACTTTTACAAAATGCCCCTTCCAGATCTCATTAGCAGCTTCAGAGACTTCAATCTTCAAACAAGACATTTATTTCAGGAGATGCCTGGAAAAATCTGCTTTACTCTTGAAGGTGTTGCTTGAATAATAAAGTGCTTATCTAAATGTCATTATTAGCAAGGAGAACTCCAGCTTCTGCAATGAAACACATTAGAAGCTTCACAGCAATTATAAATGCAAACCCAAGGTTACACAAAGTCTATATGAAGATCAAACTCAAATATATTGTCAATTTATTGAGTGCTCTAGATATGCAAATATTCACAAACTAATTAGGCCAATACCAGTGTCATGACGTTGACTAGCTTGCAATCCTGTAGATGTTTGTAGGAGATAATTGGGTGACATTTAAGTCCACTGAAAGGAAGAAAAGTAGAGAAAACAATGGAAATAGCAAAAAAGAGCTATTTTCTGTATGTAAGTTAAAAGAGTGGGCTTTTTTTTAATGTAAGTTTCATTGTCTTCTTCTCATTTGTTACTCAAAACAATGTTGAGCTCAGAAAGGTTTTTGACAGGTGCAGAGAGCCAGGAGCTCAGGCTGTAAAGCGTCTCTACAAACTGACTGAACTTTCCACAAAAGCATGAGGCCACTGGAGTACAACTTCACCCACACTGGAGGGGTGGAGAGGGAAGATCTGCTGGGAGATGTGATTTAGCGTTAGCTAGTTGGTGGCATAAATGAAAATCAAAGAAATGACAGGAGGGAGAGAATTATTGATGGTTACATGGCATGAACAGAGGACATGAGACCTCACATCATTTAGTGGCCCACTGAAATGAATATTTTTCATATTGCCCAGTTGGACAAAGTACACAATGTTTGTAATTAAATAAGAGCCAGATGTCCACTCACTGCCCACTATCTCCTGAGCTTAGAACATAGTAATCTATTGATAGATATTATCATGTGCAAGTGCCTATAAATAGAATTGTAAATGAATGTTTGCTAGCTGTAAGGTGCTGAATTAGTATTAAAATACTTTTAAAAACATTAAATAGCACATATAAAAGTTAGATGTAACACCAAAATTGATTAATAATTGAGAAAGAGAATGAAACAGAGAAAGAGAAAGAAGAGAACATGTAGTAAAATATTAGGCAGCATTAAGCATAAAGTCTGCTCTGAAATTATGTTAAAAAGTTCTAACTACAATTGTTTCCTCTGGATTTATCTCCTCAGGAAAGAATGGGCAGGATCACATGTAAATCCTTGCTTAAATGTAATGATGCGCCAAGACTATCAGGCAAAGTCCTAGTATTTGTACATATGTGCCTTGTGACAAAATTATTGAAAGAAAAGGGTCATATTTGGCTCAAGAGAGAATCAGTCCACAATAAGTGAACTATGAAACTAATTGACCAGAAAAATCTTCAAGTATTGAATTCATTGATTCCATATTCTGCCTTGTAGAAACAAGTCAATCAGGTAAAAACAAGCTTTCAAGATGTGTATGTGGGTGTTTAAATGTATTTGCTATCTACTCACCCATACACAAGCACATGCACCTAATTACCAACCTTAGAATTTAAAAACAAAACAGAAACCAGCTAAGTGTTACATTGCATTTTGTTTTTAATTAAGTTGTTAGAAATGACATTCATTTTCTGCCAGGCAATGATAAAGAAGAGTTGTATATTGGGCCCTATATCTATCACACAGGTTATTAGGAAGAACCTTCACCATTTTGACTATGAATTTGCATTGATATATTAACAACAATTAATGGGCTATACTCAAGCCTAGACTAATCTGCTCCAATGTATGAAATTTAACTGGAAGGTACAGAGAGACTTGGAATTGAAAATACTCATGTTTTTAGAGACAAAAATTGAAGTGAGAATTAATGTAAATACCAGCAATAACTTTAAACTATACTTTTAAGCCCTTTGAAAGAAAAAGTCTTTGGAATATACTAGACATGCTGACCTTCACTTTGTTGATTGCCCTCAGATGAGAAATCTGAATGCAACTGATCAAGAAAAATCAAAAATCCTATTTGGTAACTATACCATGTAAATATCAAAAAGGGAAGAAATCACATAATTCCTGAACCTTTCTCTCTGATGCAGTAAGTCTGTATTGTTGCCTATAAATTCATGACCAAAAAGCTTAGGAGAACAAGGTTTTCTTTGGCCTTACAAGTGTCTGGTTACAGTTTATTGCCAGGCATGGCAAGGGAGTCCCCAACAACACAAAGTGCTGATGGAACTGGTCATATAAAATCAGTAGAACTGCTAAGAGGGACAATCCTCACTTACTAGACAAATATGTCTGGCAAAGTATACAGAGGGATGCCAACTTCCTTAATCAGTTCCATCTATCTTATTCATCTGTCTAGGGACTAACCCTACTCATCAATCAGACAATTTCCTGCAATCTTACTTTGAATTAACTCAACTACCAATTCTTTACAAATGTGCCTAGAGCTCCAAGGTCAGGCCTTCAATTCTCAAGGTGACAACTGCATCTTTCACTCTCTCTCTCTCTTTCTCCTTCCTTTCTTCCTTCCTCCTTCCTCTCTCACCTCCCTTTGTGTGTGTGTGTGTGTGTGTGTGTGTGTGTGTGTGTGTGTGTGTGTGAATTCAGATGTATGTATGCTTCAGTATGCAAGTAGAAGTCAGAGGACAATCTTCTGTGTCAGCTCTGATCATACTCATCATGAATCATTTAAGCCAGTGTCTATTTGGTTTTTTTCCCCGCTGTGTACACCATAGTAGTTGGTTTCTATGCTTCCCTGAATTGTGCTGGCACCTCCAGTTCCTATAAGGAAACTGAGATTTTAGATGCTGATGTTCATATTTTTCATATGGCTTCTGCAGATTTGAACTCAGGTCCTCGCACTTGCACAGCAAGCATTTTTAGTCACTAGATCAGCTCTACAACCCTTGAAGTTGAACTTTAAAATAAAGAGATTCCAATAAATGGAGGAGGCCTTCGCAAAATGTACATGTGTACACACACACACACACCATACACAGACACACACACACATACAAACAAACATATATACACATTATATAAAACACTGAATATTAATATTAAATGGATACATTCATCTTTGTGTTTGCTTATCACATTCATTTGGTATTCTGTGATCCCCACATCCCTCCTCCAGATGATTAAAACTGTGTTCTAATGTCTATAAAACATGATAGCAATTTGTACAATCTTGTAGGTAGTTCAAGTGAAGTAAATTCAACAAGTATGCTGCTAAAAGAGGACAAATGGTGCTTGCCAGAGAAATGATTATCCTTTTCTGTGAGTGCACATACACTCTATATTCAGAAAACACTTGCAGAACCTATTTATAATAGTTACTCTTAACTGTTGCTGTGAGAAAGCATTCAAAGTCAATCAACTTAAGGGAGAAAGGGAGATTTATTCAGGTTTCAGAGGGGAGAACACTTTTTCATGGTGGAGGTGTCATGGTTGATGGCTGACGCGGGAGGGACGCAGGCTAAGTCACTACAAACATCCTGGCGACTCAGAGCTCCTCAGTCCAGTAGACCAGTGGGTAATGGCTAAAGACTGGAGAATTGAAATGGAAAGTGTCTCTTCAAAATCTTCTCTTCTATGGTTCCTTTTATGTGATCTGCTATTGGAAGGTTCCAATCAGATTTAGGGCTGATCTTTTTATTGTAAATGTATTGATCTGATAATCTTTCCGATAGCTGATCTTAGTTAATACCAGATGTGGTCATGTTAAGAACCAAGATTAACTATCATAAGTATATCTTTAGATAATCTGGCAGCTGATTTTAATTAATTCCTGGTGTGGTCACGTTGGCATCCAAGATTAATTATCACACTATTGTTCCTTCTGCTTCAGTCCAAAGATGCCAGCACTGCACAGCCAACTAGAAGTGAGGAGCTGCCCTTCAAGACATCAATTGCCACAGGCTCTCTTTTCCTGAGGAAATTAGCCTTACTTGATAGGTAGCATTTCCCCTCTGAATTAGATAAATCTTAGCCCTCCCAATGAGTTACTGCCTTCTACTCAGTAAAAACAATTATTGATTCAAAGGAAACCTTATGTATATAGTCTTGTAAGTCAGAAACAGTTTCATCTCTTTTTAATTTTTAACCCACAATAAAGAGGTGAATGAACTGATTTAAAGTCAGTATTAAAGTTATTAAAACATATAATGAGTAGAATGCTAATGTTCTGGACCACATTTCCTCCTTTGATTGTTCCAAGGGTGAAAAAGTCCAAAAGTCCAAGAGGGAAAGAGAGAGGGAATGTGACTATCCTAAATTTTATGGGCTTCCCTCAATCTTCAGGAAATGATGGAACAGAGGAAAGTCAGTCCTTTATAGTCTTGGTAGGGTATAATTTTTAACTCACTGTAAGAACATTTGCTTCAAATTATCAAAGAAATGTTCCAGGATTCTTTTAAGCATTTTTCTCCATTGTTATGTGCATGAGAACACATGTAGTTGTATGCATGCTTGTATGGTGTGTGTACGTGTGTGTGTGTGTGTGTGTGTGTGTGTGTGTGTGTGTGTGTGTGTGACATACATATATACCACATCAGTATCAGGAATAATCCTGGGTCACTAACCACCTTCTTCTCTTGAGGCTGGGTTTAAACTCAGAGCTCCTCTATTGGGCTCCTCTCACTAGCCAGCTTTCTCTGGCTCCATCTCCAAGGTGAGCAATCACACCTGCAGCCATTTTACTTGGATGCTAGGGATTTGAGCTTTCACTTCTGATTTATCTACCTACCTCCTTTTGACTATGTTTAACTAAAGAGTACATAGGTGTTCATTTGGATGGTATTTGGGGATGAGATTACTATTTGAGTGGGTGGAGTGTAGGTGATTCAGATTGCCTGACATGGGGAGTGGGCAGCCTAATTCAATTAGTTAAAGGACCAAAGAGAACAAAATACTAGTCTCCCATATCAAGAGGGAGTTCTCTGAAAGATTGTCTTCTAACTAGAGCTGCAAGAGTGGACCTCCATTAGCTTCCAGCCAACCAGCCAGGCAACTCACACTGCAGACTTTCAAACCTCCTGCATCTAGAAGCAGGTGAGCTCTTACTCAAAATAAATATATTTGCATATGTACAACTCATTGGCACTTGATACAGATAATGCGTATGCCCTTTGTGATAGATGGTTATCAGTTTGGCAATTGTGGACTGAGCTTTGTACACATCTATGAAGAACTGATAGTTAATCAAACCCTGAGCCGACATAAGCTGAAAGATACTGTGTAAATGATGGGAAAGGCCCATCCCATGGTGAGTGGGACTAGTCGCTGGACAGGTTTCCAGAATTTATCTAATCCCTATCTGTGTTAGTAAAGGGGCAGGAGGGTGTTACCTTGATGAATGAGATTAATCACTTCATAAGGACTAGGTGAAGACGAGTCCTTTTTATCATCCCAAGGCACTGTAGAAGGAAGGAAACAGAACCTCCCCCAAAGGAAAGGTCTGATGTCACCATGACCTTGAATTTCCCAGACATCTGAACTATGCGTTTGCATATTATTTTATGATAGTTCAAACAAACAAAGGTTTTATTGGTTCTTGAGAGGACCCTGTCCAATACATATTTATATACAACAGTAAAGTTTTAGATGTTCTATAAAAGGAATTTTATGTGTAAGTTATAGTTCTTCAGAATGTTATTACTATACATGAAAATATCTTTTTAGTTTGTGTGTTATTATTTTATGTTTTTTCTTAGACACGTGGAAAAGCCTGAATCTTTTTTCATTTTCAGGTGGAAAAAAAGAGAAAGAAAACTAAATTGAGTAATGGATTCCCTAAGCATTTCCGCTCCCTTTGAAAGTGTTTTATAATAGTTTGTTCATCACTCACCATCTCTTACTAGTGGATTGTTTTCTTTTATTTCAGCTGCTATAACCTAAAAAGGAGAATAACTGAGAAGTAGCTCTCTATTTCCCCTATTACTAGAAGTGAGCTGGTGGCAAGACAGGTTAATAACTTTATTCACTCCTTCCCTTTTAAAAGTTTTTCTGTCCATTCCTCTTAATAACCAAGCATATGTTAAAATGAGGAAATAAATGGATTCAAGTCCAGAAAATTAATTCTTTAATGATGGGTAGCTGCAGAGGTCAAGCAAGCTAACATTTCATTACTGGAAGCAATGCAAGTGCTTTATCTTCTCTTACCTTATGCAGTTGCATAGTCTCTGTGGAGTGGAAATGCTAATGAATGATATGCAGTTTTCATGTTCCATTATAATCCTTGGTTGGACCATACTCAATGGATGGAGTATGGTGTCTTCTATAAGTGCAATTCTCTATGAGGGCATGATCTTCCACCCGTGCTACTAACTGCACTAAGAAACACAATTCAGTGGCCAATTCTACCTGAGTAGGCAAGAAACCCTCAAGTCCATGTGCCACCACAGCGGGGCTATTCCATAACAATGGTTTTCTCTCTTCCAGTCACAGATCTGACCCACGTGTATAAGACCATACCCTTGTTGAACACTTCTTCAATGGTCCCAGGGTGAGCCATGCAAATTTTTATTTTAAGGGATCCATTCCTTTCTCCTTGAACATGCACAGTTTTAATCCAAAGGGAAAAGACACAGCAGGACCCTGTAAAGCCTGCTGCTATCCTCGCTTCAAAAGTTTCATTAAAAAGAGCCTCATTTCTTGACTTTCTTCTCATCTTTCAGGGAAAGTGTGCTTTATGGAGGCAACATGGTATAATGGTGGCACCTCAGGGAGCTGCAAGAGTATGCTGAGATGCTTCATACCTACCTTTGCACTGTCCTTTATTAGGATGTGCTCACTCTGATCTAATAATTTTATCTGTAGATGAATGAATAGGTGCTACAGATTCATCTTCATCATTTATGTGAAAGCACTTCTACTTTCATTTACCTTTCTTCTTGAAATCTAAGTCTCAAGTCTTTTTGCCAGCATATCAAAAACCTTTGAGGAATTTTGTCTTTTGTAACTTGACAAGTAGACTAATCTCCCTCAAAAAAAAAATACCACACTTTTTATTTGTTTGCTTAACTCCTTCATTCTGAAGAGTTTTTATTCATCTGTTAGAGCATGGCTCTATGACAACATCAAGTGACATACATAAATGTCTCTATGTCTCTCCTCCAGTGATTCTTCAAGCCTTTTCTGCCCTCGAATCTAGTAGATTCACTACAGTCATAAATAAAACAAAACACCACACATTCCATTTTAGATATGGAGATATGAGTAGAAAGGATCTCAGAAGACAAAAAATGAGTTTGAGTCTGTTCCTAGTAATAGTTGCTGATTTTTACTGTGGAATGTGGGGGTTTATAAATCCTGAACTGAATCCCTTCATTAGCAATGTTCAGCCAATCTATCTTAGGCAAGCCAGGTACTGACTCTACACCAGACGGGCAATGCCAGTCTCTATTCCTTCCTCCGTACCTTTTTAGCTTCTTTCCTCTCTTAGACACGTTTCTTCATTTCTTCCCTCTATAAATATGCTTCATGTCTCTAAATTATAACCTGTCATTCAAAGGTATGGTATTTAACTTACTATTTCTAGGTACCAATAGCAACCTGTTGCTTGAGTAGTATGAATGGCTTAACAGTCTTCATGCAAAGACAAAAAGAATATTGGTTCTACTATCTTCATGTAGAAATTAGACTTGATGAATTTCAGGAGGCATGACTCATTTGAGGGTTTGGCAGAGAAAGGTCACCTCTGTTGCTATGTTCACACAGCCCTGAGACAACTGGTAGAGGACAACAAAGTCAAAATGCTTTTAGTTCCTGGGTTTTTTTTTTTTTTTTGGATGTTTTGTTTAATTTTTCTTCACTAAAGTTTTCAAAATGACAGTATTTGTTTTAGGGAGTTGAGAAAAACAGAGAAACTGACAAAAATATGTACAAGATGCAAAATTCATTGCTTTCTGGTTTTGAAGAGGTACTATTTCCAGATGATACATTAAATAACATAAGCTAAATAGCAGGGAACAGATATACTTATATTATGATACCTGTGGTTTTTAACATATTTTCTGAGTAGAGACAAAGTCCTGGTCAAATCGCAGTGGTAAGAGAAACTCATGCTGAACCACCATAGTGCTTTGAGCATTGTCTCTAAAACCCAACGTGTCCCACAATTCAGCTACATAATTTTCCCTTCATTGTCCATTGTCTTCCTAAGTAGCATTAAATTTTAAATTTTACAGTATTTGAATATGTTTTAAAGCTTCAAAGAGTATACCATCACAATTTTAATCTTTTTATAACAGCACCAAAGGTCAGTAAAAGTGTATTAGCTTTCCTGGTGCTCATGAGATATCATTCGTTTAGGAAGAAGATTACAACTGATATGAAGATCCTATACCTTCTTACCAAATGAGGCATGGTATCTAACCCCTAAACAATTCAAAAGCTGTGGAAACAGGCTTTTCTAAAGGGCATATTTTTAATCAAAGTTTTTCCAAGAATATTACTTTAAGATTAAATCTATGAAAACTAAATCACAGATTTTCATCCAAACTGACACAAAAAGACATACTGGAAATCAGCTCATGTGTCTGCCATGGTCAGACAGAGAGTACAAAGCAATGTGTATGCACTAAGAGAGAACAAACACATCAATAAAGTCAGTGTAACCCCATGCAGAAGATTAAAACTGGGCCCGTACTTGTCACCATGTACAAGAATTAATTACAAATGGATCAAGGATCTCCATATAAGGCCAGAGACTATAAAAACCATAGGTGAAAAGGTAGGGAACTCCCTCCAGCTGATTGGGCTAGGCCAACAGTTTCTAAACGGACATCCAATAGCACAGTCACTACAACCAACACTCAACAGATGGGATCTTGTGAAATTAAAGAACTTCTGTTCAGGTAAAGAGATTGTAACTCCAGCACAAAGGCAGCCCACACAATGGGAGAAAATCTTCACTAACCACATATCTGATAGAGTTCTATTATCCAGAGTGCACAAAGAAATTAGAAAACTAAACACCAAGGAAACAAATGGGCCAATTAAAAAATGGGCCTTGGAACTTAAAAGAAACTTTACCAAGGATGAAATTAAAATGTTTAACAAATATCTGAAAAAATGCTCCATATCCTTAGCGATCAGGGAAATGCAAATCAAAACTTCCCTGAGATATCATCTCACCCCTGTCAGGATGGCAAAATTCCACAGTACAAACAACGCCAAATGCTGGAGAGGATGTGGAGAGAGGGGAACTCTCCTACATTGTTGGTGGGAATGCAGGCTCATACAACCACTATGGCGAGCCATCTGGCAATTCTTAAAGAAGTTAAAGATTGAAATGCCATATGACCCTGCTATTCCACTTTTGGGAATAACCCCCTCCCATACAGCAAAAATTCACCTCGATAGCACAAGCATGACCATGTTCAAAGCAGCACTGTTTCCAATAGCAAAGTCATGGAATCAGCCCAAATGTCCAACAGTTGATGAGTGGATAAGGAAAATGTGGTACATTTATACAATGGAATGCTACTCAGCCATCAAAAATGATGAATTTATGCAATTTGCGGAAATGGATGGAATTAGAAACAATTATATTGAGTGAAGTATCCCAGACATGTAAAATTAAGTGCTGTATGTACTCCCTAATAGGCAGATCCTAGTACCAAATTCACTTAGAGATATTCAAAGACAAATCTCTGTAATACCTACAGTAATTGTAAAGATTATAAACAGGAGGGATGGGGAAGGAGGGCCCCACCAGAAACAAGGAGAGAGGGGACCATGTTACAGCAGAAAAAATAGGCCACCATCAAGGACTGCAAGCAAGTAATGAGCCATCTGTTTAAGTTCACAGACTTTCCTTCCTGATCATTTGCAACTGATGGGGTATGATCTCACCACAAGGGGAGGGCATATAGGCTGCCAGATAGAAAGTAACCACTTTGCAAATGGGTGATTGACCCCTCTCTCACCGTGGTCTCCTACTTTTATTCCATCTACCTTTGAATATACTCCCATAATAAGACTTTAATTTAACTGGTTTTAATCTCTGGCCAGGGGGTGACATCCAATATCCATCAGGATGGAGCCAAGGGCATTGCAGGAGTAGCAAAACTAAAAAAAAAAAAAAAATCAACCAACCATATTCAGAACATCACAAACTCTATATCAACCATCTAGAACTGGGCCAGCCTAATCTCTCCCCATCCTGAAGCTCAGGGAAATTTGTGGAAGAGGGGGCGGTAAGATTGTAAGAGCACAAGGATGGGAGAAGTAATGATATGCAAGATACTCCACACAAGTTAGGGCTGAAGCAATCATACTAGGACTTTACATGACCTGCGCTATGTCCAACACAATATTGACCCCACAAAGTCTAGCATTTGCTAAAAGCACTAGGATCCTGGGAGGCTAGGGACTGACAGTCACGGTAGTGTTCCTAAGCTTAAGGGAAACACAGGAAAGGGTCTGGGAAATGCCCCTGGGTCCTTGCACCTCATCGGAGAGGAGGACCCAGAGGAGGGTTTGGCATGCACATTAAAGGATGCTCCAGGCATTGGGGGGGGGGGACGACTGGGGAATGGAGGGGAGGGGAAAGGAAAGGGAGAAGCAGGGGGTTCGGGGGGAGGTGGAGGGAGGGAGGGGACTGGTGTACCTGTCAAGTTTGTATGAGCGGAAATAATAATAATAATAATAATAATAATAATAATAATAATAATAATAATAAAGTCAGTGTAACCCAAAACAGAATATTGGAGTGTTAGAATGACTTAACTAATATAACAATATGTATGTGATAATCTTATTGTTAACAACGTTACTAAAATTACTCTTTAGTGAAACACATTTTCCATCTATTTAGTTTCTGTTATAAATATGCATTGTCAGAAAATCCTTATCTTTCCAAACTAGCATTATTCCCAATGTTATCTGGTCCTGTGTATATGGAAGTCTGTATACCAGCTTAAGGCCACTTTTGGTATATACCAAAAATGGGCCTATCATTTATCTCCTTAGCTAGAATATTACTTTCTTGGAAATAAAAACCAAGCTTTGTTTATACCCATTCCTAGAGCTCAAACAATTTCTGAAACAAAATAGTTTTTCATTAAATAGAAGTCAACTGAATAAATGAATTTTATGTATTAGAGAACATAGGGCCACCACAGGGTTATATTCTAATAGTGAAACTTTTATTTTACCAATAATATGCTATTATAAAATAACTGATAAATAAATCTAATTTGCTGTGTATAGGAACTAATGAATCATACATAAAATTAACATATATATGTGAAAATTAAACATGGGCCTTATCTCACAGAGAAAAAAAAATGATTTATTCTGAGTCAAATACGAATGATTATGGGTCACTAGACTCAGTTAGCAATCTCCAACATGCGTTCAAATCTGAAAGCTGTTATGTGAGATTTTAATTGTTAGTAAAATATCATAATGGTGTTGATCAAATATCTTCATAGGGACAAGAGCAATGTATAATGCGATGGTTTGAATATGAGTTGTTTCACACAGATTCATGTGTTTGCTGATGTTAACATTTGAGAAGGTTACAGCATCTTTAAAAGGTGGAGCCTTGTAAGAGGAAAGGATGTCAGAAAGGATGGACCTTGGTTAACCTCGCCCTGCTTTCTCTAATAGTCTGCTCTTGAAGTTTGCTGCTTGTTCACCATCACATCTCCATGATGGCTGTAGTCACCTGAGCTGCATCCAGCTTTGCAACCAACCCATCATGCCTTTCTTGCTATACTGGACAATATCCCCCCTGCAACCATATAATGAATAAATTTCTCTTTTCTCAGTTTAAATTGCTTGAGCCTGAGTGTTGTCTCTTTGTAGCAGTAAGAGTAATGTAGAGCAAAACTCATATAACTCTTTTGTATGATTCTTGATATGGTTAGCATCTACATTACTAGAGATTAGTTGTTTGCTAAGAATATATTTTAAAGGTTTTGTATAACCAACCACAAGGATTTTTAGGTTGGATTCAGACAATGAATAGATTTCAAAGGGACTAAAATTAGGCCAAGAAAAATTGTCTCTCTTTTGTTGCATTTTAACTCTCCTTAATCATAACCATGTAACCAGTCATTTCAGACTTTAGAATCTTAAGGACAGCTGTGATTTTTTATTATAGGAACTTCAGTTTACAAAGGTTAAATTCAGGATAAGTCAAAGCTAAATGTTCTTCTTCACCATGTACGTGTCTCTATATCTCTTGCTTGTACTGCAATTAGAAACCATCTGTGTTTTCATCAGATGTTTCTGTGAATTTATTTTTGATGATATGGCTAAATATAAACTCTTATTTGTTTCTCTCATTGTCCTATCAATACACAAAAAGATATAGCACACAACAAATTCCAAACCCAGAGCAACCATAGTTTCATTTTGATGAAAACAGCTCCTTAAGTAACATTGAGGTTCCTTTAGTTCTTGCTGGTGAATTTTGTATCTTCTATCTACCCCTTCATGTAAGTGGACTTGTATGAACAAAGTTAGTTCTGTCAATTTGATTGATCTATGTCATTTCCTGGCCAGACAACGTGAGGTTCATTTCTGGTCCTTGCTTCTTCCTTCATTGCAGCAAAAAGGAGAGTCAACCTTAGTTTTCTTGATCTCTGGGTCTCAGAGAGGATACTCCGCATTGTGAGCATATCCATCTAGTTGGTGTTTGCTATGGTTGCTCTGGGTTTGAAGTTTGTTGTGTGTATACACTTGACACTGATACATGTGTGCTTACATCATGTTATGGATCCTTTCTCTAGTTTCCCTGGTAACACTGGAATCTCTCTTTACCCTTAAGTTTAATCATTTAGTTCAATCTCCTAGATAGACGTTCCACCTCCCAACAAATTCAGTCAACCTGGAAGTAGGCCAAAGAGATAGCAGAGGTCTGCCTTCTGTACCCTCTAAAAACAATGCTCCATTTTGTCGTCTGTTCTTCTTTTTAACAAGACAGAAACAGAAGCCAGAAAAAACTTCCAATATGCAATTTCATGAGTAATGTGGCTGTTGAACTTTCAAAGAGCAAAACGCTCTCTTACATTCTTTTCTATACTTTTGTCTAAACTTTGAAACTTGAACACACTCTGCCTAATATTCAAGGTTTTCTGTTGTTCCCCTGAGGACTCTAACTTTCACCATGTGATCACTTGCCTTTTGCAGAGATGCTCAGAGGCTTGGATACCAGTCTTCACTGGTTTTAAATAAATGTAAATATTTTCAACTCTTTCCCTGATCAATATTCTGTATTTTGTGGAGGAAATGAACTCATAAGCCTAGACCTGTATCACTAATGAACAGGATGAGGTTCCAGCAACTCTGCTGTTCCTTGCAAGTGCACTGTTTTTAGAAATGGAGTAGGCATCTTCTCTTCATGAGGGGAAAAAATCAAAATGGCTATGCGGAAGACATTGCCATGATTGAACTTGTGTAAGGATGTTATCATTTCTATGTGTGTGTAGTGGGATACCAGTCTCCCTGCTATTGAGTGAGTTTTCTGTTTATTTGCCACAACTAACCTTTTCCCTTCATGTCAATAAACCTTTTAAATTCCTCCCTTCCTACTCATGAAGCTGTATGCTCTCCTTCACATCAGTGCAGTTTGTACGGTGTAAAATTCCCAGGATGCATAAATATTCACAGTGAATGGAGAGGCAAAGGAAGTCATCGTTCTGATGTATCAGGCGTCCTGGGAATTCACAGAGTGCATAATTCTAACAATTGTGTCTTATTGTTCTCTGGTACACATCCATAGAGTGTGTGCTAAAATTGATTTCCATTGGTGACTTTCATACCTCTGATAACAACTCCATCTTTAGTAAGATACTATTAAGTGTGAGAATGAAATAGAAGTATAAAATGTCATCTGACATCTAATGTGAGTTTCATTTCTATTCTGTAGGAGTTCAAGGGTGTAGGGGAGAATGGCTTACCTAGAAAGGGGTCAGCGACTTCAGTAGATGGAGTTAAAGTTCCTTGGACATTGAGGAGGATGGACCTCGTGACTGCTCAGAACAATCACTGATGGTTATTCTACACAGTGTAACCTTGAGCTGACATTAACTGATGGGCAGAAAACTTCAAGGTTGAGAAGATCATTATTGACTAGAAGCAGATGAGAACACCCAGCTAACTTCAATAGTGGTCAGAGTTTAATATGGCTGGATTTTCCATGTGAAGTGAAGTGTGTCTGTCCTGGTTAATAAGGGCACGAGGCACAAGGGTGAGGTCAGAATGTTAGATGCACAAATAAGTGCAGTATTGTAAGCATTCAAATATTAAGCTCTTCAAATCCACAGCAGCATGTATAATTTCTAAGGTATTAAATGCGTACTCCAGTTTTTGTAACCCTAGACATTCAGTTTTCAAATGGTCTTGGTCCATTCTACAGTGGAATCATCTGGACCACTCAATGTAATGGTGCCCTTAGCTCCTATTTTTGGACACATGCTTAAATGAAGGACTTGAGCTAGAGAAGCCCTCTTGCACCACCCCTTTTCACTTGTTGTTCCAGTATAAGTGCTCTGGTTCCTGTTTGCAGCCCTCAGCTGCTTTGCTTTCCCCTCTTCCCTCACGGTGATTATAGTGAGCATGCATTTGAAAACAAAAGGATGGGCTAGAATTCCAACAGGTGTAATTAATGTCAAGTGCTCCTGCAAGTGGATTTGCTTTCCCGCTGCCTTCTCCACCTGCTGCCTGCCTTCCGTGGCTGCCTTCTTCAGTCTGCGTCCATCTGTTACAAATGAGCATCCAGAATTTATCATTTTACATCCTGAGAGGCACCTGAACCCTCTTCTCTTCTTAAGTGAGCCCTAAGAGCATCACTTTATAGCACAATTAGTTAAGTGTTGAGATGCCATGGGGAGTAAGTACATAGGGTCCTTGTGCACTTTCAGCATCTTAAAGTGGGTTGCTCCTATTCAGAGGGATAGAGCGGAGAAAAGAATCTCACCCTCTACTACATGTATAAGAAGAAAGTATAAGAATAGATACTGTATTCATATATGTAATGTATTCAAAGGTAAATATATAAATTCATACATAATAATCATGTACATGTATACATGCATATATGTATACAAAATTATGTACATATATACACACTCCAAAGACATCACACATGTTTAAAAATGTGTCCTATTCAGCATGATACAATGATACATTGCGTCTTGAACTTACATGTCTTGACAAAACCCTTAGGAAAGGTAAAATTGTGCAAGACCGATTACACCCACACCATCTGCTTCAAATACCAACAGGAAATGAAAAGCTAAAATGACTGAAAAGACAAGGTAACAAGAGAGTAGTAGAGCAAAAATAAGGTTCACTTTAATTTTTTACGATATTTAGCTGTGCATATTACTAACTTGCTGATGAGTGAACTCAGCTTGGTGCCATGAATGAAAGTATGTCCAAAAATAATTAAATTCATAAATTATCATAATATGCCTATCCCCAAAAATCTACACGCAAATTCAGAGAAAACTTTTGAGTTTTCATGGATAAAAACACACATATGTATGCCTGGTGGTAGAGTCTGAAATAGTATGGAAGTTGTCATGGTTTGAAATGTGTCCCCTACAGTCTTATATGTTTGGCAAGGTTATGGTACCTTAAGAGGTGGAGTCTTGCTGGAGGAAGGCAGTCAAAAGGGGTGAGCCTTGAGGTGGAGTAGTCCCACCCTACCTCCAGGAAAAGTCTGCCTTTGCAGCAAACAGTCTGCAGCTCTCAGCTTCCAAGATGTCTGCAGTGACTTAGCCTCCTCCAGCTTTGGCCAGCCAGCCATGCTGCCTCTGCTTTGAGAGACTGTCCCTTCCCTCTGGAACCATATGCTGAATAAACCTCCTTTCTCCCTTAAGTTTCTTGACTTTGGATACTCTCTCACAGCAATAGTTAAGAGTAACTGTTACAGAAACTGATACCGGATAGCGGGGTATTGCTAAGAGATTAAGAACAGCTGGTACCACAATGTGAAGTTGTTTGTGAAGTTGAGAGAAGTTGATACTCAGCAGTATGGCCAATGCTGTGATGTGGCTAATGTGCCTTTGGAATTATTTGTAGGGAGAAATATGGAGAACTGTGGGACTTTGTGCTGAGAAAGTCTTTGCATCTTGGCGAGGAGCCAAATGAGCCTTTCTCATAAGAGCTCAGAGGAGAGCAATGCTGTGAGAGACTCAGGCAGTGGAAACCCAGCTTGTGATGGTCCAGAGGGGAACAGAGACTGTGTTTGAAACTGAATGAGTGATACATGAAGCCATGTGTTGCCCGAGAGTTTAGTGAAGTTTTGTCTTTGTCCTGAAAGCTTGCCTTAAGTTGAACTAGAGTGCTTAGCAGAGGAAATTTCAAAGCAATGTAGTCTTGACAAGGTGATATGGCTACTTTAGTTGTTTTCAGAGTTATGAAAAAGAGCAAAGAATCAGGAATAAGCAAAAACTGTAAGATCTGATGATGAAAAATACAATGCCAAACTGAAAGAGTTGAACTAGGAAGAAGCAGAGAACAAAATGGCTGTTAGAGATTAGCTCCATTTGTAAATCAAAGCCTGCTCTCAATTTGAATAATAGGAGAGGCCCTAGTTTGAGGGCAAGATCCTCAGGGAAGGCTCCCACTCATAAGAATGCAAATCCTTTCAGAAGACTAGAGATAAAGGGTGGAGTTCCAAAGCAAGAGTTCTTTTCTCTTACAAAGCAACTGCCCAGGAGTGAAAGAGATGGTCAACATAGAGAAGCAGAATCAGCTGTGATTCAAAGGGGCCAGCCTTGGCAAAGTCATCTACGTGATTTTACAAGCATCAGTGATGCAAGAGGGAGGAGATCGTGGAGTCCTCTTCCAAGATTTCAAAAATTGGCAGAATCCCGGCAGCATGAGGCAAGAAGCCTGTAGTTTAAAGGCCCTAGAGGGGCAGTTTGTGCTGTGGAGTTAAAGCCTGGTAAAGATGTTAGAGATGCCAGAAACATCGTGGGACACCTGCTGAGGAGAGCTGTATACCCTGGGAGGAGTCAGCTCAAGAGAGCAACTTATTCTATGGGCAGCTGCATTGGAGGGATGTAACCAAAGCCCTTTGGAACTGAGATGATTTCAAGGAGAGGTTCACCTGTTGGACTTGGAGCTACAAGATTTGAAGTTTGTCCTGCTGTTTTTCGGGCTTGTTAAGTATGTAACTTGTCTTTTGATTTTACAGGAGGCTTTGGACTTTTGGACTGTGTTGGGACTGATATAGTCTATGAAGACTTTTAAAGTTGGACTGAGTATTGTTTGCATAATGAGACAGCAACGAGTCTATGGGGGTCAAGGATGGAGTGTCATGGTTTGAAATGTGTCCCCCACAGTCTCATATGTTTGGCAAGGTTATGGTACCTTGAGAGGTGGAGCCTTGCTGGAGGAAGGCAGTCACAAGGGGTGGGCCTTGAGGTGGATTAGTCTCACCCTACTTCCAGGAGAAGTCTGCCTTTGCAGCAAGCAGTCTGCAGCTCTCAGCTTCCAAGATGTCTGTGGTGACTTAGCCTCCTCCAGCTTTGGCCAGCCAGCCATGCCACCTCTGCCATGAGAAACTACCTCTTCTGGAACCATAAGCTGAATAAACCTCCTTTCTTCCTTACGTTGACCTTGAGTGTTCTCTCACAGCAATAGTTAAGAGTAACCATTACAGAAGGCATATAAGTAAATAACGGAAAAGAGTGTGAGAAAGGTGCCCAACATTTCACAGGTATGATGAAACTGTTTACTATTCATTTCTGGGCTCAGAGCTCATTGGATCCTTGCATAGGAAACTAACATGATAGCTATCTCTCTTCTACTTATTCCTGAAGACCCACAGGACATTCCCTTATTTTTTTTCTTTGGGAATTAGAGTCATTTTTGTAATTCTTATGTAAGCTCTAATTTAAGATTTACCATAGTTAAGGAAAATATAACTGTCTTGCTTCAAACATACCATTACAGGGCTGGGTAGATTGGTCAGCAGTTAAAGCATTTGTTGACTAAGCATAAGGACCAATGTTTTCATTGCTAAATCCCATGTAAAATGCTGGACATGATTAATAACCTACCTGTAGTTCTATCTTTGGAAGATAGAGACTGGAAATCTATAGAGTAAGCTGCCTCAACTAGTCAAATTAACCCTAGACATGGGCTCTGCATCTTAGAGACATAACATTAAAGCAAAAAGGTAGAAAAGAGTTCAAGAATGATTCTCAATATCACATTCAGGCCTGTACACACATGTGCACGAACACACATGTCAATCCACATACAAACACACATAGTCACATGAACATACTCAATACACATATATTCATAAAAAAGAAAGAAAGAGAGAGAAAGAGAGAGAAAGAGAGAGGGAGGGAGGTAGGGAGGGAAGGAAGGAAGGAAGGAAGGAAGGAAGAAAGAAAGAAAGAAAGAAAGAAAGAAAGAAAGAAAGAAAGAAAGAAAGAAAGAAAGAAAAAGAAAGAAAGAAAGATTATATGATGAATAGGAATTATGTCTGTTGTTTTAATTGGAATGTTCCTAATACCTTGTTCACAGCACACAATAGATTATTTGATGAGTAAAACAAAGATGGTGATACATATATTAACATCAGGAATTTAAAGATGATGATACTTAGTTCCAAGTTACATAATTTGCTGAACTCTACTTGGGGATTTTGCTACACCAACTAAAGAACTCAGGTGTCAATGGAACTCAGTGTCTTCTTCCTTTGTCATTGCTGTCTTTTCCTATTCTTCTTCCTAAAATAAAATAATCATAATTGTAGTCTCGATTGCTTAAAGTAACCTTTAGTTTTTGCTGCAGTGCAATTAAAAGAAAAGAAAGCAACTTAAAATGAATCCATCAACTTATTGCCATTGGCTAATGAAAACAATCACCAACTATGATGAAGGACAAAAACAAACCTTTGCAATGACATTTACCTTAATAGTCCAACAAATTAGGACATTATATAATTGTCAATTGATAACTACAAGAAGCCTAGAGCCTAGGATCCTTCAAATGGGTGGCACAAGAATATGTTTAATTAGAAGGAATTGAAGCTCTTTTGCAGTTGAAGGAGTAAACATAGCAACAAGAGAGAAGTCTAACAGAAGACTGCAAGTAGCTGGATTTTAGAATAGGAAACCAGAGGGTCACCCAGCATCTCTAGTCAGAATTTCCTGCACCAGGATGACAAAAAGATATTCAAAGGAGAGATTCCTGGGTTTGCCACCATTCTTCTCCATTTCTAGCCTACCACTTGACAACTGAGCTTTGAAGACTCTAGATCAGCAGCTGTCACAAAACTATAGCGAAGCACGGAGGGGGCTGAGTTTCCAGATGGGCAGAGGAGAGCTGGATGGACAGTATACAGTGTACTATTCTCTGAGAATTACTTAACAAATAGTCACACAAGTCTGTCTGCTCTTATTTTCGTAGCCTTCCAATGCGACCTGCTAATATTTTAAGCTTTTAAGACTGTTTCGAGCCCACCTAATGAATTTGACTGAGGTATACTGTATGGCAATAATCTGAGAGAATTCAAGAATAGACTTACCAAGAGATGTGGAGGCAAATCACTATGTAGATATAATACAGAAAGAGAGCACATCGACTCAGAGGAAAGAGAAAATGAATCATGGGCAAAGCAGCATTTGAAATCTCCCTAGTATACTGTTAGGGATGATATGATAACTTTAACCATGGAAAAAGAAGGAACAAAAGAACATAAGTTCTTGTGAGGAATTCTGTACATAATACAGTAAGGTTTGTTTGTTTGTTTGCTTGTTTAGATCATAGGACATGATATATGTGGGGACTGAAAGGAATTAATACATATCTCAGATACTCCTACATATTCTAATAAGGACTGTGGATATAATTTTGGCAGCTCTGGTCCAAACTGTAGCCATTCTCTTTGAAATGGGGATGGTCATGCAATAGGATAAGTATGATGATTATAAAACTTGTATTTTCTGTTTTTAATTTTCATATTTGATCTTCCAGTGGTATGGGAATAATTCCAATTGGGCACATAACCATAAAAGTTACCTACTTTGGGCCAACTCATTGTATCAAATCCTTAATTGGGGCATCCAGATGACTAGAGTCCAGCTTTTATTTTTTAATACAACTGGCTAATCTAAAGAATCTTCTAGATTCCATGGCTATACAGGACAATGTTCTCAAAAGACAAGATTGCATGCATTACGGAAGATACTCAGAACATTATGCTGGAGCCAGAGATGAAAAGATATTCTGCATAAAAGGAAGACTGACAGCATGAAATTGTAATCCAATAGCATAAAGAATACAATTCAGAAATGTGGTGACCTCTGGGGTAATGAACTGAAGCCAGGACTCAAATGTAGATAAAAATAGGAAGCCAGTTATAGGTACAAGGTGAGAAAATGAGCAAAAGGAATAAAACAAGAGCCTGGCTAATAGCACCAGGAAATGTATTTGCTCAGACCTGTCAGGAAAGAAATAGATGCAGGGCTCATTTAGTTCTCAGTGTGGGCTGGCCTGGCTCCAGGCATGAAGAGGGGCTGAGTTTCCAGATGGGCCGAGAAAAGCTGTATGGACGGTGGATGAATGTGGACACGTAGGAATGGCTGGGCAGCATGCCAAATCCATTTGGCATTTTCTCTTAAGAATTACTTTCTTAAACCCTCAATCAATTTTGGAACTCTTGCATATGACCTTTCTATACCCCCATGTCCTTTATGCCATGAAATGAAGAGACTGAGATATGATACAAAGAGAAAAGGAACTTGGATCTGGATAGCAGAGATCACTTATAAGCAGTTTTTACATTTCAGAGCAGGAGGATTAAGACTTACATAAAAGCCCTCGGAGGCCATTCACACACCCTAATAAAGTAATGTAATAAGGTGGACTCTGGCAATTGATACTAATTAAATCTATTGAAGTTAGAGGATGAACAGGTACTTTTTTTAAAACCATGGTACAAAAGGACAGCTGTTACAAAAACAAGGCAAGGTGGGCTTTTTAAATATTTGCTATTGGTAAAACTTGAAGGCAGAGCTTTTAAACTAAGCAAAAGAAAACAAAATTGATGTACGTAATCTCTGCTTCACACCACAATGCATTCCTGATAATTACATCATAAAACCACTTGTGTTTTCCCCTGGGAATAATTCTGTAATTGGATGTTGTGTTACTAAACAACGATTCGTTTTTCAAACAAATCATAGATGTGATCATCAAAATGCTATAATGGCAAAGACTGCATATAAAGTCGGGCTTCTGTAATGACTTGGAATATCAGCATTATATGCCCGCGCCCCCCTAAAATGAGCACAAATGAATGGTGCATGAGGTGCACGGGTTCAAATTCACAACAAGTGTGTACAATGTGCAACATTATAACATTTTTACTATTTTTATGAGAGAGAGAGAGAATAGCATGCGCATACATGTCATGGTGTACACTGGTGGAGGTCAGAGGACTGCTCTCAGAAGTCATTTCTTTCATTCTACCATGTGAGCTTTTTCAGGGATCCAACTCAGGTCACCAGGTTTGTGTGCAGATGTCTTACCTATCTCACTTGCCTCAAAAATATGGCCTATACAAAATAAATAAGCACTATTCTAACATTCATTCTTTGATATTGAGAATTACACCAGAATTCTGATAAATTGTTCTGTGAGGATAGCATTTGAGCTTGAAATACTGACATTCTGGAAGTGTCCTAGAAAGTCTACATTTTAAGTTTTGCCCAGATATATATCATATATATATATATATATATATATATATATATATATATATATCATCAGTATTTCTACACAGCTATATTTGATGTGATGTGGGCTCTCTTTAAAAAGAGGTTGTAATAACTATCATCTATCTATCTATCTATCTATCTATCTATCTTTATAATATAAATAAAGATATTTCATTTAATATTTGTTGTGTTCCAATGTGAAACCTTAAAAGACTCATGCATGGAGGACTTGCTTTCCAATGTGATGCTCAGTGGTGAACCTTTTGGGAGAGGAGAAGTCTGACTTGATCAATGGGTTAATCAATGGATTAATTTAAAAAATGGAACCTTGGGAGGTGCTGTAAGTCATGAAAGATGGAGCCTGCCAGGAGGACATTGGAGGCCAAAGACATGGCTTTGAATGGTGTAACTCATCCCTGGTCACGGTCTCTTTCTCTGGTCCCGGCTGTCATGGGGTTTGATACCCTAGATGCCATTAACTTCCAAGATTAAAGGAAAATGCACTGAAACATCTGAAAAAAAATAAAACTAAATAAACCCATGGTCTTTTTATTTGTTTTCTCAGGAATCTGGTCAGACACCTACCACCATACTAAAATCCATTGGGGCCATTATGCTTATTTTATAATTGAGAGAAGCCAGGGAACTTGCCACAGAACAAACAAAGCATAGGATCAGGACTCAACAGCCAAATCCAAACTATTACACTATTCCACTTCACTAGACAGTCATCTTTCGCCCAAAAGTTGCCTGTTACAAAATGAGGAATTCCAACATTTGAGCTGTTTGAAGTAAAACTGTGCACCTCAAAAGACCCACTTCAACTTTTCCTGTGTGGCTTAAAGGTAAGAATTTTACCTTTGCTTCTCAGGTTCACCTTTCCCTCTTCTACCTCCTCGCTCCTGAACGACAACAGTGAGTCATGGAAAGGCAGCTGGAAGAAAGGGTCCAGCAGCTTAAACTGCTGCGTGGGCTGCACAAGTCCTTAGCCCTGATGGGAACAGAACACCCTGCAGTGAACCTGTGAGCCTCAGAGCCCCACATCATTCAAGTCAGAAGCAATTGTCCCCAGGAAAATGTTTCCTGAGGAAGGTGCATGCCACAAACTCCCCAGCAAGCATCTGTAACTACAGAGCATAAGTTAATGAAGTCGAATGTGAAGAAAATAAATTCTCCCTGTCAGCCAGCTGTGGAGGAGTACAAAGAAATGAGAAATGGTACAGGCAGACACTCCTTGATGTTATGTATAAAGACTTCCAGAGAACTTGGAACTCAAATAGGCAAAAGAAACTGATGGTGAAATAAAGTTATAATGGACTCAGAAATTATTGATTCTTAAGCAGTTCTGTAAGAAGAGATAAGGGACTAGAAACATGTCTCGATTTTGAACTATATTTATTTAGTGTGTGTGTGTGTGTGTGTGTGTGTGTGTGTGTATGTAAGCATAGTGTGTCCCTGTGCATGACCAAGAATGACTTCCAGGATCATTCTGGATTGCCTCCACCTCCTTTTTGCTTCTCTCTGGGATTTCCCAGGCTCCACCTACCAGATCCAAAAGTACATGTCACCTCTGCCTGGCATTTTTACATGGTACTTAGGATCTGAACTCAGGACCTACTACTTGCAAGGCAGAGTATTAACCCCTGTGCCATCTCTCCATCTCCATGTCTTGATTTTGAAACTGTGATAGTCAAATGTCTCCTTCCCAATCTCACTTATGCCCCATTAAAGACCTAACTTCAGACACAGGCTCTAGACAGGAGTGATGACTGTCAGATATCATACGTAAAACTTATTAGAGGAATCAATATGTGTTCTAAAATGTCCAAATAATAAACAAGATTTGAAAATATAGGTAAGCCTGTTACTGTAACAAATTCTTATTTAGAAAAGCTAAATAAGACATTTATATTTCAATTATCTTAAAATAAATTTAGAAAAGGCTCAATTGCAAAAAATGATTATCTTTTAAAAATTATCAACAGGGCTGGAGAGGTGGCTAAGGGGTTAAGCCTCCGCCTTGCAGGCAGAAAGGTCTTGAGTTCGGATCCCAGATCCCACATATAGACGCTGGGCGGAAGTGGGGGCGGCCTGCGCTTCTGGTCCTGGTGGGCGGAGCCTGTGAATCCCAGGGCAGAAGGAGGTGGAGGCGTCCATGGTGGTTCCCGAATTCGTCCGTGGTTCTACACACACACACACATATGCACTCATACGCGCGCACATACACACATACATACGCACACACGCACAGTTGAATAAATAATAATTAAAAAAATTTTAAAAATTATCAACAGATATAAAGAAGGACAAAATAACAATGCAAACACTTTAGCTCTTTGTGGAAGAGACTAATTTCAACAAATTACCTAGTATGCTCCATCTGTACTATAAAATTTCATTTTTTGACTGAATATATATGGAAGACACAATCTCTTCATAGCAAAAGTTTTTAAGCAAAAGTATTTAAATGAGGGTGTCTTTAAACTATATAGCCCCATGTGTGTTTATTAAGGATAATATAGCTTGTGATCTAATCTTAGGTAATTATAATAGTATAAGAAAAATTTAATTTTTGGTCAGATTTAGTGGTATAGGATTCCATTAGTGGTATAGGATTCCAGTTGAAACTACTTGGAAGACTGAGACAGAATGATTTCAAAGTCAAGACTTTGCTCAACCTAGAGGGAATTACGGGTCATCCTTGAATTTAAGAGATTCTGGCTCAAAATAAAAAGTGACTAATGGGCCAGGATACAGACGGTGGAAGTATCTTTGCTAGGCATGTGAAAGGCCCTAAATTCAATCACTGACAACAAAGTAATAATAATAATATTCAATACTAACAAACTTCTCAAAAGTATGTAAATTAATAACAAGAGAATTATATTACATCTAGTCATTTCATGTAGACCACAAATAAATGATAATTTATTAATAATAAATGTTTATATAAGCATTTTCACATGTGTGTCTGCATGTATGTATATGTATGTATGTATGTATGTATGTATGTACAAGAGAACACTTAAGTGTGTGTGCCTGTGGAGGCCCAAGGGTGACTTCAGGAACCATACTGAATTGCTCTATCTTCTTAATGCTTTGTTCTGGGGTTTCCAAGGCTATCACCATATCTATCTGGCATTTTTGCATGGGATCTGAGATTCCGAACTCAGGAACTTTCCTGGTAAGGCAGAGGTTTTAATCCCTGAGCAACCTTCACAGCCAATAATCATACTATTTTGTGTAGAAAACATCTAATCCCATTACGTAAAAGTAATAATAATGCTTTTCAATACACAGTGCTTGTCAATAGAGATAAGAGGTTTATAATCCTTTGGTTTGCTATATAATAACCCATAGTCTGAAACTCCTTTCTCTGAAATGTTATGAAAATGTAAGCAAGATGACTCTTTTAATGTTTTTCCATTCTCCTTGAATAACTTCAAAGAGATTGTCAATCTAATCATCCTTTCATCAGATCACTCCCATTCCCTTCATACTGACTAGCTTAAAAGTACATTACATCCTTTGTTAATATCCCTTCTTCTCTGCTAACTTACTAGAGAATACATTAACTTGCAGTCTTCAAAACTTCATAGTTAGTTAATTTGTTTCTTTGTCCGTCCTGTACCCAGGAGATGATGCTACTGACCTTCAGTGAGCAAGTCTTCCCATCTCAATAAACCTGACCAAAATAATCCTCTACAGGGCTGCCCAGAAATTTCTCTTATGAGTGATTCTACATCTCATCAGATTGGCCACTGACAGCATCTTAAGTAAGCAACACTGGTCATTCCTGGTTCAATCCATCTCTTTTCTAAATGCAACCTCTGCTCTCAAAATAAATAGTTTTCACTAGGCTCCTAATGTGAAAATTCTTGCAAGCAAATAAAGCCCAAATCCTTATATAATCAAAACTCTATTAGGAATTTGAATCTGCATTTGCCTTCAGACATAACATACTCAGAAAGGGAAGGCAACTAGAGTAGCGACTACATTATGTTGAAAAATGACAATAATAACTCGCCAGCAATTGTACTTCAATTGTTCACATTTCTTCTAAAGTGTTTTTCCAGTCCAAGAACACGTGAGCTTTGCACAAGTGCGATTATAGGCACAAAGTTTTTAATGAATCAAGGACAATAGTAGTGTGTGGCAAGCCAGACTTTATGCACAGTATAAGACTTATTTTTGTTGTTGTCATAGAAAATGGAACATAAGAGAGAACTCACTGCTCTTAGGGCAGTGTGTTTCTTTTTTCTTTCCTGTTTTGTTCTCTTTACTAAAATGTCACACTCACATTTACAGTTGCCAGCATGTACTTCTGACACTGAGAGAAGCAGTGACAACTGTGGGGTCCAGAGCTATAGAACCATACAGGAGAAAGACATGCATACTTCTGCTTTTTACCAGGGCATTGTTTGAAAAGGAGTCTTGCTAGGCAAATAAACTCTCTACAAATATAATGTTTTGAAACATGATCGAAAGAGAATTTAAGACATGTCATTCTCTGTATTGACCCTAAAACATCCAGAAAATTTGTAACCGAAGTGTAGTTCTTAAAAGCACTACTGTGATAGTTAATCCTGGGTGTCAACTTGACACACCTGATATTAACGAAAATCAGCTGAGACCATACCTGGAAAGATCAGCTGAAACCACCTGAAGAGATTATGACAGCCCTAGATCCCATCAGAAACTCTGTAGATCTCATAGGAACCTCCCAGTAATGAACCACATGAAAGCCACAGAACAGAACACAGAGTGGAAGAGGAGAGATGCTCCAGGCATCCCCCAGCCATGTGGAGGTCGGCTGTGACTTAGCCTGCCTGCCAGCTCCAGCCAGCCAGCTATGCAGTCTCTGCTGTGTATCTTCCCTCTGGAACTGTAAATCTTCCTTTCTCCCATAGTTGTTTGACTTTGGGTGCTCTCTCACAGCAATAGTAAAGAGTAACCATTACAGCTACAAACCTAATTATTCACATAAATAGACCTCGGCCCCATCACTTGTCAGGGTGAATCACGATTAGGGTTTTTATTCAACAAGGAAGACATCTATAAAGTGTTCAAATAGAAATAGGGTCTGGTATCTAGTGATCCCTCACTTTAAGTGGACTTTTTACCTGTTGAGGCGGGGTTCCTGCTTAATTAATGCACATTTAATCAGAAATTGCTAAACGATGGCCATTAGCCAACCCCAGCCCACATGTGCCTTTAATGTGGCCTGTCTGCTTCCAGGCATTGAATAGCAAATGTCTTTACAATGTGAAATTAGATGCCAAGATTAAAACTCAAAATCTGTATTCACAGATCTGCTTTAAAAGTCATATAGTCTGACATCATGACAAAAACACATGGCTCTCAGTAGCAGGGACTGGAAATGCTTGCCTCCTTGGAAAGGGTCATGTTTTCAAAGGCCCCTGAATTCTCACAAACCCTGACTGTAAATTATGGCTTAGCTATATTGTAATATATATCTTTAATATAACAAAGTGGTGGGGAAAGGTTAAGAAGAAGAAACGTGTCTTTTACAGAAATTAGTAAGTCTTACTTCCCCAGCTACTGTACTCACTAAAAATCTGAGGTTGGAGGTATATTCACACTTCAATTAATATATTTTGCTCCACGAATGATAGCAATAGGTTTTCAGAAACATAGAACCCAATTTGGTCTAAAGAATCCATTACTTCATTTTGAAAGAACTATGAATATACACTTTTGTCAATTACAAGAAAAATTTAAGAAATATCCTGCCGAAGGACATGTATAGTTGTGTTTACAGCCACCAGGTCCCAAAATAAAGCACAGTGAAGTGAGCAGGAGTTTGCTCTGTGTTCCTTGCTGTTCCTCTCCGTAAGCACCACACAGGTTCCTGAAAGCACAGAAGGCCATAGCTCCTGACTCCTTGCTTTTTGCAAGGGCACCGATATTTCCTAAGTATTTCTCTTAAAAGGGGGCGCTTGTTGAAGAGAAGTAAGATCAAGTGGGCAGAACTCTCATGAACAGGATGAAAACCTTTACAACACTAGCCTAGGGGAGCTTCTTTGCTCCTTTGCTCTCTTGACAATGGCAATGACTGCAGAGCTCAGGGATACGCAAACATTACTACTTTATGGAGATGAAACCCAGGGATGGGCCAGTATAGAGCTTCACGTTTCATAAACTGTATTCTGTTGCTGGTGATTTCTGAGGACTCACTTTTTCTTTTTCCTACAAAAGCTGTCTTCCAGCATCCAAGGTCATAGAAATAGTCAAGCTCAAAGGACAAAAGGGTATCTTCCTACACTGCTTAGCATTTTACCTTTTGGAACACAGAGACGTAAAGCCTGTCTTCCTCCTGCCTTTCAAAGCCAGAGTTTGAAAAGGCTGTGCTGTGACTCCCATTGTTGCTATGGCTGGCAAAAGGCACATGAGCAAGGAATTTCCCCTTTGCCCTGGAGTCATTAGCATTATCAGGACATGCTGTCCATGCCAACATTACCCATATGTTTTCCTTCTCTGTAGCATAACTATTTAATATACTAACTCCAAGAGTGGGAGGACCATGTTTTTTTAAAGAGTGTATAATAATGGTATCACCATGTTTTTTTTTCCAAAAGAGGTTTTTTTTTCCTATAACTATGTAATAAAACCCTAACATTTAATGTGAAAAAATGCCTTTATAATCATATTTAAACATAGGTTTGCTTATTATTTTAGAAAATGAAGTGCTTTTAGTATTATTACACAGTGGCACACTAAAAATAATTAACCCCTCTATGAATAAACTGAAGCAGAAAATATATCATTTTTATTGTGAAATGCAATTCCATACCATGTGAATATACAGGAATACATCTATATTAAAAATTAAATTTTGTTTAGGAACATTTAGAGTGATGTCACAGTAGATATCTGAATATAAATATAGATATATAACTATTCCTTACAATTGAAGATTTTTGTTCAAAATTAATTTTTGTTTCAGGTCTTTCAAATATAATGACGAATGAAAGTACACTGTTCATTAACAAACATGTTTTGGGTGGAGGAAATAACTCAGTAGATAAAACACTTATTCTACCACAGAAAGACCTGTGTTTGGATCTCCAAATCTCACCTAATATGTCAAGTGAGTATAGAGGGCTGCTTGCAATTCCACACTGGGAAGAACTGAAATCCCTAGAGCAAACTGACTAGCTAATAATTCCCATCAGCAAGCTCTGGGTCTGATTTCAGACCCTGTCTTAAAAGGGTAAGGTTGTAAATCAATCAAAGACAACACCAAACATCAACTGCAGACCTCCAAATGCACATACATATGTGTACACACACACACACACACACACACACACACACCTGCATTTGCACATGCATAATCCCCACACCGACAAAAAGTTTAAAAAGTATAATATGACAGTAACAGATGTCAACTTGACAATTGATATCTGTGCCTTTGGGCATACCTGATAATAACACTGACAATAAAGGCAAGCTTCTGAGTAAGCCCCTAGTAGGTTATCTAACTGAAGTGGGAAGTCCCAACTCATAGTAATGGAACATGCCCTGGATAAGACGGAGACAGAACTGGTTGTCTTTGAAACACTGGCAGTCTAGAAACTACGTCCTTCTCACTGCAGTTCCTGTCTATGATGTGGTCATTTCTTTGGGCTCTTGATATAAACATGAACTTTCTTCCTAACATATTAGAGTATGCTAGAACCATGAACATGAATAAAAATCCCTTACTCCCCTAAATTGTTTGGATTATGTATTCATATTAACAACTGAACAGGGACTAAGGCAATCTAGCACCGGAAGAGCAAAGTGTTGCTATATGCCTAAGCCATATACATTCTTTGCCCAAGTTACACTCACATGCAATATATTTTCCTTCAATTCCTATGATATAAACTATATTGTGCTAAATCCTAATGATAGGAAAATGAAAGTTTAAGCACTCACTGAATTTTCATTTGAGAAATTTTCTGAAGCTCTCATTTGATATTTTCTGAAAACATAAAGAATGGTGATGATTATTTTTTCTATGTTATTCTAATTTTTGTAAAAAAAATTGGATTCTTGTTATGCATCCCAGGTTGCTCCAGAACATCTACCCTCCATCCTTAACTTCCTTTCCCCATGGATTGTGATCATGGAGATTACAGGATGTTGACTTCTATGTTTCAGTGAAGTGTCTTAAATATTGTTTTTCTATATCTGAAAATATTTTGGCACTCATTTGCTGTCTAGTTTTATATGTAAAAATGTAACTGAACACTTATCAGCAGAAACATAGAAGCCTATTTTTTATGACGGGTCTCACTACAATGCCCAGGGCAGACCATGAAATCCCCCAGCACTTGTATTAGCCTCTGCAATAGCTGGAATTATCAGCCACATTATCGTGCCCTGCTTCAGGGAAATCTTCTCTTGCATTCATTTTTATTCTTTTCTGCTGACTCCCCGATAGGGTCTCTTGGGCCTGGAGAGGAACATTAATAAATTCCCTATCAGCTCTGATGTGCATTTCTTTCTCCTCATTGCACCTGCTGCTGAAGAGAATTCTCACTCCTAGAAAATTCTGGAAATCCAATGAGTCAGAACTAGGATGAAGAGTTAGCACAGGGGGTATGCAGGGAGGGGGAGTGGGTGATCCTTGCTCATGTTCAAACCCATGCAGGCTGCCATCAAAACATCCACAGAGTGAGTGTGGCTTAAACAAAGAATTTCCATTCCCACAGTAACAAATTTCACAAGCCCAGGACCATGCTATCAGTAAGTCAGTTTCCAGGGCCATCCCTCCTCTGGGCAGGCAGAGGCACTTTTTTCTGTGTCCACAGAAAGTTCATCAGGGTCTTTCTCTTATAAAACCAAAGTAAATATTGCTTGAGGTTTTCGTTCTTATTTATTTTTTTGTTTGTTTCTTCATTTTGTTTTCCAATCAAATTCTCCTTATGTTGTCCAGGTCTGTTTTCCTGAGCTCCAGTAGTCCCCCTTCCTGTTGCCCTCCAAGAAGCTATGACTATGGGGGTCAGGGTGTCTTTTGTTGAAGAGATTCCATTCTTATCAGATTGAGGGCTCCTCAAAGATTCTAGGTGCAGATACAATCACATTTGCATTTAATGATTCAAAATATTATTTATGATATGAATATCACAAAAATGCTATCAATAAAATAGGTTATTCCTTTTGAGAGTAATAATTTAATGATACATAATTAGAATAAAAATGGACAAGTAACTCCTCAATATCATTTCAGAATTCCTGACTTTTCTTGAAAAAATATAAAATAGACATGTTTAGTATAGACAGAGTAGTCAGGTTAGTCAGATAAAGAGAAAGACAAATATTGTATAAATAGTAATGCATCTCACTTATAACATGCCTCTTTGGTGAGATTCCTGATCTGACCTTAAAGATGAAGGATAAGAATCACCAATGAGGGAAAAGGATTGACAAAGCTATTTTTTTTTTTTTCACAACTGCACTGCAGACTCTGAAAATAGGTTCAGGAGAAGACTTGTGACTTTCTGACTCCTTGCTCATTCTTGAGGACAGTTTGGAGGAATGGTATACTAACAAGTATATAAAAATTCCATCATGAAAGATCTGCCTTGGGGGCAGGGTGTAGCTTCAATTGGAACCTTCAAGGCTTGGGTTCAAATGATCAGCTCCTACTAAGGCAGGTCCAAGCACTGAATTTACCCAGTGCTGTTATCTGTCAGATGTTCAGGGACTTATGCTCTCACTTTTCCCTGGCCCAACTGTAGTGGAAGAGCTTATGTTTCATGAGCAGATCATGGTGCATATATCCTAAAACTTTAACACTTCATCATAGAAGGAAGAAAAGAAAGTAGAAATCAACACAGAGTTTTCTTAGCAACGTCAACAGTTTGACTTACAGACTTGAAGCTTGGACACTATCAGTGTCTTCTACAAAAGTTTAACATGCTTGGATCTGGTTCTGTAGAGCCAGCAGCTAGTCAGCTCAGCTTCATTTATGACATGTCATCCATGATATAATCATCACGTATAATCTGACAGTTCACTTTTTCATTAATAAATCTCCTGAAAACGCAGAACAGACAATTTCCTCAGGGGAAAATGTAAAATTTCCACAGTGATGATTTCATTAATCCGGTGAGAATTCTGAAGCTCCTCATAAAATTAGGTTTAAAACCTAAAGATTAAATTTTGCTTAAAGCACACTTACCTCATTCTGCATATCGGAGAAGACAACCCATCTCTGAAATATATTTTAATTATGTTTTACATATACTTGATATACAATGGATATTAGAGGAAAATCAGAAACAAGTACAATTTCATACAGGTATGTGATATACCTAAATGAAAATTGCTCATTCTAGAAATCATCTCTTAAATATAAAGCCATTTTTAATTTGAAGAAAAATACCTTACTTTGCTTATCAACTAAATTTCTCATTAACGTACCAGAATAAGACAGTGGCAGCTGTGCTGCTGATAACCCATGCTTTTATTATGCAAATAAGTCTATACAGGTGGTTACAGATTTTTAAATAACTGTTACTAATTATACATTATTATCTAATGGCATAATAAATTTGGATGAGCTTGATAGTGTCATAAGGATAACATGCGGTTTCAGGAAATAATATACTATCAGAAACAGATGTTACTATAAATTACAATATAATAACTTAAGGGTGAAATTGTGCTGAAGGTTCAGTCATCCACAGTGGGTTTATTCATGATTTAGCCCAACATGAATCAGGGCTGAATACTCTAAATAGGGGTTCATCTTACTTGAATTGTACATGATTATAAGTTTCATTTTGACACAATGGTTATGAAGAAGGAGTCTCCTTGCATGTGTAATCTATGGTAAGGTTAGTCCTGAAAGATCACTTGCAACCCAAGGAGCAGGGAAAGAAGAAAAGTCAACTGTGTTCAGGAATGAAGGTATGGGTGGAACTGTTCCCCCCCCATCTCCCTACCCCTCCAACCCAGGTAAAGAGCCAAGACCTGAGGAAGTACTTGCTGAGGGTACAGGAAATACAGAGTGGGGGGTGGAGAAAGGTAGCTCTAAATACCAGCTAAGGTCATGTGACCAATTACAGAGATGTGGCTTATAACTGTCCAGAGTACTTGTGTTCTATTCTATAACTGTAAAATACAAATAGAACAGCCTGGAATCTTAGCCCTATCCTGGACATACAGTGAGTGACAGTGAACTATATATTGTGATATATGTATTTTTCCTAGACTTTGCTTTTTAATTTTGAATTGATTTTTTCCTTATTGTGATATAATGGCTCTATTTTAAAATTTATTCTATGCTGAATTATTTAACTTCTTTTTATATCAATAAGACTTTATACTCAAGAGATTTTGAATCTTTATGCTATTGGAATTTGAGAACTTTTGAAATTGAATCGAATGTATTTTGCGAATGTAATAGCTATGGGAATAAGGGTTGGAAGGTTATAGTATAAAAATTATGTGTTTTGTGTCAAGTTGACAAGGGGTGAAATGTTACGGTTAGATTCAAGTATCAACTTGACAGTTTGGGGCTGTAAGGGGCACAGTTGTGAAGAATCAATAGTTGGAGCAGGAGCCTGAACAAGTCTGAAAGTATTTGGTTAATTGATGTGGAGACCCAGCCTACAGTGGTGGTGCTTGCCAGTAGTGGACTGGATAATAAGAAGTTCAAGGAGGAAGGACTTGCTTTTCCTGTATCCTGGGCAGATGCTGTTGAGTCCACTCTTGAAGCATTGTACCTTCTAGAGCGCCATGGCGTCTTTGCTGCGGCTGCCTCTACTGCCTCTATCTTGGATGACACAGAGCTCAGTCTTTTCCACCTTGCTGCTGTCCCACTGGCTTTGGAGCTTGGTCTTGTAGACCTTGCTGCTGTTTGTTGTTTGCTGAAATCCGAGCCCTGTGTTTTTCAGCCCTCCAGCAACATAGAGGTAGACCTTCTTGAGATCCTTTGGCAGACATCCCAGTCAAGAAGGAAACAGCTACAGGAGGCTACTTTGAAGCACACTACTTTTATTGTGAATTAATTTAATAAAGTTTTATACACACACACACACACACACTCACACACATTCTATGGATTCTTTCTTCACACACACACTCACACACATTCTATGGGTTCTATTCTTGCAGAGAACCTCATACAGATTGTGAACCAAGGAATGCTCTCACAGGTGTGTCAGTAACTCTGTTGGATTCCAGCCACACTGGGGAGTCACTGCATGAACCAAAGGGCTCATGTTCAAAATCACAATACCATTGTGGGTAAAGTTAGAGTTACAGATGGAAGACTGAGGAGCCTTTCAGACAATTTGGTGTCAGTCTGAATTTTCTTACTTTTTGAAGGCCCACAGACTTTAAGGTTCTTTCTATTTGAGTACAACCACACACTGCCAGATACATTGAAATTACTGAATGAAGGAGATGTTCCCATTAAAACTTTCAGTGTGATACTTTTTAGAATAATATTTGAATTTTATCATTGCTTTATTTACTCATATATTGGAATATTGGAAGCCTCAATAATGGAAGTTAATGGACCAACGATATCATCTAAAAGGCCTCTTACACTAAAAAAAAAAGTATTGGAAATACATGCAGCAGAACTGTAAACCACATTATGTTTACTTAATATGATGGAGAAAAATTAGAGCTTATTGTGTATGCTTTATCTTGCAAACATAGACAGTGCCAGTTGATGAACTGATTCTACTTTAGCCTGGTTTTGCACACTTTGTGAAAATACATAAAAAGAGTGACCATAACAATTAATATTTCCACATGTAATGGTTGTACATTTGAGTGTGTATATACTCTGAGAGTTTCTTTTCTTGCTGGTGGGGGAAGATTCATTGGTTTTGTTTTTCCTTTTATTTTCCTTTAAGATAAAGTATCACTCTTAGCTCAAGCTGTCTGGAACCCACTATGTCCACCAAACAAGCTTTGAACTTACAGCAATTCCCCTATCTCAGTATCCCAAGTCTAGGGAGGTCAGGAATCAGCCATCATGCCTGATCATGACTAATGCTATTAGTATATTTTGATTTGTTTTAAATGTGTAAACCGAAGGGATAAGTGAAATAATATTCAAATGACTACTAGACTCTTAATTTTAGGAATTATGTGAAAGTTTGTTTAAAATTAAAAGATCCAGTGAATATGTCTTAGAAAGTGATTACTGAGCTGTTCCGCATGAATAGTCAGATGGAATGGTCACTTCTTTTGACAGCAAAATCTCGCATCAAAGAAAGGGATATTTTCTTTTACTAAATTAAAAATGAATCCCTGTGTGCACGTGTATGTGCATGTGTGTGTGCACATTTGTGTCTGTCTGTGTGTAGTAGGTATGTTTCTTTTTAGATATCAGGGACATAGACATAGACAACTATAAAGCTGAGTTGAGGCTCAAGGAAAATTGTGATTTACATATTATTCTTTGAAGAGGGGGACAAGTTTTAAAGTCTGATGTGGGATTATGAAAGTAACTTCATAAACCATCTCAGTGTAAGCCCAGAATTTATGACCTGGAGAAATGGTTTAATACCAAAGCCTTCTAAGGAGTTTTGTAAGAAGAGACTGATGCCCTTCTTTTATCAAAAAAGGAGGAGGAGGAAGAGAAGAGGAGAAAGAGGAGTAGGGAAGGAGGAGGAACAAGAAGGAAGGAGGAGGAGGAAAGGAAGAGGAGGAGGATCAGGCATCCCAGAAATGTGGAGAAAAAAGTAAGGCACAAAGGAGGGAAAACAGGAAAGGTTGATAACTTGTCTTCTTCTCAGGTCCAACAAACTTTTAAAAGTTCCCATAGGACTGCAGAGCAAACATTAAAAATCCCTTTGGAATCAATTAGTGCCTGTAAATATTTACCTAAGAAGCCATCCGAAGTCATTTGATGATTAAATACCTGAATTCAGTGAGGACCAACAACACAACCCTGTCAATGCAATGTTGATTTGTGTTTGGTTTTGGATTTGTAATGACTTTACAATATCACTCATTTGACACATAAATGGAAATCTCATGGTTAAGGAGAAATGTTTGATCCCCATAAAGCATTTCCACATTATTTTTCCAGCACCTAAGCTAAATAACAAGAACTACAGCTGACTAAAGAGGCTGAATGTTGAATAAAGGGTAATTTTCACTGAAGTGAGAAAAAAGGAAGGAGTATACCTACTGGGAGCCTGATGCTTCATGAAATGTCTCCTAAAATTTCCCAACAATCTAATATTAGAGGAATTATTTATTTCATTTTTAACAAATATAAAAATTGATCAGGAGGATTCAGAAGCAGAGTCAAGGTTCCTTTCCTAATGGATACAAAGTAACAATTACTCCCCAAAGAATAGTTGACTTCAAAGATGAATGCATTATGTCCTTGAGTTGGCATTATACGAATTTGCAAACATATCATGTCTTTGAGTTGGAAGTGATTTTTCCTGAAGGATTCAATTAGTAATGCAGGTCATAAGAAAAAAAAATAATACATCAATTTTCTATTTCAGATGAAAACAAGCTGTATGCATATGCTCCAATATATAAAAGTACTTGATTATTTGGGATGGGTGAGTTCAACTAGCAAGTAAGGCCTTCTCCAAAGGTAACATGGATGAAGGTAAACAGGTAACTTACAAAAATTGTTCTCTGACCCTCACACACATGTCATCATGTCAAGGTATACACATATATATGTGTATGTGTGTGTTTGCATGCGTATATCTCTCCCTGTCTCCATGTGTGCCAACTTTGTCTCTCACAAATAAAATTCTAAAAATGTTACATGAATGACTGGTAGCCTTTTGAAATAAGCAATAGGCACCATCAAGACGGTTTGAGTAGATTATACGAGCTGTCTACATGTAATGTGGGGAAACCATAGATTCTTTTAGCAATAAGTCCAGTGTCTGTTAAGGTATTACAATAGCTTTTCAACTGTATTTCTTTCCAACCCCTTGATGGGAGCATGTAATTATTAAAGCTATTAAAGTAAATGCACTTAAATTAAAGCAATCCACACTGTAAATTTGATGGCCGCCTGTTTTACTGTTTATATGAGATTGAATAATATGCTATAAATTGGCTGCTTTAGGAGAGAACAAAAATAGTTTGGAGTACAGCAGTTAAACTTAACAATGATTTTATTAATAAAGCTTTACTCAATTATTATATAAATAAGCATTCCTGTATTGTGGTTACAATGGAGTCTTAAATAATAAGTGAGGCCTTTAGAAAGGATGTCCAGTACTCTGAAGCTCTTGAAGAAGCATGTTAAAGTAAAGCTCATAAGTTTACATTGAAGAGGCCTGTCTTTCTCCACCAAGACAAGTCATGCCCTGAAATTGCCTCTGGAGTCTTATAGCCCACAGCTACTTGAGAGCCTGAAGAGCTTCAGCTCTAGCCAACAAACACATCAGCACTGCTCGCATTCCACCTAAAGTACAGACTAAATGAAGGTAAATAGAGCATTCATGCAAGAAATTAACACATGACAGAAAAAAATATTGAGCTCCAGGGTAAGATTGAGTTTTGTATCAAAATAAAAGAAAAAAATCGATGACTATAACTTAAAAAGGGAATCCCTAACATTATCTTATTTCTACAATTTAGGTCATTGCTCTAGGGACAATTTTTTTAATCTTTTTTTGTTCTTTTAGAACATTCTTTATTATCATGATTCATTTGCAGAAAAACTCTATTATGGGTTGTTACTCATTTGTGAGTTCCCATTTATATTATATCTTTGTCTATTAATATCAGTCATTATTTTGATTATTCCTAGTTCTTTGGGGGTAGAATTTAAATGAGCATTCTGCTGCCATATGTTCAATGCTCTTCTGTCCTGTAAATGGAAAATTGTTTTCTGTGAGCTCATCAGTAGCAAATTTCAGATTTTAAGACTACTGAGACAACTATTCTAAGGTTTCAGCAGCAGTCTGTGTAAATCAAGAGAATGTCATTTTATATGCCTACATGAAGTGATGATGTTAACAAAAGTCAATTAGCTGTCCTGCAGGGATACATCAGGCTTTGGAGCTAGCATGCAGAACACTGAAGTCAATATGAGGCAGAAACTTACGCAAGCTTTAGCTTGAACTCTGATTCAAAAGTAGGAACTTTGTAAAGATATTTCTAGAAATTGTGCTTGCAACAGTAGGGCATAGAGCTTGATGCTGCCCTGTATCAGAAATGTACTTGACATGTCTAGAGCCACATTAGTATGATGCTTAATCAAATCTGTCACCAAGTGACAGTATGATACTTGTTGCTATGATGCTGACTAGTATGACATTTGTCCCTGAAATACTAGAGCATGCATTCTTTTATAGGGCTTAGGTAATGTGGATGTTAATTGTATTGAAAAGCTGTTGAATGATTTCAGCTAGTAGTTCCCAAACTGAACTTCTAGTCCATGGGCCCCAAACTCAAAACATCTCAGTCCAACCACTTATAATTTATATTAGGCTGAAAACATTTTTTTTCAGTGCATGCCTATATTTTTTTCTATGCCCTGTTCTGCCAATTACTTTGTGTTCTGATGAAGAGTCTGGGCTCATAACAACTGACAAAGGCACAACCTGCTCACAGGAAACAAAGGCAGGGCACACCAGCTGGTATCAGTGTTAAAGTTGTTCCATATATATCCCAGAAAAAATACTAAATGCATTTCTCCAAGAAACTCATAATACATGAAGCCTTCTGACACCATGGAGAATACCATCAACTTCAGTAGAATGTGCAAGGCTGTGTGGAGACAGTACATGTATGAAGGATGCTTGGAAGAAATTTCAAGTATGGGAATCATTTGACTTGAGCAACTGAAACAAAAACAAAGATTGAAAGCGTTTTCATAGGTACTCTGTCATAGAGTCTGACCTATTGTTGTATGATAAAATTAATTTTGTGAACAAAATCTTTGTTTCATGAAATGATAAGATAAACTAATAAAACAAGAAATGATGTGCTTCATCATTTGTGAGAAAAATTGTTGGTGAATCTTTTTTTTTTCTTCATTTATACTTTATGTCTGGGTGCACTGTGCAATGCTTTCTGTGGGACAGATTTTAAAGTGGATGAAAGCTACTGGCCTGGTGCTGAGTTGGCATTCGTGAGTTTTGGATGTATTCCTTAGAATACAGGGGTTATGAGAACATGGAAATAGGTCCTCTAGTATTAAAAAGTAAAAATTCTCCTAGAGATCTATGAAGGGTAAAAAATTTTTGTATTCCTACATTAACACCTACTAACTTAGAGTACTAATACCACTCTTTTATGTCTCTACCTTTAGTGTCCTGATGATTTCACAGGGGATTAAAGTTATCCATGATCTGAACTCTCTTGGTCCGAACATACTACTTAGATCCTCCTAGTCTCTTGCTTCAGCTGCTAAGATCCATTCAATTAAACTTACAAAGCCTGGATCTGCTCTGAAAAGGATCTACAGCTACAAAGACCACCCAACTGCTGGAAACATACCCAAATTCTTAGAATTTGTCTTGATCTTAATGAAAATTTTTATTTCTTTGCAGGCAATCTTGGACTTTGCTATGGGTTTGAATATTCTAAGCGAGGTTAATGAGTGCACCTGTAAGGCAAAGTCTTCGGTATTGATCAATGAATCACAGCAACACTAAGGCTTCTTTAAGAATGAAACACTGTATCCATCCACAAAGTCTGTCTAAGACAAGTCTGGCCTAACTGTGATTCTTCAGAATGACTTTGATATCTAATGCTGGCCATTCTCTAGGTCAGAATGAGAAGAGATGCTATGTTTTTATGATCTGTCCTTGTAAATGAGTTCTACTTTTGTGACAACAGCAAACTGATGTATCTCTGGTCACATGACAGAGAAATAAACAGCTGATCAAAAAAAGATAAAGTGATCAAATCAACTTTTAAGATAAATTAATGGTTGGATTTTTTTTGTGGAATTCTGCTTTCTCTTTATGAATATTCTCCATACATCTGTGGAGAATCATGTTGTTCTTTTATTCTTTGTCTCTTCACTGGTATTAGATATGAGCCTGCTCAATTCCAAACCATGTGATTATGTTAGGAAGGGTTGGTTTAGGCTATACATATCTAAACCAATGGGCTTAGACTTAAACAGAGTTCTGCTTTTCCTACTTAAGACGTTTGGATAAAAGAAGATCGAATACTCTTGTTTGATCAGCAACTTAAGCATCTCTGAGCTGAGATTCTGGGGTTCTCTTTGCCTTTCCTCATGCTCATTTCTCCTGGATGTCCAAGTGGAGTAGTTTCTTGAACAACGGTCCTAGAAAGGTTTGCCAGGAAAAGAAACGCATATGCAAACCTTGCAGCAGCATGTCTGGTTCATGTTGCCATTTGGATTTGCATGCAAAGCTCTTAAATAAGAAAAGGATTGTCAGAAATCACTGAGACAAAGAAGGATTCCAGTTTATCTGGATTTGGTGAATATGTATCATGGAAATGCATTTTCACTTGTACAAAGATGATGAAGAGAAGACGTGATTGTGGGATGTGCAGCAGGGCTTCTCTAGTGACTCTAAAGGATCCATAGTAGCACACCTTGCTGAAAGCCAAGTCTGATAAGAGCAGAATATTGTTGGTGCTAGCTAACCTTTGGTCTGGATGCATTTTTAAAAAAGGTATATAGCAATGTACAATATTCACCTAATTCTTGTTCTGTGTCCTTTAGTCCCTTCTCATTGCTCTGTCCTCTTGCCTTCTTTTGATTTCTTTCATTTTCTATCATATTCTTATGTTTTTCCCTACTCCTTCTTCATTCCTCCCTCCCTACGTTCCTCTCTCCTTCCTTTCCTTCTTTTCTCCCTTCATTTCCTTTCTTCCTTTTCTTTGGATCCTGGTCTTTCCACACATCCCTAGTTAGGTTGTCTCTTGCTAAGGAACCCAAGGTGACCTCAGAATCACAGGAATTCTTTCTTCTCGGCTTTCCAAGCAATTTGATTATAGAAATGACCCTTCAACCCCAAGCTTGTGTTTCCTCTTGTACAGTTTCAGTTCATAGCTATATATTTCAGCGATGATAACAGAATCATTTTTACAGAAGAGGGTTATAATTCTTTTATAATTTTAGTGTGTGTGTGTGTGTGTGTGTGTGTGTGTGTGTGTGTGTGTGTATGTGTATGTCTGTCAGAGAACACTGTGTGTCCCTGTGGAAGACCAAGTGTGACTTTCAGAATCGTCCTGTATTGCATCTACCTCCTCTTTGCTTCTCTCTGAGATTTCTCAGACTCCCGCCACCAGGGTTGGAAGTGCAGGCCATCACCATTTTGGCCTGGCCTTTTTACATGGGACCTAAGATCCAAACTCAGAGCTCTAATCCATTTCTCCAGCCAGAGGTTTATATTTCATGAAATCTGAGCATACTTCAAGATCGATTATTTCTACTGGAACCATGTAATTAAAATGATGTTCTATAACATTAACTCCATTTGTTCCCCTGCCTTTTGCTGTCCCACAGCTCTTTAAATCATAGCTGCCATTCAAATAGGCAAAGCTTTGCTATTTGAATGGCAAAGCATAAGCTTTACTGGCAGCACAAAGAACAATACTTGAGTATAACTAGACCTAACACTAGAAGTCCTGTTTTAGCTCCTGACAACCAGTAGATTTCACTGTAAAAATACATCTCTACGTAACATTTAATATGCTGTCTTCATATTATTTATTCCCTTGCTCTTCTGTCCTCCATAGAGGATGACGCATTGGGGATATAACTCTGATTTTATCCCTGTCAGCATTATTATTTTAGGACTTCTTTCTTCCATCCCTCATTTTCCTTTAATTTTCTCTTCTTAAAAATATTTTATGCATTTATTTTCCTCCTTGTCTCAATATGTAAAAGCAATAATTGAGGTGATTAATGTTTTGCTTTTTACTTCTAGTTTATGCAGAGTCATCATTGGATTATCAAATCCATCCAGGATCTGCAATTATACCAGATCTGCAGCTGCTCTCTTTCTTCTCCAATAATGCATGTTTCTTTCTTCGGAGCTGTTGTTTTCCAGAGTGAGTGATGCACAACGCTCAGAATGCATCTTCAAAATAAATGTGGTTTCTCTTTCTGTCTTACAGGCCCAAATGAAGAGACAATCTGTTGAGTGATTTGGGATGAAAGCGGGGCTTTTAGTGCCCACATCTTCAGTGTGATCGTGAATGAGGTCGGCAGCTTTGTCAATTGGATTGTCACTGTCACACTGGCTCTCCAGATGTTAGATGCAGAAATGTTATGAAATTCCATGTCAAGGATGCGTTTTTTAAACTCTTTTGTTCCCTCATGGTCTGCTTTTCTCCTTAAATAAAATATGACCCACAAAAAGAAAGAAAGCATGAACAAGTATGAATAGCATCCCTCCTCCTAAATGGACTCAGAAAAAAAAAACACATTACAAGCAAATCTTTAGAATGCTTTCTGTGATTGTATATGTAGTTCAGTAAGCAATGTTGCACAGGTAAACTTAATATTTAATATTTGAATGAGAAAAGTACTCAAGAATTGTATACATATGTATAATTTAATGAAGCTGTATTACTACTTATAAAGATGTTACACTTATTTTTTAAGCTTAGTATAGTTTGGAATATATTGTTCTAAAATATATGTATGTGCTTAATGACACTTAAATAAGAGCTTCACTAACAATAAACTTTAAGAAAACTTACTCATATATTATACTAAGCATATTGATACATTCACAAAGCAGCATTTAAATCTGAGAAAGGGGCTTGTAAAATAGCTGCACATACTGATATTTTATCAAAATACAATGGGATTTGAATTTATCATAAATAAAACCCGGCATGCTGTATGTGAGTCTTTGTATGTGTTTTTTGCATGTGTGTGTATGTATTTGAGTGTTTGTGTATGTGTGTGAATGTACGTGTGTGTGTGTATGTATACGTATCTCTGTGTGTGTGTGTGTGTGTGTGTGTGTGTGTGTGTGTGTGTGTGTGTGTGTGCCTGTTGAGGTAGAGCACAGGCACTGTTCAGTGTAACTTTATGAAATAATGACATGGCAGTAATTACACAGAATGTGAGCCAAGCACTAGGACACAGCCTCCTAATTGCCTACTTCCTGGCAAAGACATTACTACCTGAGGTTCCTCTGTAGTAGCACTTGTTTTCACCAAAAAAAGCAAGCAGGGTACAATTACTCCAATTATTTCTTTTTCTTCCTGGCTCCAAATCAAGTTTGCACATATGAGCCTGATACTTACCTCTCCAATTCATTGTAATGAATGTCTTAAATTTGCTGGAAAATCCTGTCTTTAAGAAAAGCCACTCATATGCCAACCACAAGGAAACAAATGTAGAAAATTAAAAAAAAAATAGAAAATGAACTTAATTCCTGCAGAGACTCTGACAGAATAGCAAGGACGTTACATTCCAGATGAGTTTCAGTCACTTTATTTAAACTTTGCAAATTAAGTATTTGGGAAAGCTCTATTATGGTGAATGACAGAAATAAAATCAGAGTGGAAAATCCTTTCAGAAAATGTACTGTTGTATAATCAAATGAAGAAACAGCAGCCAACTTTACTATTCATTACTGACCTTATGATTTTCAAACCTAAATCATAATTCTTAAACTTCAGCTTGGACTATGTTAAACCTCAGAAGAATGACTGATCAAGAAACAAGCAACGAAATAAAAAAGAACATATTCATAAATGAATAAAAAATGACACTGTACAACAATGTTCACAAAATAAATGGCCTACAATATAAGTACTATGAAAAAAAACAAGCAAAATGAAGGTTTACCATTGCTATGGTAGTGGGGCAAGGGAAATTTTTCTCCATGCATTAAACTCTTAAATGTGTTTGAGAGAAAGGAAGACACAATTCTCATTAGTAGTAAGAGAACTATATAACTATGTTGCAAAAATACAATATAGACCAAAGCACAGATATAATTGGGTAACTGAGAGTAATACTCTATCATAGACAATGGTTCAAAATGACACAAGTATTGAAGAATTGGTTTTAAAGATTTTCCATTACTAGTACAGACTGGCATAAATTTATAGAACCATGTGCAAGGTGATAAACATGGCTGTTCATTTCAGATCATGTGTAGGTCCTACTGCTGAAATTCTGATTTAAAGCCTGGGCTGGGAGACAGCTTTTAAACAATTTGAGCAAGAGTGAAGTGTGGGTTTCAAAAAGAAGGGAACTGTGCAGTCCCACAGGGTCCTGGGCTTGGTTTGATAGTCAGTCAATAGCAACTCCTAATACTTATATGTGAATGTTGCATCTGCTACCACCATTCTTAGTGCTTCCTTTACATGACCCACAGCACAGGAACTGCATGGACCTGGAACTTGTGTGAGTTCAACCTAAGTGAGCTGAGAGGACAGTATTTACTGATGTCCTGACTGAGAACCTGGGGTGCAGGCACCCCTGAAAGGTCCAGTTTTCTCTTCAAGTGAGAAAAACAATGGAAAGCAGAAAGAAAGCGATGACATACTAAGAGGCAGAAGTGTTTGTGTCTGTCCTGCTCATATTACATCTCTTTATTAATCACTCATCAATACTGAAATGACATGAAGATGCTGTTCCTTCAGTTTTCAATCCTTACATTCAGCTAAGAATTGAATGAAGGAGTGGGCAAAATGAGAATACATCAAAATGTACATGGAGGTAAGGTGGTTACATGTAATATCTACACTGTTCTGATAAAGAAATATATTTTTGTGTGTGAGCTACAAAATACATGTGACTTACTGTGTACTTTTTTGTTTGAATCAAGCAGTTTTATGTTCACATTTCAAATGGTCATTGTAGAAAACCAAGACTATCCATGAAATCCATGCTTATAAATTAAATTTTAATTTTATCTTAAAATGAGGAATAGAAAAGAATAAAAAACAATTTGAGTGAAAAGTTATACAAGACAAGAAAATGTTTTAATATTCTAGTCCTTTTAGTGGCACCATTTTTATATTTTTCTACAAGAATTTCTGTGTTTCAATTCTATTGCATCCTGACAATTAGATGGCTCTGCCGGGATAACTGAATACTGATGGTATGTGTGACAGACAGTAAGGTAATTGACTATGGAGATCCTTGGTGAGGTTTGTTTCACACAAGGCTTGTTGAAGTAAATGAGAAGTAAGTAGGAAAATCTGTTAGAGACTTTTATCACAGACTAGTGTGAAGCAAAGGTTTGCTGTAAGTACTAACATAAAAAGAAAGGAAAAGAAATTGTTACAGAAAAAGTAAATCAAAAGTCAGCAGTGATGACTCAAAATGAAAAAGGTGAGACACTGAGACCTGACTTCAAATCCTTCACCCTCAGCAATTGGCTATGATTCTAACAGAAGAAATAGGAAGTTAAAGTCTCCACTTTGTACATACATGTTGATTATTAAACAGAACGGAGAGATGAGTAACTCCTTCCCAGCCGGTTGGACAGAGAAGGGCAACTATCTGATATGGTCATACCATGGAAGTTCTCTACAGAAGGCAACAAAATCTTAAAAGAAAAACAGTATTCACAGAGAGAAGGTAAGCACCAATGGCCAAGACTAAGCCATTTTCCAAGGCTGAGGAGGCAAAGGGAAAATGAAAAACTAATACTTGGGTAGAGATGAGATGAAGCCGCCAGAGAGAGGCCCAGGGAATGTGGAGATGGAGCTGCATGGGGAAGAGAGGTGAGCTGGAAATGGTGCATTCCAGAGCACTGTTATAAAATGCTCTGCTCTGTTGTAGAGAAAAGGACCGAAGACAAGACAGTGCTTTTGAATTTGGACATAAGCATTCATAAGTGATCACAGAGGGAGCAATTTCAGGAGAGTGGCTTTTCAGAAAATGTCAAACTGGAGAGAGTTTGAAGATTAAGTGGGCTGAAATAAAATGAAATCCTGCAGCTTATTTTTAAGACATATGTTGGTAAGGGTGAAGTAAAATGGAAGAGAGGTGACGAGGGTTTGCAGAATAAATTTTAAGATAAGTATTCAAAACATCTATTTATATTTTAAATTCCTTTTTGCTATTTTTTGAGTACCTAACTTTTGAATACTTATGCTTCAAACAGAGGGATGAACAAAAAGAAAAGAAAAAAAATGCAGAAATCATGTTTTTTCTCCTTTATCTATTAAGGAAATCTTAAAAGAATGTATTCATAGAAAGAAGGCAAGCATGTAAGCCTGAGTCTAAGTCATTTACAAAGGCTGAGGAGGCAATGGGAAAATAAATGACTAATAGTCTGGTAGAGACTGGATGGAGCAGCCAGAGAGAGGAGGGGTGGGGACTGACATGACACTGCATGGGGGAAGCAACATGAGCTGGGCATATGTACCTGTTTAATGCAAAATCACGTGAGGAAGAACAGCTGAGCACTCTCTTGTCACCAGCAAACCCGAAGGAAAGGTTAGTCATCCCAAAGATAGTTAAGCAGAAATAAAATCTAGCAAATAAATCAGTGAACACATTTAAATTTTACTTAATTCCTCTATTTTTTTATTTATAGGAAAGAGAAAGGGAGGAAAGGAGAGGAAGAATAAGCAGGTACACACATGCCAAGATGCATATGGAATTAAGGACAATTTTTGGAAGTCAGTAGTCTTTCCACCAGGTAGGTTCCTTGTATCAAACCCAGGTGACCTGGTTCAGGAGTAATAACTTTTACCCATTGAGCAATCTTGCTATCCAAAAATCCTACTGCATAAAACCCACAAACGCCATCTATAATCTCAGTGGAAAATGAAAAGTGGACAGACTTTACAGGTCACTGAGGAATGGTGTTAGGGGAGAAGATTCAAGAATTAAAGTAGAATATCTCTTTCTCAAATGCATGTGTAGGTAGGGAAAGATTACACTGAACTGTTTCCAATAATGGTACTAAGGGAATGGTTTTAATTTTATGTCACATTGCTACACAAAACATATGATCCAAGCAACTTAAAAGAAGAAGAGATTTCTTGGTTCACAACCCTCAAGTTACAGTTGCTCATGACAGAATTACAGGAGAAGGAGCTGAGGAAACTCATCATATCACATCTAATAGAAGAGCACAGGGCGTCAGGTGAATGGTGTTTGCTTTCTTGTTATCTCCATCTTTAAACTACCTGTCTAAGGAAGGGGTCCCACACACAGTGGACTGGTCTTTCCACATCGATGATTGTAATCAAGACAATAACTCACAGATCACCCAAAAGCCAACATTAAAGTAGAGAATATCTCCAAGGTGAATGGCATTCTGTTTCTATTGATAAATAATACAAACCATGAGAGGCGGAGGAATTCAATAGTCCCAGTGAGTTAAAAGGTGTTGACTCCAGTGGAACACCAAATGAAAGATCACAGGGTCTTCTCAGTGGTGATACCCCTTCTTCTCATGGTAACACACACCATCATAAAGTTTATGGAAAAGTATTTCATTCACTTATATTTGGTGCTTGACTTTTCTCTTGAAATTACATAACTCTGTGACAATGTACAAAACATCTTGTTTCCTGAATTTTCCTCTTTCTAGAGTTCATGCTATGTGGCACTGAATCCTCATGCTTGGTTTTGCAGGTGCATTCTGAGTCTTGTCTGTGTCTAACTCTACCCAGTTTCAGGTCAGATAAGCACAACTCATTCTTAATTTGTGCCCTTCCAAGTGTATGTAGAGGAGTCTTTCAAGAAGTACTTCCAAGAAGTGCTTCCTGAAAGAGGAGGCAGATGCATTATGAAAACCTACAAAGGCAAAATGTGTTTCTTTTATGTTACTCTAGTGTACTTGTTAAACTAAATTGAAGATCAAATACATAATTTCTGTAAAACAATTATGACAGTAATAATTTGTAGAAATCAAAATATATACTCCATAAATTCCAAGTGACTTTTACTTCACCAGCTTTCAAGAATGAAAAAAGGTACTTGAGGCTAGTAATGAAGCTCATTTGGTAGAGGGCTTGCCTGGCTTCCAAGGAGCTCAAGGTTTAGTTCACAGATGCCTGTTGAACAGGACACATCAGTATCTGCCTATAATTGTGAAACCTGGGACAGAGAGACAAGAACATCAAGATTAAGAGTTTGAAGTCACCCCTGACTAAATGCTGAACCTGAGGCTCAGTGTCTTAAGGAAAGAAGGAATGAAGGAAGGAAGGAAGGAAGGAAGGAAGGAAGGAAGGAAGGAAGGAAGGAAGGAAGGAAGGAAGGAAGGAAGGGAGAGAAAGAAAGAGAAAAATTAATAGAAAAAGGTTATCTTAATTTTTAATGTGCATTTCAAGTCACAAGTACAGCCAGGAATAATTATTCATCATATAGTATAACAAAAAAGGCAGAAAATCTACTTGAATCCTAGTAATTCTACTATTAGTTATAGAGTTCAAAATAAATTTTAGAAAAATACATCAAGCATCTACATAATTTGAATAATTAGAAATGAACCATATTCTGAGTAAATCTATCATTAAGAATGTTACGACTAATTGCGCAAATAATTCTGACCAAAACCTGTGATTTATGGCACTGGAAAATGGACTTTGTAGTAAAAGTACTTGAATTTAAATTTGGTGCGCTAAGTTCGGTTTCTAGAGTCTAATGGTGGAAGGAGAGAACCAACTACTGAACCTGAGGCTCAGTGTCTTAAGGAAAGAAGGAAGGAAGGAAAGAAGGAAAGAAGGAAGGAAAGAAGGAAGGAAGGAAGGAAGGAAGTAAAGAAGGAAGGAAGGAAAGAAGGAAGGAAGGAAGGAAGGAAGGAAGGAAGGAAGGAAGGAAGGAAGGAAGGAAGGAAGGAAGGAAGGAACCAATACTGAAAGTCATCCTGTGATCTGCATTCATAAACAAGGAATGAATGTGCATTTCTTTCTCTTTTTTTCTCTTTTCTTTCTTTCTTCCTTTCTTCCTTTCTTTCTTTCTTTCTTTCTTTCTCTCTTTCTCTCTCTAATGATAAACAAAATATTGCAAATGTATTTTATAAAATATCTAGTAACTGAACATATATTTTTAATTATTAGTAAAATTACCTGCTTCTATGTTTTTAAAACATGTCAGTTAATATATAGAATTTAACCAGAGTGACTATCATTCTTCCACTTTGAAAATTAATATATAAAATTGAAAATTAATATATAAAATTTGAAAATTAATATATAAAAGTTGTATTCTTTTTTTTAATTTGACCTAAGCAAACTATTGTGCAAAGCAATCACAAAGATTATGTAAAAGAGAGTCTTTCACTCTTTCTAGTTTTCACATAAGATTGCAGAGACAGAGAAAACATGATAGCACAATCAATCATCTTGTGCTTCTAGGAAGATTCAGAAGTAGAAGAAGGTCAAAGATACTGAGGTCTCATTACAGGACACATCCAAAAAGACATGACAGCAAATTATAGTTAACTTGTTCTAGATCCTTCTTCACTGTAGCATATCAATCATTCAGCTGTGAATTTTATCTTTTTGTTAATTATAAAGTATGCAGTCCAATGATTTCTTACCCCAATGAGACAAACAAACCACAAATGGATGAAGAAACAGAACCTAAAACCCAGAAATATTATCTTTTTACTCCTTCTCAAACACTAGTATTGTCCTTTATCACCTAAAGGAATCACTGTCATAAGTTTATCATTTTGTGTACCTAAGACCAAACAGGATAGCATTTAAATTTTTTTTGCTTATTTCAAAACAGGAAGTTACATCCCTTTTATAAAATCTCCTGCCTTTATATATTATACATAAATATAGTTTATTTCCTTCATTGTACAAAATTCCCTTTTATAACTATACTACAATTTCTATATGTATTATAATATTTCTAAATATTTGTATTTCTCCTTATTCTTTCCCTATGTAAACAACGCTTTGTGGGCATCTATTTATGTCCCTGTCTTTGGGCAAATGTGTTCATGAATTTCTGTACAACACAAGGTAACAAATGAAATTACTACACCATAAAATATGAACTACTTTAGCAAATAGTGTTAGACATCTACACAAAGTGCCCAATCAATTCATTGACCTGCCAACATTATTTGAGTGCATATTCCTAGCTCTTTATATTCATTATATCCCTGTAACACTGTACAAAGATTCTTGGACTTTAAGGTCGGTGAGATAGCTCAGTGATGGCGTGCTTGCAGGGCATGTGGGAAACTTCTGGGTTTTGCTCCCAGGCTGCAAAAATAAACAAAGCATGAAAAAAAGAGAAAAACCTCCCAGATTCTCAGCCTTGTATATGCTCCCATAATATGCACATTGCAAGTCTGGCTGGGAATTACTGTCTGTGAGGAATATTGTGAGGAGTTAATAATTGAGTGTCCAAACCCATGGGCACAAACAAGTCAGATGTCATTATTAAGGAACAATGTTGAGATTGACCTTGATAGATGATGGTCTATTAGCAGGTACACATATAAGACAGGAACTCCCTAGGGAAAGTTTTATGAATAATGTTACCAAAGTATCCAACACACCACAGTAACACATGTAATTAGTTCTGCATTGAGGGCTGTGATGCTCTCCGTGGACAGAATGTGGGAAATGGAGGCAACCCATACACTGAGTTGTGCCAGTTTTGGAAGTCAGCCTGACAGGAACTGATGAGCTTCACCAAAAGGCTTACTCTACAAGAGTGAGGGTGTGATTAAGGGCATTAAAAAATGCAAAAAAAAAATGCTCAAGGGAATCTCCAAAGACTATAACTGCTCTGTCCAGCTCCAAGTGAGACTGAAGAGGAGCTAGATGAATTGGAAGATAAGTCACAGGAGTTGTCTATACCTCCAGCAGTTCAGATAGCAGCTGGGTAGTGAAGGTTGAGAACTATAGATCTGAAGAGGAACAAGTCAGGCCTGTGGCTAAAAGGGCATGCTCAATCAGGACAGGCTTCAGAAATGGGTTGCAAAGGTGATGCATAACCCAGCTCTGGCCACAATTTGATGGAGTAACCTCCAAAGACTTTATTGTCTTTTTTTAACCATCAAAGTCAGTGTCTTGGGCTGGAGAGATGATTCAGTATTTAAACCTGTGCCTTATAAGCAGAAGGACTCATGTTAGGATCCCAGATGTCATGTAAAAATGTCAGGCATAAGTGGCAGTTGGGCTCTACTTCTGGCCTGGGAAAGTAGAGCCTGGGAAACCCCAGAACAAAGCAAAAATCAATCCAGGGATAATTACTGAAGTTCGCTAAAGCATATAGTTCCTTCTCTATCTCTTTGTCTCTGTCTCTTTCTCTCTCTCTCTCTCTCTCTCTCTCTCTCTCTCTCACACACACACACACACACACACACACGCAATTAAAAACAAAGAAAAGCCAGCATCATTCTTAAGTAGATGGAAGCTACATATGATTTATCGAGTGAAGAAAGAAAGATTCTCATGTGGAAGAAGAACAAAACACTGGGATTGGAGAGAAATGGCTCAGGGATTAAGATTCTATTTTGGAAGCAGAAGGTCCTAAGTTTGATCCTAGGTCCAACATAAAAATGCCAGGTAGAAGCTGCCTATTGTGGCTGGGTCTGAGAAATCCCAGAGTTTAGGAAAGAGGAGACGATACCTTAAGTCACCCTTGGTCTTGCACATGGACATACAGTGCCCTCTGACATACATGTGCATAAGTGCATGTACACACACACACCCATACACACACCCCAGAATAATATATAAGTAAATAGGGGCTGGAGAGGTGGCTCAGGGGTTAAGCCTCTGCCTTGCATGTGGAAGGTCCTGAGTTCAGATCCTAGACCCCATGTATAGATGCCAGGCGGAAGCGGGGCTGGCCTATGATTCTGGTCCTGGTAGGATGGAGCCTGTGAATCCAGGGGCAGAGTAAACAAGAAGGAGGTGGAGGCAGTCCATGGTGGTTCCCGAATTTATCCGTGGTTCTACACACACACACAGACACACACATATACATACACACATGCACACATACACAATTGAATAAATAATAAAAAGCATAATATATAAGTAAATAAATGAATAAAAGTTTAAAAAATAAAGCACTGCTCTCCCACCTGTCTCTCCGTAGCAAGTATTTTGATTTGGAAAATTAAAGCAGCAAGGTATTTCATTGTCTAGAGTGATGGGTATCTGTAAGCCTCAAGGAAACAGTAGGCCATTATATCAAGCACTCTCCAGCTCTGCAGCTAATCCTACAGTTATTCCATGAAGATGTGGATGTCATTGAGAACTCCTACCTGCACACTGTTCAGTTGCCAGGATGCTGTGGCTACGGTACTTACCACAGAGCCAGAAGTGCTATGTGATGATGGCATGGAGACATGTGTCTTTCACTAACAGACTGTGCCTCTTCCACAAGGAGCACAAATATCTGATTCATAGCATGGTTCTGTGACCTGGTGCACTTTCCCCATGAAATCCTGCTATGGGCAACAGGGACCCTTATCTAGAGAGGCCTCTCTAATTCTTGTTGGCGGCAGTGCTACTCATGGCCACAGGTGCTCCATGCTTCCTGATTGGGCAGCTTCACTAGGGTGAGAAAGTTTTGCCACAGAGTGAAATTCTCTGTGATAATTGCTGCGGACTTGATCAGTTTTTCAAGCTGTTTATTATGAAGATCTTCCTGGTTGCCTAGGTATGAGCAGAAGGAGAGGCTTGGCATCTGCTGAGATGGCAGTTCAGAGAGGTTTGAACCTGCCTGTATTCCCCATTCTGCAGGGTCTGTAATCTTCAATTGATGGCTCCTAACCCTTTATTCTTCCTCAAATTCTTCCCAGGCATATCCCACATGCTTTGTATTAATGCTCTTCACAAACCAAGAAAAAAAAAAAACATAACACTAGAAAAAAATTAAACCACAGAGTTAAGATAATCTGAGACAAGGATGAAAAAATGGAGTAATAGGTTAAGACCATGGAAGATTCTCCAAAAGATTTTGGACTTTATTTCATAGAAAATAAGGTATAAGAATATCATATTGGTAAACCAGAATGATTACTATGCCCACAATATTAAAGGTCCAACATTATGAGGAACATAATGTAATGAATGATGGCTAGAGCTTGCACTGCACTAAACAAAACACTTGAACCAATAAAATTAGGGAAAAAACCCTTAATTCTTACTGTGGTGACTGTGAGGCAGTTAAAGAGGCAGTAATTTGAGTGAACTGGTCACATTACATGCACTGCAAGAGATGACAACATGAATCAATGCATTCAAGGTGCTATGCTTGGTTCTCTGGGGCTAAGCTAGCTCTTTCCATCTTTTCCCACTTACTCAAGGAATGGTCCTGCTTATTATAGGCAGTCACAAAGTAAATTCTCATGAATGGCATTAGTGAAATCGTCTGGGAAAGAGAGGTGGCTTGCATAATGAGGGCATAGTGAGAAGTCACCATCTACCAGACATAAAATGGGATCTTGTCAAACACCAAATATTCTGAACCTGAATGTTTATATTCTTTCTCACATTTCTATTGTTATTTCAGTGACCTACTTTATAATATTTTGTTATGGCACACTGAACAATATATGAGATGCCAATGCTTATTAAAGAGAAGAAGAGATGTATCAGTATGAAGAGACATTGTAATGGTTACTCTTTACTAATGCTGTGAAAGAGCACCCAAAGTCAAACAACTTATGAGATAAAGGGAGACTTATTCACATTAGGGTTCTAGAGGGAAGACACACAGTGGAGATGGCATGGTTGAAACTAGCAGGAGGCAGGCTAAGTCACAGCAGACCGCCACAGGGCTGTAGCACTCCTGGAGCATCTCTGTTTCTTATATTTTGTGATTCTTTTTATATTGTCCTTACTGGGAGGTTACTATGAGATCTAAGAGGTTCAGATGGAATCTAGGGCTAATATAATCACTTCACGTAATCTCAGCTGATCTTTCCAGGTGTGGTTTCAGCTGATCTTAGTTAACACCAGGTGTGTCAAATTGACACCCAGGATTAACTATCACAAGCCCATCCCTTGTCAACTTGACACTGGGTTGAATTTCCTTAGGCCATTCTTAATCTCCACATAAAAACAGTAAGATTCATAGTTTTATCTAACATAACATAGTTATCCACATACAACTGCACATATATAATTTTTCTCAAGATTAGTGACAAAGTCCCTTGAGAAATGCTTAGTCTTTAGTGTCCCATAACAACAATATTATAATGCAGATTACATTTTACCATATAACTATGGATTAACATTATATTACATAACATAAATATCTTCTTAATTTAATCCATACTCAGTCCAGCTGTGAAAGTCTAAGTACATAGTAGTACTAAACATTAGTAGTTTCAACATAGTCCCAAAGTCTAAAGTCTTAAGGTCTTCTGTAAAATCAAAAGACAAGGTACATGCTTCCAACATACCATTGTTCCAAAAGGAATGCATAGGGGCATATCCAGGGAAGATTGGACCATAACAAGATCTAAAACTAGTGGGACAAACTCCAAATCCTGTAGCTCCAAGTCCAGCAGGTTAGCTTCTCTTTGAAATCATCTCAGTTCTAAAGGGCTTCTGTTCCACTCCTCCGATGCAGCTGCCTCATAGAACACACCACTCTCTTGGACCTTCCGGAGTATACAGCTTTTCTTTTTAGATATCCCACACTGTCTCTGGCATCTTCAAAACTTTCATTTCTAAATGGCAAATCAGGATTTAATTCCACTGCTCTTCTTGGGCCTCTAAACTGCAGGCTTCTGCCTCATGCTGCCTGGATTCCACCATTTTTGAAATCTCAGAGGAAGGATCCACAATTTCCTCCCTCTAAAACCAGAACCACAAGGATGACTTTGCCAAGACTTGCTGTTGCCTTGGGTTAAAGATTGACCCCTTTGAACCACAGCTAGTTCAACTTCTCTGTGCTGACTGTGGAAAAAATATCTTTCATTCCTGGGCAGTTGCTTTATGGGAGAAACAGAATCTTGCTTTGGAACTCCACCCTTCAGCTCATTCCTTCCAAAAGGATTTTAATTCTTATGGGTGGGAGCCTTCTCTGAGAATCTTACCCTCGAGATAGGGCCTCTCCTATTATCCAACTTGAGAGCAAGCTTTCAGAAAGAGGGCAAAACTTCACTTAACTCTCCACCAACACATGGCTGCATGTGTCACTACTCCAGTTGCAAACACAGTCTCCGTTCCCCTCTGGATCATCAGAGACAAGCTGGGCTTCTACTACTTACGTCACTCACAGCATTGCTCTCTTGGGAGGTCTCATGAGAAAGGCCGTTCACCCCATTGCCAAGATGCAAAGACTCTCCCGGTACAAAGTCTTAAAGTACTCCATATTTCTCCAAAGAAACAGTTCCAAAGGCACACTAGCTCATGGCAATGTTTCACAATCCGTTTTCAATTTCTATAATAGTTACTCTTTACTATTGCTGTGAGAGAGCACCCAAAGTCAAACAACTTATGCAAGAAAGGAAGATTTATTCACATTAAGGTTCCAGAGGAAAGACACACAGTGCAAATGTCATGGCTGCCTGGCTGAAACTGGCAGGAGTCCCACATTGTCTCTGGCATCTCCAAAACTTTCATTTCTAAATCACAGTAGATCTGCACATGGCTGGAGCATTCCTGAAGCATCTCTGTTTCCTATATTCTGTGGTCCCTTTTATATGGTCTGTGAGGTTCCTATGAGATCTATGGAGGTTCAGATGGGATCAAGTGCTGGTATAATCTCTTCAGGTGATCTCAGCTAATCTTTCCAGGTGTGGTCTCAGTTGATCTTAGTTAATACCAGGTGGATCAAGTTGACATCCGGGATGAACTATCATAAACACTAAGAAATAGCTAGAATTTTCTAGTGAAATGATGAAAGCCCCTGGGGGTGAAGCAAGGAGAAATGGGGGGAGGGAGCAAGGGGATCCGGGGAAGGGTAGAGGGAGGGATGGGACCCAGGTACTTATTAAGTTTGATTGAGTGGAAAAATAATAATAAAAAAGAAAAAAAGATGAATGCTATGAGCAGAAGTTCAGAAGTTCAGAAGCACATGCACATGTATGCACAAACACACACACACACACACACACACACACACACACACACACACACACACACAATTCTCCTGTAGCCTTAATCATGCAATTAGGATAATGGTTTTAAATGTACATCATACACAAACCAAACTAAGGCAACAGATTCTATTTTACCTTTCAATTTTATGATTATATTTTATTGAAGTTGACAATATGAAACATGCAGTGGAGTGGTATGGTGTATCAAAGAATGCTAAAGGAGGAAAACCAAACCAACCCCCTTACAAATCAGTCAGAGTCCATTAATAAGCAGGTTTGAACATATGCCCAAGAGGCAAGTGCAAATTGAAAACATCTCTAGTCAAATCTACTTTGTTTTATAGCTTTTGGACATTTCTGAGATATTGAAGTTGCTTCTAGATCCAGGGCCTTTTTTATTTGGGATTTAATTCTAGGGTGCTTTCCAAGAATGCAAATCACTCAAACATAGTATTTTACATCCAACTTATACATTGTAATGAATGAGATAGTTGACATCTTTCTCTTGCAAGTGAAAACATTCACCCACTTAGCAAATATCAATTATAATCATTAAAAATATTTTTTTAGTTAAAGAAGGTCATCCATGACTGTGTCTTTGCTAGAAAAGATAGCTATTTGATAAAAAGCTAAAGAAATAAATTTCTATTCTGGATCATAATCAACTAAAATGTATTTGCATTTTACAGTCCTGTTTCGTTGTACATATGATTTCTAAGTCAAAAATAAGCAATTATAATACTTTATAATTATATATATTATATACCATATGTGTATATATATATTTATGTACACTTTTGATTACATATGTATACTATACACATATATATATAAAATGGTGTTTACTGACAACACATTGTCTCCAAGTTTCATTCTTTTTTTTAATATTCAGGAATATTAGAAGTTCTTGGGACATTTATGGATTTATAGTTAAAATAATTTCTAAATAAACATAATATCAAATTACCTTATTATTAAAAGTCAGAGCTTGAAAGATTTCTAGATATTACCTCTAATCCATTCACCCTACAGATGAAGAAATGCAGATGCGGGAAGTTTAAATGAATGATTCAGTGCTTTTCAATTCCAAACCCATTCTTTTTTTACTATAGCACTAAACATCTATTTCTGTAAAATATATCCTTAGTTCAGTGACTATATTTGGCATAGAATAGCTCACATTGTGAACATACCTCCTCTTTTATATCAAAAATCCATGATATCTTCCCTTTAATCCAGGAGGTGTGATAATAGATTCATATACTAGGGCACAGAATTTTTAAGTGATTCCAATTCACATACACAGTGACTTTAACATGCCTCCTGATATTCCACAAACATATGTGATATTAATGTGACCTATTCACTTATAGTACAGACAATGGAAGTGAGGTCAGGACAGAAAGAAAGAGTAATTATCTCCTAAATAGATTTTTAACAGCTTTCTGCTTACCTTCCAACAGTTCTTGTAAGTGATGTCATTTACCCAAGGACTTAATTTTTTCAAATTTTACTACATTTACTTTCATTGCAAATGAGAGAAGAAATTTTTGATAAGGAATCTTAAATATTCAAAACCATAATTAACAGTAGATAATTTACTTGTATACCATTAAAACATGCTTTATGTTTTGAAATATCCTTGACATCGAGGCCATTGAGATGGCTTACTCGGTGAAGGCATTTTTCACCAAGCCTAATTCACCAAGCCCTTGGAACTCACATGGTAGAAGGAGAGCATCAAACTCCCTCAAGTAGTTCTTTGGAACTGTTAAATAAAGGATTTTAAAGAAAGATTTGTATTATAAATATCCCCCCTCCCCAGAAACTAATGTGAAAAGATATAGTTATAAACTGTAATACAATAAAAATTATCTATGTAGATTTTATATAGTTGTCAGAATTGTCTACTTTGCTTCAACTTTGGTTGACCCACAACTACAATTAAATGGACAAACTCAGCAATATGTTTTCTTATGAAGTGATAGTTGGTAACATTAACTGGTCAATTTATTTGAACATATTTTAGTCACTTATATGAATAACCACATCAAAGTGACTTTTTCAGATTCCATTAATAGAGGAAGAAGAATAAAGGCAAAGACTTTTTAAAAACCTGATTGAGATATTTCATCAGCAAAACCCCTCAGGAAGGATTAAATGCTGCAAACTGTTACTTCTTCTCTAGCTATGTCCAATTTGCAGGAAGAAACTAAGCACTCTAGGAATAAACCATATGTAATTCAAAAATAATCATTTATACTTCAGCAAAATTTACAGCTGAGCAAGTTCTTACTGTAGTATGGATAGTGTCTCCAATACTACAGCTGAAAAATAAATTATGTTTCATATTTCAACAAGTAAGATGTCAATTCAGTAAAATATTAGGCTTCTAATTGCTTCCTAACTGCTTCTTTATTCAGTTCATATTCCCAGAGCAAGGGAATAATTGAAAAATATTACCAAGCCAACAACACAGGTGAGAATTTCTTTGTATAACAACATTGTACACACATTTAGAAAGCAAACCCCATCAAACCTCTGTCAGAAACTATTTATTATGACGACAGTACATTACTTAAAAATCCACGATTCTGCTTCCTTGTTCATAAATTCTCCAAAAGATGTATATAAAGAAATTAGAACTAGGCAACCATCAAAAGGAAGTTCAAAAAATTTATGGAGGACTTATTAATATAAAAGTTTAATATCTCCAGTAATGCAGGCCTAGAAACTGTTCTGAGAAATCACTAGGCATAAAGAAGCTGCTAGTGACTAGGGAGATGGCTCAGGGGTGAAAGCCATTGCCTTCCAACCAAAAGTACTAAGTTCAGATCCCCAGATACCATGGAAAAAGGACTAGACAGAAATGGTGTTGGGCTATGATTCTGGTCATGGAATACAAGCCTGGAAAACTCTAGAGCAAAGCAATAAGGAGGTAGAGCAAACCATAATGAGATCATACTTGGGACTCCACAGACACATTCAGATTACCTTTAACACACACACACACACACACACACACACACACACACACACACACATACACACACACGTTGTATGATCCTGCAGAATTTTGGTAGGAAAAAATAGTTAATTGCCCAGGAATTCATGATGCATGTAGATGAAAGTCAATCCATGTATGGATTTACTTTTATAGCTTGAGTACAAGCCATACACTTTTATTTTCCAAGAATATTTTGTTATTGGAATCTATGTAGTATAAACTTAAAATAAAATATTGTTCAACATCTGAGCCTGGAAAAGTGTTCAACTGTTCAAAATTAAGTTCTCTACCAACTAATTACATTTTTACAATAGGCATTCTTTTGAATAATAAATCAAGTTTCTGTGCAAGTTTGCTGTGATTGTTAAAAAGGAATTTGGATAGGTGGCTCTCTTAAAAAAGCTTACACAAGGTAAGGAAACTTTGGATAAATTTATGAGCATACTATAATTGTTATACATTTATGAAAAGTACTAACACTTGTCAAGTGCAATTCTTCCTGGCACAGGTCAAGGTGGGTTAGTTTTGCAAAGGCCATGTTCTGCAGATATCAAAATACATGAAACATTGTGCTTGTTGCTAAATCTACACACATCCCAGAAAATGCTCTAAATAATTTTTAGATTACTTATAGCAACTAATACAATGTGAACTATGTGGAAATAGTTGAGGTGAAATTGTTTACATTAAGGAATGACAAAATTATGTAATCGTAAACACAAATATTTAAAGTATTTTAGTCTAGAATCTACAAACAAAAAAGACTGAATGGCCTAAAATCCACCAGGAATAAAAACAGTTTAAAAAGTCACAATGGAAAAACAACCACAAATGATAACATCAAAATTTTAATATCTACTACATAATGTATTTCTGTGGTCTCCTGAAGCAAGAACTTATTCTCAGAGAACAAAATAAGAAATTTTTATCTTTATGATATTTAATAATGTACATCCAGTGGCCATCCTCTGTTTTCCATCTGATACAAAGCAGGAGTGAAATTTATGGACTTATGCCATATTTAGAAATGAATAATAAAAAGATAACTTTCTGGTAACAGGGTTTTGTGTATTTGAAGGACTTTCACATGAAAGAATAGTCAGACATACTGCACAACTGGAATAATGCCTAGGATATTCAATGCACTTATTAAATTTTACCCTATATGTAACTATTAGGGAATAATCAGTTAACACAAATCATTTTCTCAGTATCTCCAGAGCTATAAAATTAATTTAAAACCATAGATTAGATACAAGTCATAGAGAAACAAAAGTTTTGCATAAAGTTGTGAAAATTTTATAAATTATAGCTGTTTAACAATAAAACTGGGTATCTCTGAAAGTAGAGTGTGCCTTAAAGCCACTTTGTATCTGAAAAGTAATAGATTGAGGAATCCATTGACAACTAAATACAGACTATTAATCATACTGTTGTGGAATTATCCAATTAATTTAAATTTGTAGGAGATTGTCTAATTGCATAATTAAAATGGGAAAACCCAGATGAAACTATTTTCTGAAAATGGTGGATGAGATGAAGAGGATAGCATGCTCAAAAACAAATATGAATACAAATATGAAGTGTGTCTGTTCTCTGTAGTGCTGTGGACATGGTATGGCCAGTTTTTCACTTCCTAACATTGCTGACTTCTACTGCCTTCACGGTTATGTATAATTTGAAACTGTAAGCTGAAATAGAACCCTTTCTTCCTCTCAATGACTAGGATCAAGTATTCCTTACACAAATGGAATTTGAAATTAAGACGGGGAAATACCTTTTGGATAAACTTATAGACTGGCTGACATTAAATTCCCTGTGATAATGGGATTTCCCATCTTTACTGAGACTCCCTTGTTCTCTTGTTTCTTTATTGAACACAGTAATTCCTGGTTTCCCTCTATTCTCAAATTACATTCTTTTCAACTTCACCTGTGGACAAATACTATTACAAACAAACTTTCAGCTGCTTTTCATATAATGACAGTGACTGGAAAACAGCCAAAGGCTTCTTTAACAGCAATTACGTATGTACATATGAATGTATACCAATATGTACTTGTATATATGTATTATTTTCTACTTTATTTTCTGTTATAGACTATATTTTTATAATATCTGCATATTTTATTAAGTGATACTATTGCTTTTACTCATTACAGTCAACGTGATAGAAAAAGAAGCTTATATAAAGTTGAAAGTTTTGGTTCTGTCTCAAATGAACAGATGTAACCAAAATTCTCATGTAAACATTGCATGGTCATTTAAAATCACTCTTCTTATTAATGAATGGGATACAGTTGGGAAGAAGAGCAATGTTTGGAAGATTTCTGTTGAGAACTGAAAAATCTTAGATTCTGACTTAATATTTCTTCATGGTAATACAATATTTCTCACATGTAAAATAAGGAATGGAGTCAGCTTTTCACATTTTTCTGAATTCTAGGTTTTTGTGTATTAAAAAGGAAATACTAATAATGGAAATGGATACACACACATGAAATATGCATGTGCACACATACATTTGTTGCCTCTAAATATGAGGATGAGTTTTAGATTCACACATAGTGAAAATAATGTGTATTAGAAATAAGCTCAATTTAAAGACTATGAGTAGTATCAAGTCTCAGTTGGAACATAAGGCTCTATTACTGCTATTACAGAATTAAAACACTCTCTTTGTGAACTTGATACTGCCATTGACTCCATACACTTCTGTTTAAACTGTTTTGCAAAGACAAACCTGAGAAGATATAAACCTTGCACCATACAGAAGAACAGCCTTTATGCAAATTTTATTTAATATTGATTTTGCTTTTCCATCACATTCTTCCCAAAGTCAAGTCATGCAAAAAAAAAAAAAAAAAAAAAAACCAATAACCGAACATCAAGGAAGTCCTGTTCATACAGATCTCACTGAAATTTTGCATATCTTCTCTTTTTATTTCCACATTCTGTAATGCTGCAAGTTGAAGAAAAAAGTGCGTAAGTGAATAAATTAAAGTTAATATTCTCTTGCCTTTTGAAAGAGCAAAAACATATTAAGTCCAGGCAGGATCTCTTCACATTCTTTATCAATATCAGTGGCTTAAGGCCATATTATCCATGGCTGCCAATGAAGTGAATGGAACTACAACATCCTGTTATGAAAGTGCATTTTATGATTTGGCAGGTGAGAGATTATTAAATCTTGAATTTGAAATGTTGGAACATAATGAAATCACATACTTCAAACAACTGTGGAATCCACTCAAACGATATCTTCCGAGCTGGGGAGATGGCTCAGGGGTTAAAGCCTTTACCTTGCAAACTATATCTTCCTTCAAGAGATAAAAAACCATGTAGATTTCAATGTTCAAATGCTTCCAGAGGCTTTGAACCTGAAAACCTACAGTTTCATACATGAAATTTGCTTTTACAGTACAAATGTTTCACTAGCCTTTTTAGTGAAATGTTATAATTGCTAAACCATAATTAATAAACTTTGTAGAATTTCATTAAAAGATATTCATATTTAGAATATAAAGATCTGTCTTTCAGCTGAAGATAACAAAATTATTTCCTTTCTCTATGTTTAATACATATAATGAAAATACAGAAATGTGAAAATTAGGCAACGGTAAACACTTAACAAATGCTACACTGAATAAAAATCCTAAAAGAATTCATGGAAATGCTATCTCATTTTGCCCTAAATATAGGTAGTGAAAATAAATCCATCCATAAATATATGACAAATACAGAATTTGTAGCATTCTGTTCCAAAAAAATGAAATCCAAAAGGCTATATTTTATATAACTCATTTGTACACAATGTTTTTGTTGACTTATAACCAAAATTCTTGTACTTGCAGCTGTATTATGATTTTTCCAAAGAGAAGCAGAATAAAATGACTGTGTGTTCGGACACACACTGAAAGACTTCATGTACATCCACATATATGTCTGTGGACTCCTCTTCTTCAGAAAGGTCATTCTTTTTGTAGTAAGGATTTCAACTGATTGGGAATGGACCATAGAAATCTGTTTCACTCAGCTAACTCATGTACCTGATAATCTTATCCAACATCAACACCTCCACAGACATACCTAGAATTGATGGCTGGATGCATGGAACTGTGGCTTAGGTTACTTTACATACCAGAAAAAAGTGGCAATTGATGGATAGCCAATTTCTACTTTTAAAGCTAATTTTCTCATACTCTAAGAAATGAATGAAATGAAATGAAAAAATTCCGTGTCAGATTGGTGTGAAAGATCTTTACATTAAATTAGAAAATAGTTTTCACATACTGAGAAATATCTACTTTTATTTTGTGTTATCACACAATGTAGATAATTTAATCTTCATTTTTATTTCTTAAAAAAAAAACAAATTTCTAAGGCCTGGAAAGATGGCTCAGGGATTAAGCCTTCAACTTACAAGCAGAAGAATCTGAGTTCAGATTTTGGATACCATGTAAAATCATCAGGCAGAAATGCAGTGATCTGCACTGCTGACCGGAAAGGTGGAGTCTAGGTAATACCAGAGTGAAGCAATAAGAAGGGAGAGAAATCCAGGATGATTCCTGAAGTTACCCATGGCCTCCATAGCACACACAGTGCCCTCTGATGCACACACACACACACAAACACACACACACACACACGTGCGTGCACACACACATGCAGCTATACACAGGTTAAAAACTTTCTTTTTTGAAAGACAGTCAACGTTCTGTAGCCTAACATTTCATTTGTATGTTTCTCCCGCTTCAGTCTGGCAGTAACTCTTATTCTAAGGGATGCACCCCACTCTTACCTTAAGTTGAATTAATATTCATTCCAAGCCTCAGCACTTTCTTAATTGTAATTTTACTAGAAAAATAATAAAGCTAATTCTTATGTATTACAATGGCTCATTCTCAAGATGCAAATATATCTAGCAATGTCCAATTTTCAAGTAAAAAAACATGATGTTGTTTGCATGGAATTAAAGCATGGTGAATCATTAGACACCACAAAGATAGGATGTAAACATCTACAAAAGAACTGATAGTATAAACCCATAGTAAGATAATTAGATTATGTGAACTTTTAGTTTAACTTTGTCTTCCATATGGATAATGTCTGTATAATTTTATATTTAATAATATATTTAATAATAATTTAATAATAACCACTCCATGTCTTATAACATTACAAATATAACAAAGCATTAAGCATTTCAAAACACTTAACAATCAGCTCTTATGAGACTGGCTCCTATAACTTCCTGTAGCCTTTTTTTAAAACAAAGGTACTTAAATCATTCGGAATTAAAGACTAACATTAAAAAGAATCAATGTATAATAAAGTATTCAGTCTTATCAGATATTAATACGCAGGAGCTCATCTTATTAGCTCCTTCCTTATGATCAATTTGATGAACAGTGTGACCAATTGGAATTTAGAAGGAGGTGGAAAAACAGTGCAAGTAGATGGATACAAACCCAAAAGATTCCCACAGAAATGAAATGTGCCAAGTTTGTAATGAAGGTGAGGACTGTTTATTGGTTCCTTGTGTTACTGTCACCAATTACCTGGCAGAAACACCTAAAGAACAAGATTTATTTTGGCTCCTGCTTTCAAATGGTTCCATTGATGATTAGTTGAACAAGGTGGAGGCTATCTTGATATTCAGTGATTTATTAACTATAAGTAGGCTTATTCCTACCACCCAATGTCTTATAACATTACAAATATAACAAAGGATTAAGCAACTATCAGAAACTCCACGAAGTGTCTCTAGAAAACTCATCACAGACATATCCAGAAGTGTTTTGTGCTAATGTATGAGATTTTTTTTATCAATCTAGTCAAATTGGTAATAAAAATTAACTGTATTGCTTCTTGCATTTGACCATGAATGGCCATGTCACTGTCCCAAATGTCGGAAGATTTCAATTGCTCAATTTTGCTGTAAATAATCAGAGAGAATGCAAGTTAATTTGATTAAAGCTGTTGTTCTAAAGTATCCATGCCACATTACACTGATCCCAAAACCAAATAAAGACACAATAAAAAGAAAGAAAAAGAAAGGCTTATCTCATTGACCAACACAGATGCAAAGATCCTCAACAAAATTTTAGCAAATCAGATTTAAGAACATAAAAAGATACACTATGATCATACACTATAATTTAACTATGATCATACACTATGATTTATTTGAGGCACACAAGGTTGGTTCAAACTATGCAAATCAATAAATGTAACCCATCATATGAACAATCTAAGGACCAAAAACTCATGCTTAATCTTGAAAGATGCAGAAAAAGATTTAGACAAGATCCAACATTCCTTTATGTCTTGGAGACAACACAGATGCCATATACAACAAGCTATAACAAGGATCATTCTAAATGGTGAAAAACTTGAAACATATCCATTTGATCAGGAACTAGGCAAGGCTGTCTACTCTTACCGCTTCTGTTTAATATTGTACTTCAAATACAGTATAAGAGAGAGATAAAAGGGATAAGAATAGGAAAAGAAGTCAAGTTATACCAATTTGCAGATGACATGATCCTGTACCTGAAAGACCCCAAAAACTCCACCAGGAAACTCCTGAAACTAATATATAAGTTCAGTAGAGTGTCAAGTTACAAAATTTAATGTTCAAAAAATCAGTGGTTTTCTTTTTTTTTTAACTTTTTTTATTAAAAATTTAATTATACATTTTAAAATTTTTTACCAGTTCCCTCCCTCCCCCCTCCTCCCCTCCCCTTCCCCCAGTGCCTCCCCCCCAATTCCCAGAGAGTCCTTTATTGTGTACGCCTAACTCTCCACTGGGTCCTCCTCTCCGATGACATATAAGGACCCAGTGGCATTTCCATAAGCCCTTTCTCTTGTTCCCCTTAAGCATAAGATCACTACTATGGCTGTCAATCCCTTGCCTCCAGGGGTCTCGGTGCCCTTAACAGATGCTAGACTTTATGAGGGCAACAGTGCGCTGGACATTGCGCAGGGCATGCAAAGTCCCATTATGATTGCTTTGGCCCCAACTATTGTTGAGAATCTTGCAAATCGTTGCTCCTCCCATCCTTTTGCTCTTACAATCTTACTGCCCCCTCTTCTGCAAATGTCCCTGAGCTCCAGGATGGGGAGAGATTAGGCTGTCCTAGTTCTATGTGATTGATATAGAGTCTCTGAAGTTCTGGATTGTGGTTTGTTGATTTTCTTTTGCAGTTTTGCTGCTCCTGCAATTCCCTTCACTCCATTCTGCTGGGCACTGTATGTCACCCCCTGGCCAGAGACAAAAAGCTGTTAAACTGGAGTCTTGTTGTAATAGCACATTCAAGGGTAGATTATGCAACAAGTATGAAAAAGTGAGAAGTTCCTAAGAGAAAAAAAAATTCCATTTACCATAACTCCTAAAAAAATGAAATACTCTGTATAAATCTAACCAAGATGTGAGAGACCTATATGATGAAAACTTTAAAACCTTAAAGAAAGAAATTTCAGATGACACCAGAAGGTTGAAAGACCTCCCATGGTAGAATTAACATATAAAAATTACCATTCAATCAAAAGCAATATACAGATTCAGTGCAATCTCAATCAAGATTCCAAGGCAATTTTTTACAGAAATTTCAAAAAGTATCTCAAAATTCATATGAAAGCACAAACAGCCAAGGATAGAAAAAATAATCCTGAGTAATAAAAATTGTGCTGGAGGTATCATCATACCAGACTTTAATTGGTACTACAAATCTGTAGTAATAAAGACAGCATGTTATTGGCTCTAAAATAGACACATAGACCAATAGAGAAGGATTGAAGACCCAGACATAAGCTCATATACCTACAACCATCTGATTTTTGACATAGGCGCTCAAAAATAATGGAAAAAGGACAGCATCTTCAAAAAATGTTGCTGGCAAAATGGGTTATCTTCATGTATAAGATTGAAATTGGGCCTTTGCTTGTCTCCATGCACAAATAGATCAAGACCATAATATTAAACAAGTAACTATAAAAAACCTTAGAAGAAAAAATTCCTAGAAGAAATGTAGGGAATTACCTCAAACTGACTGGCCTAGGCCAACATTTTCTAAGTTAAAAATCTAAAAGCCATATGACCTAGCAATACCACTACTGAGAATTAGAACATTTTCTAAGTTAAAAATCTAAAAGCCATATGACCTAGCAATACCACTACTGAGAATATTCCCCAAAAATCTTTCATCTTAGTACAGAGACATCCATGTTCAATGTAGCTCTATTCACAATAGCAATTCACTCAACAAGTGGGATCTCATGAAATTAAAGAGCTTCTGTTTCACTAAAAATATTAACAAAGTAAAAAGAAAGCACACAAAGTGGGAGAAAATCTGCATTAACTATATATTTGATAAAGGATTAATATACAGAGAACTCGAAAAATTAAATACCGAAAGGATAAAGAAACGGACCATGTAATTTAAAAGAAAATTTTCCCAGAACAAAATTGAAATGTCCAACAAATACCTTAAAAATATTCCACTTCCCTAGCTATTAGGGAAATGCAAATCAAAATCACCCTGAGATATTATCTCATCCCCCTGTTAGAATAGCTAAAATCCAAAACACACACAACAACAAATGCTGTAGAGGATGTGGGGAGAAAGAAACATTGCTGATGGCAATGCAGACTTTTACTACCTCTCTTGATATTAGTATTGTGATTTCTAAAAAAGTTAAAAATCTAAAAGCCATATGACCTAGCAATACCACTACTGAGAATATTCCCCAAAAATCTTTCATCTTACTACAGAGACATACATGTTCAATGTAGCTCTATTCACAATAGCAAAGTCATGGAATCAGTTGACATGTGTATATCATGAAAATATGATACATATACATAATGAAGTACTACTTAGCTATAAAAAATGAATTAATGAAATTTTCAGGTAAAAGCGTGGAGTTGGAAGAAAATGTAACAAGTGAAGTATTCCAGGCAGAGAAAGACAGACATTGCATACTTTTCCTAATTCCTAGGGAACCTAATATTAAGTCATCATGACATACTCAAGGGGATATCGCTATAATATCCATTGTAACCTCAAATGATCATAACTAAGGGGGTAGAGGAAAGAAGACCCCAAGGGAGTAGAGACAAAGGAACACAGTTAAATAGATAAATAAGTCTACTGTTAATAATAACTCATAAGTATTGAGACATCTAATTCTTTACACGGTCAGTATACTCCCCGTCCACTGATGTTTAGATTGGTTTACAGTGTTGGTCCTGTATTCTCTGTCATGGAAGGGGGTCTTGGGGTCAGGGGTTAGTAATGGATAATTATTTACCTGGAGGCTAACCACACTCTCTATTATGTCCTATTCCTTTTCTTACCTATCTTTTATTATATAAAGGACTTTTTACAAAATATTTTTTATTTGTGTTTTCATTTAGTCATTCATTTAGTGTGTGTGTGTGTGTGTGTGTGTGCATGTGTGTGATCAGAGGGCACATGTATCCCTGTGGAAGGCCAAGGGTGACTTTGAGAATCATCCTGGATTGCTTCTAACTCCTTCCCATTTTGCTCTGGGATTTCCCAGGCTTCATCCACCATGTTTGGAAGTACAGGCTACAGCTGGTTCTGCTTGGCGTTTTTACATGGGACAGTCCAATCTCTGAGCCATCATCTCTCCAGACCTTTATTTTAATCTTTGTATAGGAGAGAATCTTAATACCCACAAAGACACAACCTAATGAAGGGTGAGAACAATGAAATAGATAACAACTGCCAGTCAGAATGCAGAGTATCCACAGCCTTCCATTGTTCATCTGGAATGACACCAGCCAAATCTCTCCTCAGCTGAAGTCTCAGGGAACTTTATGGAAGAGGGGATAGTAAGATTATAAGATGAAGAGTTCTACAATTGGACAAGACTACACTCAAGGAAGGGCATCTACAGACAGCAAATCACTGCAAAGAGACTTGTCCTTACTAGACCTGCACAAAGACTGAAAATCAACATGCATCCGTAGACTAGTGAGGATCTCAAGAGAAACAATTTCAAGGACTGAATCTTAGGGATTAGAAACAGACAGGTAAAGAGAAGTGCCCCTAACATTGGATCTGCTCAAGGAAGGTCTACTTGGTCTGCCACAGAGGCCAGAACCCTCACTAGAGTAGATGATCCAGAGGAAACATCAAGACCCATAGAAGCAGACAGAGAGGAGAAAATGAGGGAGTAGGATAGATAGATGAAGGGAAAAGATGGAGAAAGAGAAAGGACAAGAGAGGGAGGGAAGGAGGGAAAATAGAAGAGGGGAAAGAGTTAGAGATAATTATTTATTGTGCTTTTAAAACAAGGAAAAAATAAAAAAGAATAATAGAAAAAGGAAAAAATAGTTAAAAATAAAAATTGTTTTGTCTTGCAAAATAAAGAAAAATAGAAAATTATCTTTTCCTTCAGAGGTTGCACATATAAATTTTTCATATATTGTACATACTAATGAAAAATTAACAAGGCAATGAAATCAATGCTCTCTGTGGTGGCTTTTATTCAATTTATTAAAAAGTTTGTTGCTTGAAAACTTGGCAGAAGTTGCAAAGTCTGGCTTCAGAGAAAGGTCCTAAGAACACTAATAAAAACGACAGACTTGAAAGTAAAAGTAAAAATACAAGCTCCATATGTTCTAATTTATAGCAGAGTCTCTGTCTTCACACACAGCAGGATATTGGCTTTCTTTTGTTCAGCAACTTCACAAAGTTAAAGAGGTTTAAGGAGGACTCGTTTATCCCTCTAATCTCAGATCACAAGTTTAGAATCTTGAGATATAAGCTTAGTTTGAGAAATTTATCTTTGCAAATAAATACACACAGAGAATCTACATCTAACTTTTTACTGTCAGGATCAGCATCCAAGAATACTATGAAGGACACTAAATCATCTTTCCAATCTGTATATCATTGATGATTTTTATCAATTTCTGTTCTTTTATATCTAATGCTCATATTCCCTTCTAAGATCGAAGAAGATTCACAATCAACACAGTTTCACAATAAATTTGAATTTCAATCCTTTCATGGTTACATTTGCCTCTGAAAATACACATATCTTACAAGTTCTTTTACTTATACTTATCTTTTTAATTCTCTGTGACAAAATTGCCCAGAGGTATTTACCACACCTCTGCACCAGGGAAATTCTCTTTATTAAGAGAAAAAAAAAACCCTTTGGGAATTCAAGCATTAACTAACAAACAAATACATAGGAATATCACATAGGTCTTAAGATATGAACATGGAAAATAAGGTCACAATCAAATCCAGTTGTGATCTTGGTTTAAATAGTATCTTGGAAGAAGTGCTTTATGTACTTTTTATATTCCAGTGCAATATACTGTTTTATAGGAATTAAACTTCCAAACAATATCGAGTTAGGTCAATCCATAACAGCCCCATGTATCAATTCATGTGAATGTCTGTCCATCAGGACCCCATGTATCACGCCGTGCGAATGACTTCCCACTTCTTGTGTCACAAGAAATAGCAAAGTTAGAAAGAATAGGACAAGGGAGTCTGTCCTGTGTGAAGCAGTATGTAATATCCTATATTCAGCAACAGCAAGAGAGGGCCTGGTGTGGAAAAGTGAGTGGGCTTTGTTAAAAAAAAAAAGAAAGATGGAATAGTTTTTCCATAGTGAGAGGGAGTGGGCAGACAAAAGATGTATTAAGAAGGACCAAGAAAATGGCACCAAAGCCATAGGACTGAAAAACGAAGTCATTGGCCAGCAGGGTGGGCAAACATGGTGAACAAACGCTAGCAGCATGAATAGATTACCTAAAAGGATGATCTCCATGACAAATTCTCCTTAAAGTGCTTGGTACGTACTAAGTTTGTATATTGAGAAAGCGTATATTGAGCCAGTTTTTCACATAGACATGAGTCACCTTCAAATATATGCCTCCTAACCTGAACTGGATGCTTTTTTTGAGAATACTTGGTTCCCATGTCTTAGAATACATATGAGTCATTGGAGAATGTTTTAAAACCTGCTACCTCAGACTGCCATTTTCCCAGAGATTTTTGATTCAGTAGGAAAGCATGAATCCTTTTGTGGAGGTGTGAGGTGAGACAAACCAACAAAGACAGAGCACAGAAAATATAAAAAAAAACATAGTTAATTTTATTCTGTATTAGAGCATTTTCCAAAGTTCTGTACCTGGGACTGTCAGTATGTAATTTGAATCTTCTAAGACCCTTTCTTCTTCCTCATCCATATCATAATCACTCTTTATCTTTATCCTGTGACCAAGGGAAACTGCATAGGAGCTACAATTCAGGGCAGGGAAGCTCCTGTAAACTTTCCAAAGTTCAAAACTCCTGAGTCTAACACTGCAACTATGTAAAACTGCAAAGTACCAAACTCTATATTGCTTCTTCTTTCCAGTCTGACTTTGATTAATTATAACAGAACTTCTCTAGGATGGTATTTGTGACTGAGTATTTGGGTTCTCAAATGGTACACACATTCATCTGGCTAAAAAATGCATAAATACACTGTAAAATGCATAAATGAGGTCCAGAAGACATTAACCTCTGTGAGAATTGGTATTCTTTAACAAAGGGACACCTGGATGCTCACATTTGAGCACATTTATGCTCATACACAGAGAAGAGTCAGTATGCATATTGACAATGAACATCTACAAGTTTGAAGGAGATCCAATGCAGAACTCAAACATACTGAAACAAATATACTATGAATTGTGTTTTCTTGGCATTAATTAATGTTTGTATGAAAATCTAATTACAGTAGAGAATAAAAGCTACTTTCTATTTTCTTCTGGTAACTCTAGCCTCTAAAAGAGCAATACTGTCTTTGAATTGTTTTCATATGGCTAATAAAATTATTGCCAGTTATGCTAGGGAATGGTGAGATAACTTTAGCAAAGAAGGCAGAAGTTCCCAAATATTTCATCTTGATTTCAAGCCCATGTGGTAGAAAGAACTTACTTTGAAAAGTTGTTTTCTGACCTCTCCCATGACATGACAGAAATGCCATGATATCCATTCTCTCCTTCCCTCAAATAAATAAATAAATAAATAAATAAATAAATAATAAATAAATAAATAAATAAATGCACTCCCAAGGTTGCAAGTAATCTGTTTTAAAAAATATTTTAAAGTATACTAAAAATATTTTTTAAAAAATTTTAATATCATTAAAAACCTATTTTAGAAAATAAAATAGGTGATGAAGAAATTGTTCAATGGATTAAGACTCTCTCGCAAACAGAAGAAGTTGAGTTTGGATAGCAGATCCCATGTAAAATGCAGAAATGTTGGCAGATTATACTTCCGGCCCTGAAACGTGGAGCCTGAGAAACTCTAGAACAAAGGCAAGAGTAGGTCGAGCATTCCATGGTAGTTCCTGTTTACCTGGCTGGCCTTCAGGCACATGTAGTATCCTCTGATACAGACAGACAGACAGGAAGACAGGCAGGCAGTGGCCAGCCAGCCAGCCAGCGGCCAGCCAGCCAGCCAGCCAGAAACACACACACTCACGCACACACACACACATACACACACACACACACACACATACACACACTAAATAAACAAATGTGATGAAAAATAAAATATAGATGCTAGTTAAGCAAATTACTGTTTTTCTATTAAAAAAGGTGAGGGGCTGGAGAGGTGTCTCAGAGGTTAAGCCTCTGCCTTGCAGGCAGAAGGTCCTGAGTTCAGATTCTAGACCCCATGTATAGGAAGCTGGGGCGGCCTATGATTCTGGTCCTGGTAGGGCAGAGCCTGTGAATCCCAGGAAGAGTAAATAAGGAGGAGGTGGAGGCAGTCCATGATGGTTCCCAAATTCGCACGTGGTTCTACACACACACACACACACACACACACACACACACACACACACATTCGCACATGTGCGCACACACACACACACACACACACACATTCACACATGTGCGCACACACACACACACACACACAAATGCACACACATGCACAATTGAATAAATAATAATAATAAAAAAGGTGGGAGGAGAAACCCTTACATACCATATTTAATGCTAATTAAGTACTTAAGTGACATATTCAAGACCTTCAAAATAAATAAAAAAGTATGGTTGTTTATGCCACACTTCTAAGAGAGGTGTGCTCTTTGTAGTAAGAAGGATCTGATTATTTTAAATCCAAAAGGGCACTTTATAGCTAGAATCATTATCACAGTTAACTTGACAAATGACAGTCTTAATGAAAATCCTGAAATGTAAAATATTTTTATTTAGATCATATTCTCAGCAACATTATAAAAATTATAAGGTATAATCTAATGGGTTCATGCATTTAAATTGTTATAACTTACAAGCATTGTTGTATTGTTCACAGTCCACCTCCACCTACTATATGCAACAAATTAAAACATATGTAGAGTAGGCAGAATAGGAAATAGATTTAAAAAGATAATTAGTTGCTTGACGGAGAAGTGGCAGTACTGAACCAAATATGTAAGGTGTGTTACTCACAAATAATCAGATATATTTTTAATTAACAGCATTTCCAGACCATGCATTCTTAAATTCTTCAAAGTTTGCTTAAAAAATTAAAAAAAAAAAACTGTCATGGTCATATTATCTTTTTCACAGCAAACTTTTTAAAAATGTCAACACTGGGTAGGGAAAAGGCAGAGCAATTTAGATACTTGTCACATAAACAAAGAACCAGAGTTTGAATCTCCAGATTCCAAGAATAACATCACATGGATATGGTACTAGGCAAAAGGCATACTTAGAATCTTCAGAACAAGTCTTAGAGCCAGACTAGCCCTATCTCTGTGTTTTGGGTTTAGTTAGAGACTCATTCACAAAAAGAACAAGGAAGAAGTTCTCTGGAAGATGATTTTTTTATAACAATCTGAAGCCTTCACAACCATGTAGACACATGGACCTAAGCACCTACATACACACATGTGTCCAAATACATGCAAATACACATACACACATGAATGTACCCTATGCACACATGCACATGAAAATACGAAAAGGAATGAGAGTCAACCTCACTTAATAATCCAAATTTTTCCTAACTCATTCCATTGTAACAGCTATTTTTTAAACTTATCAGTATTTCATGCTTGCTGATTGTCAGAGATACTGTTGAAAATATAGAATATGCAAGCTGCTGGGTGAGAAAAACAATCAACAACCTCATCAGTCCATGAAATTGAAAGTTGGAATAACAATCACCATGGCAAGAGGTAGCCTTCTGGGTAATAGTGGCATAACTGCCAAGGGGCAACCACCAGCTTTCTGATTGGATTTATTGGCCGATTATTTTCTGAAAGGAATACATTCCTGGTATTGTATCAAACAGCAAGAATCTATGAAAGAGGAGAATTTAGGCTCAGGGGAATGCTAAAGTATTAAGATTTAGCTCCGTCAAGCAAATTCTTTTAAACATTTGTCATTGTACTCATAAATTGGAGGAACATTCATACTTCAACTTAGAAGCTTTCTTTTTCAATGGAATGTGTTCATTACAAAAAATCACGAATAGTAAAAGTACAAAAAGTAATTGACAATGGATATCTAGGCCAGAAAGAGAACATCTAAGCCAGCTCCCAACTCAAGACTTGGGGAGCATCATGGAAGAGGAGCAGCAAGATTTTAGGTGTCTGAAGTGGCAGAAGTGTGGCCTGACTTTATCTTCTGAGCATGGCAAGGTTGTTGCATTCTTGGGTTCATTGCAGCTATTTATATTTACACATGACCTGCAGGGGCTTCATCCTATTCACCATGGAATGAGAATAATCTACATCTACTTGAGAGCCTTATGAAGGTTAAGGTTAATATGGGAGCAGGGAAAGAAGCTTTCCTTAGTGGTATACAATTGGTAAATGATTCATGCTCCAGAAAATACTGAAGTACATGCCATCAAAGGCAACACAGTTCAGAGGACAAATCATGCAAAAAAACCATGAAAATAGGAGGGAGACTAACAGAGAAAATGAAGGGCGATACTCGGAAGAAAAGGGGGATGGAATTGAGGATTAAGGCATGAAAATATCATATATTCACTATATTCATGCATGAAATACTTAAAGAATTTAAAAAATCTTTAACTTGATGAAGATCATTGTGGTACAAAACATATATCAAATTTAAATTAACCTACAAATGTATGATGATACAGTATAATAAGAACAATAAAGGATGAGTTTCAGATTCCACTGGAATACATAAGAAGGCCCTGAACATGCTAGAGTGGCTAGAGAAGGCAATGACTGAATAGACTGCTGATGTGCAGAAAGAAGGAAAGAGAGACAAGGTCAGTTACAAAGGTCAGAACTGCAGAAAAACTTTCAGTATGTGCAAAAATCACTGTCAGGGAGGAAATATGGAACTCCAATTCAAACAATAATAGTGTCAGAGGTGCAGAGACATAGTACATGTGAGATTCAGAGGAAAAGGGCTGATGAATTGAGTATGGCCTCATGGGCATTCTTAAGGAAACTAGTAGGTGGCTATGGTAAGATATGACCTTTATTTCATAATTATTTCTACATAGGGTAGTTAAAAATATTAGAAGTAACATAAGTAAATGTTTCAGAGATAGCAGCCAATAAACAAAGTCCAGGTAAGATACAGAGTTAGCATATATGACTGAATATGATATATGTTAGCATATATGATTAAATGAAAAGAATAGAAATTCAAAATGTATTTATGATATAAATCAAGTAGGCTTACTGACAGTCACAAATAGGTGATGATCGGAGAGAGACAGTATAGAAAGATTTTCTTTAATTAGAAAAGATGAAAAAAAAAACAGCTTGAGTGAATTCATATGACATCTGTATTCAGAAAAGCTAATAGATGATTTAGGTTAATTACTGAATTACATGTTGAATTCCTGACATGGTTTCTGTAAGCATAATTCTGCAACACAACAATGGCAGAGGCTGTCATACAAAAATGAATTGCTAACATATGCAATTAAAATAAATGTCTATGAGATGTAACTGTCAAAATAGTAATTATGACTTAGTGAGCTAGAAGCAGCTTATAAACTTATTTGAAATTAGACTCATCCACTGTATAGACTTGGTATATTCCAAACCAAGTATTTGGTTTACCAAAAAAAAAATCTATTACTCTATATTCAACATGATTCAGAAAATTTTAGTTTACTACTGAAAATTGTGAGTATGCTAATAATTTTGAATCATGTTCATGTGTAATCATTTAAATTTTGAAACATAATGAAGAGTAAGTCAATGCCAGAATTTAAAACTCTTGATTCTCTACAGGGACCTTTGGTACCCTCTGATATACACATACACACACACACGAGAATAATAAAGTTAAAAAATAATTTGTGAAACAAAGATCCAGTCAACTAACTAATCTTTCCCTCAGAATTTTATCATTCATAAAATGAAGATGAAAGAGTAGATTATTACAGAGCTCTTGTAGCTATATGACAATATGTCAGGTTGATTATAACTATCATATGCTAAAAGTCACAAAGCTATATTTCTTACATTGAAACATTCTACAATTTTATTAATCATAAAATTTAAAATAAATGTGTCTTAAAGAATACATATATCTCTCTACATATATACACATCTATACATATGTATAAAAACTTAATACTCTAAAATGTATCTGAAATATCATAGGCATAAAATTGTCAGATTTTTCCACACACTTTACATTCAATATTTTAAAAATAATATGTGTTTACTAACAAATAGTGAAAAGGACTAATAGGTGAGTTGTCTACCACTGACTTATGTGCTTAAATCCTTATCAGATGTTAACATATGGGAAGGTCATAGCACATTTAGGAAGGGGAGTCTTACTGAATGAAGGAGATCAGGTGAAGTACTGAGGGACGGGGAGGGGAAGGGGATAGGGGGGAGGAGAATTCTGAGGTTGGGTAGCCCAGTCCTGCTTCCTTTAGTTAGTTGCTTGCCATCTCTGCCTGGATGATAACTGCCTCCATCTGAGCTGCCTCCATCTTCTACGGCCTGCTAAGCCTTTTCTGTCAAAATGGACTGTATGTATCTCCCCCTTGGAATCATAAAGCAAATAAATCTCCCTTTCTCACCAAAACTTGTGTATGAGCATTTTCTCACGGCAAATGAAAAACTCACTGCAACACTATGGAAGGACAGATTTTGTCAATATATGACATAAATAAACAATATTTATAAATCATCATTGTTGACTAAACATTAAATGCAATAGATGACCACTAGTGAAAAATCACATTTGTTTGATTGAAATTTTAGTATTCAAACTACTGAACTGATTTTGAGCAGAAATCTTTGCTTAAAATGTGGTGTTATGAAGGTATGTAATTTCACTGAAGTATAATTTACCAAATCATTGAATATAGGGATCAAACAAATCATTTTAAAAGTAATTTCAAGAAATGAGATCTAAAGAAATTTTATGGTGACTTATTGATAATTTTAATCCACAAATTTAGGTTTTCATTGATTCTTCCCCACAATAGGAATTTTAGATTCAGTATTGTCAATGTTGAATAATCCATGTATGGCTAAAAGATTATTTTAAAATATAATAAAGGTAAAAACTATTCAAATCAGTCATAACTTGATATATAGATGAGGTATTAAGTTAATAATAATAGGTCAATGTAAATATTACAGGTACAGTCAAATATAAAAAACATTATTTATTTGATATTTCATAGCATACATGAGTTCTACTTGGGGTTGAAGATATTCCTTTCTTATACTATCTAAATGATTTTACTGGTAAAACTGCCTCTCTTTGACATCAGTTGGATCTCAGTAACTGATTATAGATACTCTTTTATTTGAATCAGAACTATGTGCCTTAGGAAAGCTCATGAAAAGTCCTGTCTGTCCTGCCTCACCCTATTAACCATGAGCTGTCACGCTTCCATGTGTACAGTAATGAGTATGGGCGCTAGATCACTATGAATCTCTTGTGTTCATGCTTGTGGTTAGCAGAGATATGAACTGCTTTTTGTCTTGAATTATATCTACAAAAATGTCTGCATATTGAAAAGCCTTGGAAGACAGAATTCCCATGACAGCAGAATGCAATACAATAAAGATAATGATCCTTCACCAAATGGAGAACAGTGAGGCAGACTTGCATTTGGTCCATTATAAAACTTTTACAACACCTATACTCAGGGTATCCTCAGCCATGAAACAGAACCTGTGTGGGCTTGGTCTGCTTAGTTCTACCATCTCAACCCCAAAGCACTTAGAGAGATGGTAAAATATATTAATAATATTTGGATGTTGTAAGCAGCAAAGTCTTTGTCTCTGAGCAGGGTTGATTACATTGCTGACATTGTATGTCATGAAAAATATGGCAGCCTAAGCTAATTGCCAAGACCTCATATTCTCTACAGAATGCATCCATTACTTTATTTAACTTTATATATTCATTTATTCATTCTTGTAGTTTGTGTGTGTACATGTTTATAAGCAGGCACATGTGTCCCTGTGGAGCACCAAGGGTGTCTTTGGTAATCATCTTGGATTGCTTCTACCTTCCTCTTGCTTCACTGTGGCATTTCCCAGGCTCTGCCCAGCAGGACTAGATGTGTAGGATGCCACCATTTCTGCCTGGTGGTTTCACGTGGGACCTGGAGTCTGAACTGAGGACCTTCTGCTTGTGACGCAGAGTCTTAATCCCTGATCTATTTCTCCAGCTTAGAATCCAATCATTTCTAACCAAAAAAAAATGTATTTTCTTAGCAATTTTTTCATTTTAAGGAGTTTTTCAAAATTACATTAGAATGATTAGTCTTTATAATATTTGTTTACTGAAAGACATATTTGATAGACTGATAAAATATATATATATATATTGTACTATGGCCTGATGTGGTTTTCTGCCTTACTAATTGTCCATTGTAATAGGGAGCAACTTGGTTGATCTCTGAGAGATTTTCTTATCTAAAGGTTAAAAAAAGCAGCGGTTAGATGGTGTTTTTTTTTTTAAATCTATTTTTATAGTTAACACTAAGATATCTGTTCCTGTCTATTTACTTTCCTGCTACTGTGATTTGAAATGGTTTACAGTGTCAGGCATGATCTCCCTGACATTAAGGTATGAAATATTGGCGACCCTGGAATACTCAGCTCTAATTAGTCCATCAAAATCTTATCCCACATCAAGGCTCAGGGAACCTTGAAGAAGGGGTGGTATGACATACTTCTGATCAACAACAAGGCTGCTGTAACCAGAAGATCACATATCAACAATCTCCCAAGGATTAACTAGGATCTTTAAAGAACAACTGTTCTCAGAATTTGTCTGAGAAGCAACTGCTAGACCAAGAAAAAAGAATCTCCCCATTTATGACTTTGTACACTGAATAGCAACATAAATTTCAACAGAAATTTGACTCCCGTACTAACAAAGATACCCCAAAGGAAGTTCTGTGATACACACAAGCCAAGAGACAGGAAAGGCGGGTGGGATAGGGCAGGACTGATGAAGGGAGGGGAGGATGGGAGAAGGATGTGTAGATAAACCCAGTTTGCTTGTAATAAATTAAAAAAATTAAAACAAAAAATAAATATTTTTATGTATTTTAAGATCACATGGACTAGGATTTGCAAAATAATCTGAAAGGACATTGTAGAACAGAGTTAACTATGCCAATCCAGTTTCTCCTCATCTCCAATTAAGTAAGTTAGATCTACACAGAGTTGGGGCTGGAGAGGTGGCTCAGGGGTTAAGCCTCCGCCTTGCAGGCGGAGAGTCCTGAGTTCGGATCCCAGATCCCACGTATAGACGCCAGGCGGAAGCGGGGGCGGCCTGCGCTTCTGGTCCTGGTAGGGCGGAGCCTGTGAATCCCCGGGCAGAAGGAGGTGGAGGCGTCCATGGTGGTTCGCGAATTCGTCCGTGGTTCTACACACACACACACACATGCACGCGCACATACATGCACACACACCACAATTGAATAAAATAATAATAATAAAAAAAATCTACACAGAGTTGAGGTAGAAGTTTCCCTCTGAAAATTTCAGACCAATTATTAGTATTCAGAAACCAAAAGGAATAATTTAATGTATTATTTTATAACTGTTGAAACAAATATATATCATGTTTGTGGGTGTGTTCCTTAGGTCAAGATCTTATTTCCTTAATTACAGTCACCACTTCCTAGCAACCCCCATGCCCACATAGAAATCTTCTGGATAAAACATCTAGGGCCACATTAAAGATGACTTATATGTTACAAGAAATCAGTCAAAAAAGACATACAGTACAAGAATAAGAGCAGGTAACTGGAGAATCTGTCAGTTATCAGATAATTGTACAGTACCATGCATGTGGTTATGACCAATTTTTATGTTCAAAAGAAATAGATAAAAAGCAACTAATCAGGTTAATCATGCTAGAAAGACAGCAATAACATATACTTATGCCTTGAAAACTCAGATTTTTATAATTTTCCTTTCTGATCCAAGCAATTATAAAGTGGAAGCTGTCAGCATTCTGTGCCTACTTACATGGATCTGTTGTTTTCTTCCTAGAAAATTCATATAACAAATTGAAATAAATTTGTACATTTAACAATAAAAATTTCCAGCTGAGAATTTTCAATGCAAGAATATTCATCACATCAATGATGTAACTAAATTACATTTATTAACAATGTCTGTAATTCATTAATTAGATAGCATTAGTAAATTTTGATTACATCCTCTGTATGTTCCAATATCAAATACCTCCAGGCACATAATGCATATACTTTGAGATCTCTATCTTGAAATATAACTTTAATGCTGGAAGTTTGTAGTAAGTAGAAAAAAATTGATATGAACCGTAACCAATTCCTAGAGAGTGGTGTACATAGCGGGGTATTTGATAATAAATAATAATAATTCCTTAAGTCAAATTACTTTGTCATTTATCGTGTAAAGAAGAGGTCACTTATTTAAAGAAGAGGTCATATTAACTTTAAAACTAATTTTGCCTTGCTGATCTTCATCATGTAATAGCTAGCGTATCTTTAGGTAGCTAAGTAAAATCCATTCCCTCTTAGTTTGACAGGGATTTAAAACTGAAAGCAATATTCTTACATCAGTGATAAAATAATTCAGATTCATGGTTCTTTCATCTATTTTCTGCGGCAAGGAATAAAAGCAATGATTACAAGTCAGCTTCTATGGCAGGAGTAGCATGATAAACATCAGTTGCATGGTTTCACATTAGCCATTCGAACAGTCATCAGAGGATAATGACTTTCAGTCACTATCGATCAATAAATTATTCAGTTGCAACTCCCTATAATTCCTTACTATTACTACCAGTAATCAAGTTGCCTCCTTTGTTTCTTGAAATTAAACTGAACAAAGCAGTATGACTAATTGCCCCTTGATCTCCAATAGTTTGCACCAATAATTTGCCACTTTGGACACTAAAATATATTAGTAATGAATGGAGGCTCTGTACATTTTAAAATTATGGTGAATTGCTAAGTAATTACACTCATATTATTTCTCCTACTATCAGTCAAGAGCATCATGCTGCCTAGATGTTGCTAGATTACAATCAATTAAAACGATGAGCTGGTTTTGTTTATCTTGTACTTTTATAAATGATCCGACAGCTGTTTCCCAAGCACTACTGAAGAATACATATGAAGCAGATATATGCCCTTTGAAAAACTTGATTATTCTTTTTTTCTAACCAAAATAGACATTTTAATTGCTTTAGGAACAAAGATTATTTGTAATTGCTAACACCTTCAAAATAAGGAACATTCAAGGTCACCAAGAAGCCATATCAATTTCATTTGGTAGCAGCTCATAACACAGCCCCCATAGATGCATTGAAAAAGAAAGTTCATTTGAAAAGCTAAGGTAATTTCAATAAATAAATTCAAAGACTTGATCATTCTTAAGTCTCCTTTTAGAATATACACATAAGTTTGGAAAGCAAAGGAAGAAAACCATCAACACACAGGTTTGGGAGACATAACATTATGCTACATGGATGATAGTCTTTCTCTCATACATTGTTAATTTCCTTTCCTTCTTTCTCTGTCTTTCTGAATAGTTCCAAATTATGATACCCAGAGGCTGTAAAAATCCAAAATTTTCCATTGCTACATGCTTCTCATCTAGGTAGCATAATCTAATGTCTCCCAAACCTGTATGTTGCTGGTTTTCTTCCTTCTCCTTGTAATTACCAAATTAAGATCATTTCTATATCTGATATACTTATGGTAAATTGTCTTTCAATATTTAAATTAGGTCAACATTACCAGAATATAAATGCAAGTCTGTAAACCAAAAGGCACACAGATTATTTGCCTTGAATTTTCCTAAAACTTGTTTAAGAGCAAGCTTTCTTCAAGAAAACCATACAGTGAAAACTTTTTAGCCTGTTCAACATCTTTGTATATCTTTTTAAATTTTTTTATTCAATTGTGCATGCGTGCGTGCATGCGTGCATGTGTGTGTGTGTGTGTGTGTGTGTAGCACCACAGGCGAATTCGGGAACCACCATGGACGCCTCCACCTCCTCCTCTTTGTTTACTCCGCTCCAGGATTCACAGGCTCTGCTCTACCAGGACCAGAAACTCAGGCCGCCCCAGATTCCGCCCGGCATCTATACATGGGGTCTAGGATCGAACTCAGGACTTTCTGCCTGCAAGGCAGAGGCTTAACCCCTGAGCCACCTCTCTTGCCCCATCTTTGTATTTCTTAACAAAAGATTACACCTAATAAATGGGGATGCTAAAATTCACCAATTAAATTTGTTTTCCAGTCCTTACAATACAGAATTAGTGAATTTTCATAATTTGGAAACATAAAAAAAGTCTCTACTCTAAGTCATGAAGCATGCATGTAATACAGAAAGAGAATGGCATTAAGATTCATCATTTCAAAATTTTTTGGCAGAAAAGTGAGTATGCATAGTGCCTTACTCTGAAATCAACATGTTAAGAGTGTTATGCCCTTCTGGAGCCAACGAGGAGATCAGAATAGTACATAAGTATGCTGACCAACTCATTAAACAAAAAACATTATAGAACTTAAAAATCTCTCTTGAGGTGAGCCTGAAGGGTTTTATATGAAATTAAGAAAATGTCTTCTGATCTTGCATCTAAATTTACAAAGACAGCTGTGAAGAGACAGAGCCTAGCAGACGAAGGAGTATGCTGGCTGAGCCTTAGGAGGAAGAAGGAGAGGAAGTAGATTATTTAAGCCTTCAAAGTAGAGGTAAATCTGATTCATATAGGACAACGGGCCTGTTAGCACCTAAAAATGGAACCTTCCTATGTAAATCAATTTTGATACATGTAAGATGATAGCAATCATGTTGATTTCAGAGTAAGGGACAAATTGCTGATTGGATGAAGCAAAACTTGTGTTATTAGCAAAGCAAGAGATTTCAGTCTCAATCACATCTTTTGGAATATTATGCACAAGTCAGTCAAAGGATCAAAAATAAACATTAGAAAAAATTTTCAAAAGACCTGATAAGCTTCTATGAAGGAATAACCTAAACTAGACCTCAGGAAATACAACAGGAAGGATGGATTGAGATGCAAACATAATGAGAAATGTTCATCCATATCTGTTGACTCTAAGGGGCAATACGTAGACGTGCAGTCTAAAAGACTACAGTGATGCACTGAAACAAGAAGTACGGGGCAGCTTGGGAGAAAATTGAAAATAGCACATTACATAGTTTGATTTCCAACATTCTACGACATATGAAGGAGAAGGGGAGAGAGGAGGGAGAGAGAGAGAACAAAGAGAGAGGGAGGGAAGACAGAAAGAAAAAGGGTAGGACAGAATGGGGAAGAGAAAGAGAAAAGGAAAGAGAGGGAGGAAAGGAGAAAGAAAAGAGAGCTATCTTATAAAGTTAGAATTCATACATTGAAAATGTTTAAACAAAGTACTGAAGGAGAAAGAGAAAGGCCTTAGGTCAAAATAAGCTCCAGGAAACTAACCTTTAACAAGTAGATTGAGAATAAAATGCCCTTCAAAAAAGCTGAAGTCACAGTGCCCAAAGTATGTAGCCTTAAGCAAATCAGTTGACATCAATAAACTTCAAATTTCTCAAAGTACAACTTGATGTGAATAATGTGCAGTTCACAAAGGAATAAATAATTGCAGTTAGACATATAAATATTTTGGTTCAGAACCAATTACAAAATCTCTTTAATCTAGAAATCTTTAGGTCTAAAGCTGGATGAGTAAAGGGAAATGCACATATTCAGTGGGGTGACCTGAAGAAAGGTAACTTGATATACCAAGGAGGCCCAAGCCCCCCACAGGAGTAGACAAGCTAGTGTGAACTCAGGGGTCCATAGAAGCATACAGAGAAGGGTAATTGGGAGCAGGAGGGAATAATGAAGGGACGAGAGGGGATACGAATTAGGGAAAATGGAGGGAACTGGGATGAATACTCAATATCCTTGTAAAAGTAGAAAAAAAACCTCTTTAATACAGACATTGTATTTTCCTAATAAAAATACAAATGTTGAATAGAGTGTGATTTAAAGAATTAAGTTCTAGAGAACAACAAACTTGGAGTCCTTAATGTTGGATAATTCCCTTAGCTCGTCAAATACACATTAGATATGTGTACACCTGTTGTAGAGAATTCTGCTGCTAAATAGCAAATGCATGACAGTTCAGGTTTTTTTTTTCTCCAGAATCTACCAAACTGCAAGTAGGATAGTTAGACACAGGTGTATCTAATTTTGACAATTGAAGCCTCAAATTCTGGATACATTTGTAAAGAATCAGTAGTTGAGTTAATCCTGCAGAAGACTGTCTAATTGATGAGGGAAGAATCAGCCCATGGTGGGTGGGTATTTTTGCAGGCAGGTGTATAAGATGGAAGGAGCTATTGAGGGAGTTCACATTCTTTGTCACACCTGGACAGACATTCTGTCTGGCAAGTGAGGTTTACTCCTCTCTCAGCAGTCCTGTGGATATGATGTAGTCAGTTCCTTGTCCTCTCAGTGGTGGAATGAGTTCTTCTGTCAAACTTATCTGAGAATTGTAGGAAGACAATTGTAAGCTAAAATAAAATCCTTTGCTCCTATTATCTGAAATTGAATCCCTTATTCATATAAGCTGATTTGTAGACAACTTATCAGCAGTGTGAAGTAACTGCTACAGCAGGAATCCAGGAAGACTAAGCTTTTTCTCCATCCCTCCTCTTCACTTCTCAAGTAAACTACACCAGACATCATACATCATCTCCTTAATGACTCAGGGTTATTATCATGAGCATCACTTAATGTTACCTGTCTGAGCTGCGAATGCAGCTGCAAGGGTAACAGAACATCAGGCAAAACATGTAATATAGTTGTCTAATTGTGTCATAAGTGTGAAACTGAATCCTTGGTAGTCTGATTTACCAGGCACATGCATTTAAAAAAAAGTGAACATTACCACTTTTCTAAAATTGATATCATATAAACAAGATAAACATATATTATGGTGATTAATTAACTTCTCAGATTTCATGTTTGTTTCTTCTCCTATGAATAGTAGTATCCTTATGTGTCTTGTCTTGTCTTTTATAAATGAAAACTGGACCCTGTTGGTCTGTATTCTGCAACGCCGCTCTGTTGGTATCTACTGTCTAGTTAAGCATCTTGAGTTTCAGCCTCACCAGGGCCTTGGCACATTTTCTTCTGGATATTCCACCCCAACTAATCTCCTTTGCAGGAGCATTTACATTTGATGATGCTAAGATCTGCCTTGGTTCTGCTCCTAAGTAAGGAGACCAAGATACAACACCAGGTAGGCAGAGGACTAGAGCACATGATTTAGTGAGCAGAAGGGGAGAGCTCAAGTCTTTGATTTCAAATAGATAAAGTGATACACATACTGCACCTGTCAGTGGAAAAATAATTGGAAACGATCACTCACTATATGTAATCTGAAGTTCAGAGTTACTGAAAATGGTAGGGAAAGGAAAATGAAGACAATTGGTCCTGAGCGGACATAGACATTAGACTTGTGGAAGTATACAGAAGTGTAAGAGAAAGTAAGGGAGGAAGGGAGGAAGAAGAGAGAGAGAGAAGAGAAAGCTGAGGAAAAAGAGAGGATAGGAGATATCTGAGGAAAGGAGCAAAGAGATTAAGAAGTGAAAACACAGGAGGTAAAAGGGGTAGAGGCAAAATATAGGGATGCATAGAAACAGAGGAAATGATGGGAAAAGCATCTACCTCTAAAGATGCCTTGTTCCCAGTCTTCCTTGATGCTCTTTTAATACTTTAGAGAACATTGACCATCTCTGTTTTCCTGGGGACACAAACAAGATAATTTCTTTCAATCCATTTACCCTAACAAACACTTTACAATGGTATCCATCCCCACCTGCAAATTCGGCATCAAAGAAGTCCATCCTGTGCCATGTGCTGAACTGGCTGAATGCTGTGGATGGAAGACAGATGAGCTCAAAAATGAATCTCAGGGGACTCACCTCCTCCATGTTCTTACCTCTTCCTTCTGACACAGGCTGCCTTGAGAAAGCATGTTTCCTGTCGAATATTATGAGATCTAGACTGACACTTTTCTACCCCTCAATTTCACCTTGATCAGTGAATCAACTTGTCTCTAACCTTTCTTCTCTTTCTGTTCCTCTCTTTCTCATTTTCTGCTGACTTCTGCCTCTTCCTCTTCTGTGGATACTCTTCAGGCTTCACAGATCTTCTTCTAACGCCATCAATAGTCCTTGTATGTATGTATGGTTCAGGGAACCAGTAATACTCCAGCCAGCTCATGCAGTTTAACATTTCAGTTGCATCTATTTTCCTGAAAGGCAATGCTTTCTAGATTTACCCATTTGTTCAGATCTAAGTGATTCTGAAAGCCTGCTGTGATTGAGAAGACTGGAATGTGAGCAACAGGAAATTCACCCAGGGACCTATTCCAAACAGTTCAAAGTGCTGTCCACAGTGAGTAGCCTATAACAGACTGTGCAGTCGACCTTTCCAACTACCATGGGCCAGACATATTGCTCAGGACTCCTGAATGACCCGCACACTGTGCATCCTGAGATACCTGCATCATGAAAAATTGAAAGGAAGTAAGTAGCCTATATAAACCATTGCAGTTACTCTCTCTGCTTCTGTGAGACAATACTCAGACTCAAGCAACTTAAGAGAACAAAGGGAGATTTCTTTGGCTTTTGATTCCAGAGAGACAACAGTCCTTTTTTGGGAGGAAGAAAAGGCATGGTAAGCTACAGAAGATAAAGGTGGCTCAGGTGACTGCAGCCGTGAAGGCAGAGAGAACAAGCAGTCAACTGCAATATCAGATTATCAGTGGAATCAGGGCAACCTAGTCTACAGTCCATCCCTGTGTGACTTGCCAACAGGGCTCCACCTCCTAGGCATATCATGACTATCACAAATATTAACATCAGCTAAGAGATTAAAAAAATGAGTCAATAGGAGATAACTCGTATTCAAACTGTGACACAGACATTTGAAATTATAGGGAAGTTTTAAGCTGTTATTTTTCATATTAACACTTCTGATCTAAAAATATCAGGTACATATTGTGCTACTAAAAAGAAAACTACAAATTTCAGTCAAAAATTAATTTACATTTGCCTAGTGTGTGACACTATTCTTCTCTTCATATAATCAGTCTAACACAGGAGCTAAGAAACCTCACAGAGTGGAAAGGTCAGGTGTTTAGGTCTTTTGTGAATTGAAAGGAACCAGCAAATGACTATCCTGTCTTGATACTAATATCTGTGAGATAGTTACAGAGATGTTAATCTAGGAGAAACAGCTGGGTATGATCTTGCCACGTCACAGTCCCAAATTTCTAAAGTTACCCATAGTCATTTATTTGAATATTTGAGTGCATTTGTAGATAAATGGGACAAATGACAGTCCTGGGCTTACTACTACCACTAGGTGATCCCATCAAACTGGATGAGCTACTGAGTTTGGCATTTCACAAACATCTGGGAAAACAATTTTACAGAAGGAATGATTTTAAATTCATAGTTGCAGACATTTTGGTACATGATGGGCTTGTTCTATTGCAAAAGAATCTTGATGTGAATGAATACCAGAATGGTGGGAGGATGTCGCTGAGAACACTACACACTTCACTAAATTGATGGAGCTGAGAAGGAGGCAGAGACAAGAGCATCCTTCAGAGGATTTTCAAAAGTGGCCAAATCCCATTTCTTTGTTTCCACTGCCTCCTAATATTGTATTGAAATTAGAAATCAGTTCATGAATTAATTCATTGCATAGGTCACAGACCCTATAACTCAATCACCTATCAACATTACTACCAGTTAGAGACTGAGCCTTCAGTATATGAGGTTCTAGGAGAATTCATATCCAAACATGGTACTTGGTGAGTCATTTATAAGCTTGAAGCATCAATTACCTACTCTTTGAAATGAATAAACAAGGCCATGTCTTTGTTATCATTTGAAGTTTCAAGATTCTTCGGTTTGCAATATAATAAGAAAAATATCTTGCTCATGAGAAACTTGCAGGGGAAGCTATTGTTCTATATTAATGAGTGTCAATGAAAGTGTTACAAAACCTGTAAAGCTTTATGTACCAATTATTTGAAAACAGAAGCTAGTCCATCCACTACAAAGGGCAAACTTTCATTGATCTATTTTTTCCTGTTACAGAATTTCAGTTTATATTACTCTCTGATCTTCATTTGACTGTATTTTAGGAACAATTCTGGAAGACTGCTTCCATTCTATGGCAAAATATGCATTTGCAGCTGAAGGCAATCTGCTACAAGTAGAAATTGTGTCATGAGGACAAAGATGGGGAGCAAAAAGCCCCCACTCTCTCTTCATAGATTTAAGGAGTCTATAGAGTCTAGTCTATACCCTCCTACAAACCACAAGTTCAATATTATATGAATTTTAATATCTGTTTCCATCCCATCCATGAGGGTTGAAATGAGCATACTCGGCAGCCACTCTGGATTAGGTAATACATTGAATCTGATTTGTGAGTAGATGGGATTCAAGTTTTAAGAGTCATTGCTCCTTTATGTCTGTATACAGGTACATTGTGACTTGTCTCTGTTCTGTTTTAACTAGTACCTTACTAATGTTTTCTATTCGTTTAGAAATACCCAAATAAGGCTTTCTTTATTATAAAACAAACATATAAATAAATAGATCAATAAATAAATATACAAAAATACCATTCACATTTTTATTCAGATTCTCCAAGACTAGACATGAGTCCATATTTAGTAATCTGGAAAAACTGTCATGCCCACTGATCCATGTCAAATGAAATAAAGAAACCAACAAGTTTAGGAGGGTTTTAGATCTTTCCAGAGTGCTGCTCCACAGTGGTAAATACTTGATTCTCCATAAAGATGTTCTTATTTTTGGCTCAATACTTACTTCATTCACAAAAAAAATAAAGCAAGAAAGATGTTTCGCTTTATATTCCAAATTTTAACTACTTGTAATGCTGACTGAGAAATTGGAAAAAAATAGAAAGTGTGGAAACACATGGAAAGATGCATCTCGTTTTGCCTTCTATTTATTGCTTACATTTTTAATCATGCTGTAAAGTTTGTTTCATAAGTTGCTTCTCAGTTTTTCAGAACTTTTCATGGCTGAAGGCACCAAGATTACTGAGTGCAACAAACACTAAGGATTGAAAATGTGTTCTTGAATGGCAGCAGAAGGTATTGGTGGCACCAGTAGATCAATATCCTAAATTTGGTTCACTGATACAAAGAAGTCAGAGGAAAAAGTGAGGGAACTATTTTCATTGCTCTCCATAGCAGATTCACAATTTTTTGAATTTACCAGTGCTTACTTCATATAGCTTTGCATTTTTTGGTATAACATCAAAGTATAACATCAACATTTTTGGTATAAAATTTTTTGCTACTTCCAAAACAATGTTGAAGATAGATCCTTAGTACAAGAATATTAAAAGGTGAGACTTTTGATTGGGCTATGAGTCTTTTAGTTATGTAAATAGACTCAATGGATGAGTTAGAGCCCTTTGCCTTTTTTTCTTTTAGCCCCTTCATATGTAGATGTATTAATAATGTGAACTCATCTCTAAGGAACAACCTGTCATCAGATAATGAACCTGTTGATACTTTGACCATGGGTCTCTTTTGACCCAGAATTCTGAAATAAGTTTTTATATGTTTATAAATTGTCAAGTCTCAGATACTGTGTTATAATATGGAATAATACAGGAGGAAAATTTACAGGGCAGAAAATGTCATTCAGCTGATGCATAAACATAAAATGCAGTGACATGATTTATGTTTACAATGTACAGTAGCCATAGTCTTAGTGTTTTATCACTCAAACACAAGTTCTCACCAGTTAAAAAATCCTCTATGTCCCAATTCATGGCAACAAGAAAAGGAATGTCTTCTGCAGACACATGTGTTAAAGTTTAGAACTTTAACATTTTACTTGAAGTGGGGAATCTTAACATGTGGGGTCTTGATGTGACTAATCACAGCCCTCCTTATTCCTTCAAGTCTCAGCCCCAAGGTGAACACTTCTGTCACATGTCACCATCATGATGGCAATGCCCCACAGTAGACCCAGGAGAAATGGAACCAAGTAAGGACAGACTAAACTTCCATGGCTGTGAGGCAAAATACATCTTTTCTTTTGACAAGATTGTTATTCCAGTATTTGTTGTGGTGATTAGAAGCTGGCTAACTCCTGGCTACCATGTACCTCTTCTTTCCTCCGTCTTGTAGAATCACATTTTGCTTAGTTATCCATCACATTCCCAGACCCAGATGGCAATGTTGATCAGTAATCATGTCATGGTTCACAGAATCCCCTTTGATAATTTTGGCCCAAGATGGATGCTAACTAATTGAAAGGCTTTAACAGTCTTGAAGCCCCAGGAAAAAACTGAAAGTTCAAAAATGATAGTACAAAAAGACAGAAAACATCCAAATTCTTGATGATAAATGGAGCCACACTATGCAAATCTAGATGGCACTCCATACATGTGGATGCTATGGTCAGTGAAATAATGAAATGGTTACCTGAGAGTGTTACCTTGTGTCAGATGATGAAGTGTTCTTTTCCTTTTTAAAAGTTTTTTTTTTAATTTATTTTGTGTGTGTGTGTGTGTGTGTGTGTGTGTGTGTGTGTGCATGTGTGTGCGTATTAGAGGGCATCATGTGGGTCCCTGTGGAGGACCAAAGGTGACTTTAGGAATCATCCTGGAATGCTTCTACTTCCCTTTTGCTTCACCGTGGGATTTTCCAGACGTAGGTCACCACTGCTGTTTCAATCTGGTGTTTTTGCTTGTGACCTGGGATCCAAATTCAGGACCTTCTGCTTGCCAAGCAGAGTCTTAACCCATGAGTTATTTCTCTAGCCCAAGTGGTCTCTTTATATGCAGAGTGTGACAAAGATTCAGATATCTGAGGTCAGACGCATTGTAATCACTCTTCTATGCTCATAATAAGTCTTTTACTACGAGACTTAAAAATGAAGCAGAAAATAAGCTTAATAACAGGATTAATAATTTCTACAATAAGCATATTCAGATGAATGACAGCATTTATGAATAGGATTTAATACTGCTGCTACTATAAATGAGTAGCAAAACAATAGGGAAATGTCTAAAAATCAGAGGGAAATGCCTAGAGTGTTGATTGTAATGCCTGCATTTATTTAAAAATTCAAGGATTAAACAAAATAGACACTAAAATGTGAAAAGTAGGAAATGAGCAGATATGAACCATGAATTACCTAACCTATATGTATCCTCAGATTTTGTAAGTGATTTAATCCTTTATTTGACCACATTCACTTCTGTGCAAACCACTGTTCAAATAAAAGGTAAACTAAGCTTTTCATTCAAGTTTTCTACATGAAGAAAATCAAACATTCATTTAAGATGTAGAATGCTAACATCATCACCATTCTCAAATTCTTTTCCTTATCTTTGCCTTATATTCACTTACGTTTTATTCACAAAAAGAGATAGTCTACTCTTGTTGTACTGGAGAATGAGTTATACACTCTTACTAATCCTCTTTTACTACTTGAAATAAATGCCAAGAAACCCTTCTTGTTTTTCATTCAGGTCATTCTGGGGTGAAAAGGGCAAAAGACACTAGCATCCCTGAAATCATCTTTGTGACTTAAGCAGGATATCCCATTTAGAATTGGCCATTCGAATTGACTCTCTATGCATGTCAAACCTCAGCACCCCCTGGGAAGCACTTAGTCTAAGTAACAATATGAGGAAATGGAGTATTATGGGCTGCTGTAGGAGCAAGAAAAGCTGAGATACAAATGACTCCTCTAAAATGCTCTGGCTAGGAATTATGATGCACAGGTCAAGTATCACTTTCAAGGCACTCAGACAGCATTAAAATAGAGAACATAATATCTCATTTGGGTTTTTATCCTTTCAATGCCATTCGGCAGATTGTTCTTTAAGGACCAGGTCTACACTTGAAAGTGCAGGGTTCAGCTAACTCTTCGGTAGCTGCTGTTAAACTCTGTTCCCAGTTTTAAAGCAGCGAGAACTGAAAATAGCTCCCGAATGTGAGACCTGAATGACAGTACAGCTGGCATTTCAGATGTATATGAGATACTAAGCCAGAAACTCTTCTTCGAGTGTGGGAGGTCCCTAGGTGAAATGGTGAGCACACCCTTGGGATCATGTGACCTTCAATTAGGAAGAAACATGTCTTTATAAATGAAATAAAACCTACAACATTTTTATGGCTTTAACTCAATGAAAATTAGTTGGGGGCTACTTATCCGATGAGCAAGTAGTCCAGTGTTGTTCTGACACTGGTTATGAGATGTAACAATAGTATTGTTTAAAGATTACTGTGGAGAAAGATAAGACAAAGATAAAGTATTTTCAAATGATGAATTATAAAGAACACAATGAACTCAGAATTAAGTTTCAGACACAGCTCTTCCCTCCTATTGCCAGCATTTTTCTCTCAATATATTTTCTGAGACTTGAAGATGCTATCTGTATTGTTAAAACAGTTTTGAGAAAACTATAATTTCACAAAGGCCGTCTACAGGCTTGCAAGCACTAGAGAAATTTTTACATGCATCAGCTGATGATATTAAAGGCATCATTCAATTAATCGTTCATGCCCAAATGATATGGCGGCCATTGTTGTTTTATGTTGAACTAGTACTATCTAAGCAAACATTGTATATAATAAAAGTGGTGCAAACACTTAGAAGAAAATGTGTTTTTTCAGCCTAGATCACTTTCATATTGGCATGTCTATATACAAAGAAAATTTCTATAGAATTTATCACCAGTATTATTTTTTCTTAGATGTATCTATTGCAATTAGCATAAAAATATGAGGATTCAATGTGTTATCTTCAAATATAATTTGATTTTGTTCATTCTCCTTTCTCCCAAACACTCATGACCCCCTACACCTCTTTGCATTTGTACTCCATAACCTCCTGCTTGTTATTCCCCGTGTTCTCATGTCTTTGTATTGTAAATGTATTGATCCAATGCCTATTGTTTCCTTCTCAGGAAATGGAAAAAACTGTCTCATAATTAGATACAGGTGTCAGATTGACAATTGAAGGCTCCATCTCTGAGCATAGTTGTGAAGAATTAAGAGTTGAGTTAAGCACTGAGCAGGCTTTCAGGAGCTTGTCTAGTTAATGGTGAAAGGTCCAGCCTATGGTGGGTGGGATGAATCCCTGGACATGTAGATAAGATGGAGGGACCTGGTTAAGAAAGTTGAAATTCTTTGGTATACTTGACTTGACATGCTGGTTTGGAAAGTCATTGTTGTCCATATCTCAGCAGTTATGTGACATGTTGTGCCCAATTCTTTTGGACCCTGATATTGGTTTGAACTTTCCCACCAAGCTGGACTAAGAGATGTATCTGGACAGTCATAAGGAAGAATGAAAACTATTGTTTTCCTTAAAATGTATGATCATGAATTTATTGGCAACATGTAGACAAAACATGATAGTCATCCCCTTTGCTGTTTCATAATGAACACACACTAAACATACACACACACACACACACACACACACACACACACACACACAAACCAATGAGAGGGGGAAAAAAGCAGTATTTGTCTTTCTGATTCTGCAATACCTTGCTTAATAGTTTCCTTATTTATCCTTTTCCAATTCATACCCATACCACACAATTTCATAAACTTAAAAATGAGCTTGTTTTTTATTTTTAAAGAAGAATATAAGCTTCTTGAATCTTCATAATTATGCAGAAGAAAGACACAGTATTCTCATTGGCATAACACATAGAGAGAAAGGTGAAGTCATTTGCCCAAAATCACATAGCTCAGAAGGAAAAAGATCAGTACTTGAACACAGAAAACATGCTCCAATCTATATATTTTTTTCAGTCCATTGGGTGAGCCAAGTATTGCTGTTAGAGAGCATTCAAAATCAATCAATTTAAGGGAAGAAGGGAGATTTATTTAGCTTATGGTTCCAGAGGGGAGAGACTTTTTTTATGGCAGAGGCGACATGGCTAGTGGCTGGAGATGAAGGTAGGCTAAGTCACTGCAAACATTCAATAGGCTAATGGATGATAGCTGAAGGCTTGAGGATTCCTGGAGTCTCTTTTCTTCCCAGTCCTCTCTTCTGTGGTTTCTTTTACCTAGCCAGCTATGGCTATTGGGAGGTTCCAATTAGATATAGAGCTAGTCTTTGTATTGTAAATGTATTGATCCAGATAATCTCTTAAGGTGGTCTCAGCTGATTTTAGTTAATGCCATGTGTGGTTAAGTTGACACCCAGGATTAACTATCACAAAGTGTAAAACTAATTTTGTTACTAATGTCATTTGATTTTAAGTATTTTCCAAGAATTCTCTGGACTTTTGATGCAGCATTAAAAAAATGAAAGCTCATCATTAGATTGCACCTGTTTTTAATTTCTATAATCTAGAGCTTTCAAGGTTCAATACATTTACATTATTAGAAACACAAGCAAGACAGTGCCAAAAACACTTTGTCATGCAGTACTAATAGCTCCAAAACTAGAGGGTATAGCAAGTCATGTTTTATAATTATGTCTTTCACTGTTATAGCTTTTAACAATTATTCTTCATCGTTATATCCAATTTAAATGGTGGAAAGGGAAGTTCCACATAAAGATGAGTATCCTAAAATCAGCGTCTTTGTGAAGAAACAGTATAAGCCACACACTGAAGACAGACAGTAGCTACCTTTTTTATATCAGGTAGGATGATAATATATTCTGGCCAAGTGAAGAAAATAAGAGTGGATTGACTGTTTTCACCTGATTTCACAAATACAATCCATTCCTACAAGCACCTTAGAGATGAAGTACACAACTGCACATTTTTCCTTTACATGTCTCATAGTGACAGAGAGTAGTTATCACGTTTAGCTAATGAATTTCTCTGCTATACTTGAAAACAATATAAAGATGTTTGACTAGTTTAGCTCCATATTAAAACTATGCCAAACCACCTTGCATCTTGACTTTTATACTATATGGATATTTGCAGTAAATCAATACAATCTGCATCTCTATATATTGTCTCAATGAAGCACAAGGATTCACTTTAATGATCTTCCACTGTGCCCTGTTATTAAGCTTTACTGACTATGTATTTTTCGGCAACGTTTTTATTTTGTTCAAGGAACATGTCTCCATGATTGCAAAACAGCTAGTCGATACAGTCAATTGAGGAGTCATGTCAGTCTGGGCAACTGACAAAATGTTTTTCTGTCCTGAAAGAATTGATCAGATGATTGATTTTTCTTTTTACTAAATTGATTGACTATATTTGTGGATAAATCCCTTGAAAATTAACTTTATGTGCTCTTTTTGTTTCATTCAATATGTTCTATATAGGAACATGGCTACCTGCACTAATTTTTAATTTTTTGTTTATAATCAAATTTTATTATTTACAGTAACTAAAAAATGAATTACATGAAAACTATAATCCCAGTTGAAATTATAGGTAACAAGCTTCTACACATTTCTTTCCATATTAATCCTAGATAAATATAAGTTTATAGGCAATAGACATAAAAGCCTTTGGTGTCCTTCTTTATTATTTAGTAATATGTACTGAACAGACATAAATTCTTTAATATTTTGTCAAATTATGGTGTTCATGGGTAGAAAACATCATCATGTGGGAGGAAAATTGCAAATGAGTAATATATGTTTATAAACAAATGATTAGGTATGTTTCAAATGTTACTTATCAAAGAGTCTTAAAATAAAATTCTTTGGTATTTTAAAAGTTTATATTAACTCTGTCATGCTATGAAATTGATGTTCATTAGATGATCTGAATTTGCCGGTAATCACTGATGAAGTTGCTTGGTACTGGATAATTTGACACGTTAAAAGCATCTAATATACACGCTATATTATGAGTAAACAAACTTTCTCATCTATTCATTAACCCTTTGTGCTGTCTTTCCTTCATACTGTAATTTTTCTAGTTCCCTCCCCCTCCCTCCCTCCCTCACTCCCTCCCTCCCTACTTCCCTCTCTCCTTCTCTACCTCCCTCTCTCCCTCCCTCCTTTTCTCCCTTCCTCCCTTCCTTCCTTCTTTCCTTCCTCCCTTCCTCCCTTTTTTCCTTTTTCCTTCCTTCCTTCCTTCCTTCCTTCCTCCCTTCCTTCCTCCCTTCCTCCCTCCCTCCCTCCCTCCCTCCTTCCCTTTCTTCCTTCCTTCCTTCCTTCCTTCCTTCCTTCCTTCCTTCCTTCCTTCCTTCCTTCCTTCCTTCCTTCCTTCCTTCCCTTTCTCCTCCTTCCTTCCTTCTTCTCGTTCCCCTCTCCTTCTCACCCCTCAAATTCCTTCCTTTCTTCACCATCACTTGACCTGAACAAAACCTTTCCCTTTTGCTATTAGGTATCACAAAGGTACCACAAGTTGAAACTCAAGGAAACTTTCCTCCTTCTTAACATACCATTTTGTAATCATTTCTTTAACATTTGTGTGCCAAATGCAACATTCCCATTAAACAAGAATCAAAGGTGGATTGAGTAATGTAGATTGGGGAATTAGTCTGCAGAACCGAGATAAGCATAGCAGTTAATGCTGACTAACCCCACAGTCTCTTGAAGTTCCTAGCAGGGAAGCCTTCAGTGCATCATAGAAACAGATTTACAGATTCCAGTTTGTGTTGCAAACTCAGCATCCAATATAATTTTCTGATCAAACTGTTTTCACCTGAATATTTCCAAGAAAAGTATATAATAACTCCAAGCTAAACTTTGAGGAAAACTAAAACATAAAATTTGAACAATGACAAAATTTTTGTTTTAATCAAATTTTTCTTTTTCTGCTTGAATGTACCACAAATTATTAAGACATAGTTACTGCAGTTTGAATATCGTAAGCATGAAAAGGTTCAAGGATGAAAATAGTAAGCAGCTAAAACTTTGTCTCTTTTAATAAAACACAATATTATCCAAAGCGTCTCCATAACCATTGGAGACGCTAACTGTCCTTAGTGACAGCTTGGTTAAAAAGTGAAATCAAACAGGAAATTTTCTACATTGCTCAAGAAATTAAAAAAAGCCATCCAGTATTTGGATAGCTATGCCCCCATGGAAAATGTTAATAGCTGATACATGCATGCATATATGTTAAAAGACGAAAGATCCACAGAGATATTTTAAATGCACTGACACTACATTCTGCCACTTAAAATGCAACAACCTTGCAAAGTTACCAAGTTTTCTACTATACTTGAGAGGTCCAACATCTAGACCAAACATGATAATCAACAAAAGGAACTGAATTTTCATGTGATTATCTATCAAAGTGGGCTCTTAAATGACAAAATGAATAAAGACACTGTTGCTCAGTTGTAATATAATCTTAGATACATGCTGATAATATTTTCATTTTGTAACTTAGTCCACCATCTTTTTTTTCTGTGTGGAATGAATGTCTTTTCTAATATGTCTAATTTGATTTATCACTAAAGACCTGAACTGCTTGCAAAAAAAGTAGTTCACTTGCTAGGAACTGATTGCTAAACAGTTGTTTAAACTTATATGAATAAAACATATAGAGGTGATAAATATTTAGCATTTATTAATACTACTTTTCGTGCAAACTAAGTTTGACTTTTTTACTGTCATATTTGTGAGTTTGAATTTTTTTGCATGTGTGTGGGTGTACATATGGTGTATAGGCTCATGTGATGTAAGTACCTGTTTGTTTGAAAGCCTGTGGCTGATAGCAGGAATCATGTTCAGTCATACTTGCCCCTCTGATCAAACCTAGAGTTCATAAATAGACTTGTTTTGGGAATTCCAACAATTGATCATGTTATTTTACTTTTATAACATCTTTGATTACACATTAAATCACTGAACAAATCATTTCGATTAATGAACTACAAATCTATGCTATACATTCCAGTTACAAATCTTTATTGAATGACATAAATGCACACTAACAACTTTCTGATGAAATAAAAAATGTATTTTTGTTCATAAGACAAGTTATTAAATGTGTGCCCCAAACATATGGAAACCTGATTTGAATATTGAGAACAAATATATTTCATTTTCATACTGTATTTTTTTGATAAAATCAATTCAAAGTACAGCAAAATCATTTTCAATTAATTTTCAAACATACTCTCAGGATTCCCAGTCTCTGCCTTTAGATGCTAGAACTATACAGTTGGATTATTACATCCAGGTAGGCATTATTTATTTATTTATTCATTTATCTATTTTATTCTTTCATAATTTCACACACGAATTCAATGAATTTATACATTTTTACCTTTATTACCCAATTTTTACCCTTATTCCCCAATCCTAAAACCCCCTTTTCCACTACAAGCCTATCTCTTCCTACCAGTATCCCTCCTATTTCATGGGGGGAGGGTTGTTTTGTCTTGTTTTTTAGTGTGTAACCACTAAATTTCACCTGATTTGCTTTAATTAGTATATGCCTGCGAAAATGTAGGAGAATGAGTTACATATCAGTTGGTTTATTTAACATTGAGGAAAACAGCCCCCTCCCACCATCCAGCTTTAATCCTAAAGAGCCTTTCAGGTAGATGTGATGCCTTTTGAGATTTTTTTTCCCATGCAATGGTGACTTGATAGGTCAAGTCTTGTGCAGTTCTTGTAGAGGTGGACAGAGCTGGAATGAGTTCATGGACGCAGCAGCATTGTCATGTCCAGAAGATGCTGGGCTCCAAACTCTGGTCCTTATGTTGGCAGGCAACTGTTTTAACTTTCAAGCCATTTCATCAGCCCTATAATTGATATATTTTATCATGCAAAAATTTAAATCAAGACAACATTATAGAAGGAATTAGTTTTTACAAAGGGTGGAAATTACTGATTATATATGTTTGTCACATGAAAAGTGTTTATCAAAATCTTTGACTTGTGAAAAAATGTTATACTGCATATATTTTATAAGTCAAAGAGATTGATAAACATTTTTCATGTGACAAACATACATAATTGGCAATTTCCTAATGTGATTCTAAAGACAGTTCATCAAGTACAAGTATTCTCAAGTTTCTTGGTGTGTTAACTGAATTTTTAAAAATATTACAAATAAGTAATGTATAATTTCAAGCATAGACCCTTAAAAATCTACAATAGATATCTAAACTATCATGTGTACTTCATAATCATCATGTATGACAGGATGGCATTGTAAAATCTTGTAGATTTGTGTGCTTGTTTCAGATAAATATCATGACAGTAGTTTGTAGAATGAAACAGCAGTCTTATAGTTCTGACATATGAGTCACTAGAGAACAATCCCAGTATGATTTTATGCTTGAAAATCTGATTCTGTTTGCTATCACAGTGAAACATGATATAGAAATTGTGCAGTTAGGAAACATCTTAAAATGAATACATACAATAGGCTCTCGAAACAATTCCTTAGGAAATAAAGATAATACATTTTCTCTGTGATAGGTTGGCTAATATTTCTTCCTAGAAGTAAAGCTAAGACAGTTCCCTCGTGGGTAATCCCAATTACAACACTAGACACACTACATCAGGTTTCATTGTAAACTGCCTCATTTCATTTAATGTGTGATATTGCTTCTCCTTCTACTCTCTTTGAGTTCTCATTTAGTGGTCAGATGAGAGGAGACCATGCTTGATAGCCCAAACTTGTTTCTCTATTGTCTGGTTGATTTTTTATGATGAAAACCCTAACACCTTCCCAGTACACTGTCAGTGGTCCCAGCTAGGGGCCAAATTCTTTTGAACACTGTCTTCCATGATTAATGTAATTTCAATGGAAATGCACAGAACTGTATCTGGTCACTCTTTCTGCTTGCATGTAAACTCACTGAAGGTCCTCTTCAAATAAATCACTTTATGGGAAATATTTACCATTCATTCTGAGGTAAATTTTCATGACAAAATAGGGATTGAAGATAAAAATGAGCTAAAAATTTTCAAAATAATTCCCTTCATATATATCAAGATTATATCTTTTGAAAATCAGCACTTCATCTTTTCATTATAACCATTGCTTCAACAAAAAGTAAATCAATTTACATTATGCAGTAATATTTAAAAATTTCTTCAGGTCTCAACTAATTGGTAATTATAAATGAAAAACAATGGTACCCATTATCTGTTGATATCTTTTTAGAATTGGTTTTAATACTCAAACTGTGCTTACAAGTGCACAGTTCTCTTAGAACATACATGTAATTGAACTGTAAATGAGTCATCAACTGACACTTTTCTCTTCAGCAGTATTGGAGCTATAGTTCCTCAGATAAAATTTAAAGTCTTTAAAGTTATGAGTCCTGCACCAACTGTCTATAAAAATGAATAAATGTCAGAGGGACATGTGCCATTTAGTAAGGTGCAATGGTCCCTTTAATCCTCTTTCCTTATTTGCTGGCTAGAAATGCATAGTATTCATATTCCACCTGTAATTGTCTACGATAAAAGAAATGCAAAGAAGAAACTGATATTCTGAATGGCAAACCAGAGTAGAACTTGAAGCTATAAATTCTTAAATTCACTGTATTTTGGCAATTTACACTTCACTATAGTATAAGATGAAGTGACTAAAAACATGCAAAAGGAAATAGAAAATTTATCCTGTAGTTTTAGGTCTTTATAGAATTTAATAGACTTCATAAGTACACAACTCACCTATTAGAGCACCAGATGGAAATAGGCATTATTTCTACTGAGTTTCATTTAGTCTTAAACTTTCTATCCCCAGTTCACCTCTCAGGAAGCTAGCCAATTCCTAGAAAAGGAAGAAATGTGGTCACCCATGAAGACATACTATGGCTTTCTGTGCTACACAATTTGAAAAGTGTGGAGGAAGTTGTCTGAAAAGACAGTCACCATTTGAAACTAAAATGCAATGTGAAAAATAAAAGGCATATAGAGGAAATGTAATAAGAAGCTTAATATCTGGCAGGTATTTAGGAAAGCCTTCCTCCCATTTAAGAGCTATCCTCCCATTTTAGAGGTAAGCTTGAAGAACAGAGGTCATGTAGACATTGCCAATAAGGAAAAGAGCTAAAAGCTGGCCTCATATTGAGTGCAAGGAATGGGTGTACCACACTACAGGACTAGAGGATGACCTGAAAAATGTCAAGTAATTCAAGATTTTGAATATATACATTAACATGTTTGAAGTTTGAGAAATTTCCATATAGAATCTGGCCTGGAAGGAAATGGCTCTAAAAGTTTTATTAATCCATCACCCCTTCCTCTGCTGAATAAAAGAAAAAAAAGGAAACATAAACAAATCAATGGCAATAAACTTAGTAGTTTGGAAATAATAGAAAGCTCTGATTTTACAATGACAGACCTTGACAAATCTTGAATGAATAAAGGTGCTGATGTCTTTTAAAAGTAATAATGGAATAGTCAAACCTAATAAAAGAGGGAAGTGACTAATTCAATGAGAAATGGAAAAATGTATATTTAAAAGTTACTTTCAAGTTATAATAGACAAGCTACCTCAGAATTGTATGTCGCTATATTACACAATTATAAAATATTGAGTAGTACAAAATCAAGCAACAATAAATTCAAACTGAGAGAAATGTAGCAAAATTAGAGTAAAGTGACTCCCAAAAATAACTTCTAATGCCATTCAGGTAAACAAAGCTTTCAAAGATTTAAAGGCCAACCTACAAGATTGCATGCAAATACAGATTATAGGATATTCTGTCATTATTGATAATTTTTGTCATAGTCAATAGAATACACAAGAAAAAATCTTCAGTCTCATATTCTAATTGCAAAACTTCTTGATATTAAAATTGGATTATGGTTTGTCAGAAATATATTTTAAATACATACTCAATTCTAACGATGTTATTATGTGTATAAAATACAAACAACCCAGTAATACAGTGAAATTAGTACAGATAACATACAAAAGAAATAAACCAGCAACAAAGAGGACTTGATATTTAGGTATCCACTTATCCATTATTATCCAGTAACCAATCAAAGAAAAGGTGACTAAGTCAAGACTAAATTATTTGCATTATGTCAAAAATTCCTAGAACATTTAACCAATCATATTAGCTATGAATTGGAAATAAGTATTGCCAAGGAGCAGATGGAACTATGGTTAATTTCAGATAGTGTTTATACATTAAAAATGATATATTTATTTATTTATTTATTATTATTATTATTATTTATTCAACTGTGTACATGTGCGTGTGTATGTGCGCGCATCTGTGTGTGTGTGTGTGTCTGTGTATGTGTAGAACCACGGACGAATTCGCAAACCACCATGGACACCTCCACCTCCTTCTGCCCTGGGATTCACAGGCTCCGCCCTACCAGGACCAGAAACGCATGCCACCCCCGCTTCCGCCTGGCGTCTATACGTGGGATCTGGGATCCGAACTCAGGACCTTCCACCTGCAAGGCGGAGGCATAACCCCTGAGCCACCTGTCCAGCCCCCAAAAAATGATATATTTAAAACAGCAAGGACACTGGAAAAAGTTAGAACTACATTAATACCTATTTTACTGCCATAGTCAATTTTACATGCTAGTTAGAATTAACTACAGGTTAAGCCTGGATTCTGTGGGTCCGTGAAAGTATTTCCAGAGAGATGGACATTTGAGTTTCTACGTTGAGATAAAATGAGGGCTCTTCTTTTGTAGATCAACCTCAATTCCTCAGAGCTAAGGTGGAAGTTAAAAAAAAAAAAAACAGGAAGAAGGTTCAGTGGACTCTGAATTCTTAAGCTGAAACATCAATTGGATGATTCTTTCCACAATTCTTTTCTAAGTCTTCAGACCTGGATCATATTCTACACCATCAGTCGCTTGTATGCAGGATTCCAATCACACCGCAACTTTTGCTGTGATCCTGGCTTGCAAATAACAAAGTAAGAAATTTCAGACCTGTAATAATCTTATGAGCCAACTCTTATAATATACTTTTTGCTTACATGTGTGCATGTATAGACATAAATAAACATAAAAATATATATAGCTGTCATTCTAGTTACTTTTCTGCTGTGAATGTAAATTACACACATACACACAGACACACACCCACACATGAACACACACACATATACATGACAATATATAGAGAAGCACTTCTATAGGAGAAATCAAATAAGTCTAACCCAAATAGCGTAAATATCCTAACAGAAACAAATATAGATGTATATTAAATATAATTGGATGAAACAACTATAAAAATATAGAAACTGATATAAAAATATTTTTGAGTGAAAGAGTATGTATAAGCAGACAGGTTTCTGGAAAATGTAGGAAATTTTTCCAATATGGTTATTTAAAATTCTAGTTAGTGAGATAAATAAGAATTTCAAAGCCATTACTATGCAAATTAAAGTAAAAAAGAACAATCTGATATATCAGATATATTTATATGCACTTGCTGAAGTTGTCAAAACATCATGGTCATGAGCCACAGTTTACAGAAGAGCAGAGTCTAAAGACATTTTCTTGAATGTTCTTACAGTCTATCTTAGCTTGTTATGGATAACCCAAAGCAATAATTACAGTAATTCAAACATGAAAACAGCAGTGGAATTAATTTTTATAGGAAATCTCCTGAAGAGGCAGATCATTCATAAAATGATTCTAAGGAAATCTGACAACTATAGTAAAAGAAATAAAACTAGTGACTTCAAATCAGTAATCAAATGTACTCTGAGAATAGAAATTTCAAAGTTGATATAAGTAGTTACATTGGAAAAGCCAAGTTGAAGGTTGGGGATATGTCTCAACAACTAAAGAATTTATCAAAAAAACCGGATTTCTTATCCCTAGAACTCACATAAAGACTGATTCAATACTGTGAGCGCTCCTGCAGCAAAACTGCAGGTAGAAGCAGAATTTATGGCTATTCACAGGCCAGAAAGTCTAGTCCAAACAACAAAACCTATTTCAATGTATAAAGTAAGGACCTCCATCCATGTCCCAATATTCACACACATAATAAAACACACAGACACGAAGATAAAAAGAGATGGCATAAGTCAATATAGTAAATGATTTTTAATATGCTGAGGAAGTTATTTTACAATATGTAAAAATAAAATTGGTATGTTAATTTATTTCAACCAAATAACTTCATGTTCAGAATTAGGAATGACCAGAAATGTTAGTAAACATATATTTATTATCTATTAGAGTAGAATAACCTCAGTCTCTAAAGTTAACAGGATACTTTAAAAGCATCAAAGTAGGAGAACAGAAACATTATTGTCTAAAAAATATAATGCAGTGGTTTAATTTTCTCATGCACCAGTAAGTAAATGCAAAAGTGAGATAAAAGAGCATACATAAATAGCATGCTATAGAATTTTAAGCACTCTGCCATCATAGTATCACATATAACATACAAAATTGGATTTATATGTAAATATGCATGCATAAATATATATGGAGAAAAAAATTAAAATTACCCAATAATAGGAAAAGTAATTCTTTCTTCAGTTGGTTTGTGAGCTGTTTTTATTTTTATCTTTACAATTTTATGTTTTTTCCAATTTTCTAGAATAGACATATTTTTATTAGGAGAAGAAATGATTAAAAAAATTCATAACCCTGTTCAATTTTTATGAACCCTTTCTAGCATAATATTGTGTCTCACTGTAATAAGAGTCAATAACTCTGAAAAAAGAAACATTTCTAAAGTAGTGTGCTATATTTTAGATTGCATTAATAGTTGTGTTTCTAAGGAATTATTTCACTTAGTGACAAAAATAATCCCCTTCAGGCTCTGTATTAAGAACCTCAGTAATTCACACAGCCAATGAAAATGTGTTCGGATATGGTGGTACATGATTTCCATTTTCCCCAAATCATGCCTCTTGCTAGTTAGGGATATAAACAGGTTGGCACGTGTCTAAATTCTGTTGGCACCAGTAAAAATCAAGTGATTACTTACACCAGCAAGACAATCAAGAATTCTCAAGCTGTTTTTAAGTCAAAAATAGTTTATAAATTTAAGCTCGAAATAAAATTAAATGTGGGAACATCACACACTTGTGTCTAGGAATTCAGCTTCGACCTAGGAAAAGGAAGACTTGTCATAATGCTCTGCAAATGTACTTCTCAGTGTTCTCTATGGCAGAAAAGTAGGTATATAGTAAATCAATCTAAAAGCCATCTAACTGGTCATGTTAAAACCTTGGTTGTGACAAAGAAATGGCATCTAGGAGATAAGATATACCCTTGGAGAAGCTTCATGAAAGACATTAAATAGAAGCAGATGGCTTGATATGACCAGATTTTCTGTTGGTATTCGGTCCAAAAATTATTGTAAGCAAGCAAAATTTAAAAGCAGGAGAAAGGCAAAAATTATCAGCCATGAAACTCAAAGAGAACATGAATGAATGACATATACATTTTATAATCTAGACCGGATGAAGAATGAGCAACACTGCTCATGCAACTAAAAACAAAATCAGGAAATGGTCCAACAGCCCAACCAGTATCATCTACCAAAGCCTAAGAGAAATTACTGACTTAACATTGTCTTCCACCTTAGAAGCGTTTGCTGTCAATATAACCTATGAATGCCAACCTTGGATATTTTGCTCAGTCTATCTCCAAAGTATTTCTCAAGGAATGGTTAGAAAATGGTATATTTCAATGTGGTATGCCCACGTTGTTGATAAAAATTTCAAAGAAATCTTCAAAAAAACCTAAAACAAATCTGCCACTGCCCTGCTTAAAATTCTCAAGTGGCTTCCCAGGGTTCTTAAAATAAAAATATAAAATAAAATAAAACCACAAAGGTCTATCACATGACCTACCAGTCCCTTCAGTATTTGGTCCTGCTAACTCTGAAATTCATATCTTCTGTTCACTCTGAGATTTCAAATACATTTGGATGTTTTAACGCACATCGACCTCATACATTCTTCTTAGAGAAAGTTTCCCTCAGGTTTTCTCTGTGCAGCTGTTTTCTAACATTCATGTCTCAACTTAAATATTAAATTTCCAGGGAGATCTTTAACACTTAAGCAGAAGCTGCTCTCTGGAACTCGATACCACTCCATTGCTTCATTCATAATGCTTATTATCCAGCATTTCCAATGTTTATAATGCATTTTCAATCATTTAAGAGATCATGTCTATCTAGTTTTGAGATTTCACTTCCACACCAAAGCAGTGCAAGTAATAATCTAATTGCAAGTGAGCCGAGAACATAATAATCTTTTAATTAATTATATTTTCCTTTTAGACAATGCTGATAGTATATACAGGACAAATCTTTTGTTTGTTTTCTTCTTGCATAAATTGAAAATTGAGCTAAGCAACTGAAGGGCAATGAGTGATTGAGACCAAAACAATCTTGCATTCAGCACTGTAATGAATGTTCTCTTTGTTAGGTCTCTTAGATTCATTATATATATATGGAATCATAGATAAATTAATCAGACAATGTGGGGGCCTGCATCAGCTGTGCTCCCATACCTTCTGATGTCCCTTGACCCCTTCTGAGAATATGAGCCCCTAGAGTACCCCAACATCAGCTCTCACTGCTTTTTGTAGGAGTTTCTTAGAGCTGCTCCACCCCACCTTGTCATTCACTGGCAGCTGGGACATTATGCACTCATGGAACTGGCGAGAACTGAAATCCACTAAGCATAATGAGCCTCGATCCCTGAGACAGAGCATCTCTCTCAGCAATGCTCTGCATGACTCTGAAGCAATAGGACTAAACAAACTTGGTTTCACTCTGTCATTTAGCCTCCTTCCTTTCCTAAACCCACTTCCAGTTTTCTCTCAGTTTTTCCTAAGAACACATCCAAATAAATTGCAGAGTCATAAATGTTCTGGGTTAAATAAAGTATATAAAAAAGTGATATTGAATAGTTAAAACTGTTGGTGATGCTTATGATAGAGTACAACACTTTGGACATTCAGCAAGTAACCACAGAGTTATGATAGAGTACAACACTTTGGACATTCAGCAAGTAACCATAACTTAAAATGTTATGATAGAAAGCTGGGGAAAGACGGAAAAACTTAACCTCAAAAAAATAATCGTAGTCTTCGGACAAATAATGACAAATGATTAAACATATCTGCTTGTGTGTGTATGTGTGTGTGTGTATCACATGACAGTGTGTGTGCCTATGAAGGCCCAAGGGTGACTTCCAGCATCACTCTACATTGATCCACCACCCTATTGCATTGTTTGGGGTTTGCAAGGCTCTGTCGTCCAGGACTGGAAATACAGGCTGCTTCCATTTTACCTGGTATTTTTGTCTGGGTTTAGGATCCTAGTTCAGGACTTTCTGCTTGCAAGGCAGAGGCTTAAACACTGAGACATCTCTCCACCTCTCATTATGTTTTAAATTAATTGAAACTTTAATAAAAACTTAAAAAACTGACATTAGAAATGTGAGTAACAGTACTCAAATTTAATGAGCAAAAAAATGATTTGTAACCTTCAGGGAAAAATACTCGTGTACCTGTACAGCTATTGTGAGCTGTGAGTGGAACATACTCAGACATAGAAGTTTCCAGACACATTTCTCATGAGGATCTTAGATATTGATTCCGTTCAAAGGAGAGAAAACAAAGCAAGATAAAAGGAAGACATGAGGACTAAACAAGGATGCAAATGTCCAGAGAAAACGATGAGAGCCCTCACAGGGCGAAGAGCTGATCTTGGCTCTGAAGCACACCTTCAGAGCAGTCAGGTTCGCAGTGACTGGAATACTGCTATCAATCATCGCCATCCAAGGAGAAGACGACACTGGGAAAACCTGCACTCTAGGGAATTTTTTCTTTTCTTTCTTTTCCTTTTCTTTCTCCCCTCCCCTCCTCTACCCTCCTCTCTTATTCTCTCCTTCCCCCATTCCTCCTGTCCATAACATTCCCTCCTATTCAATTTCTCTAACATCCACTACCTCCTTCCTTCCTTCCTTCCTTCCTTCCTTCCTTCCTTCCTTCCTTCCTTCCTTCCTTCCTTCCTTACTTCCTTCCTTCCTTACTTCCTTCCTTCCTTCTATCCAGCCTTCTTTTATATAATGGGGACTGAACCCATAATCTTGTAAATTCTAAAAGACTTTGCATGACCTGTGCAATGTCAAACACATTATTGACCCCTCAAAGTCTAGCATGTGCTAAAGTCACTAGGATCCTTAGAAGCTAGGGATTAACAGTCACAACAGTGTTCCTATACTTAAGGGGAACACAAGAAAGAGTTCTAGAAAATGCCTCTGAGTCCATACACCTCATCAGAGAGGAGGACCCAGAGGAAAATTTGACATACACATTAAAGGATGCTTCAGGGATGGGGAAAGGAGGCACTGAGAGGTAGGGAGGGAGGGGGGAAATGAAGGGAAAAAGGGGGGAGGTAGCAAGGGGGTCCAGGAAGGGGTGGAGGGAGGGAGGGGACCAGCGTACTAATTAAGTTTGTATGAGTGGAAATTAATTAATTAATTAAAAATTAAAAATTTCTAAAGCAACCATTTTATCTCTAAGTTATATCCATAGCTTTGAAGAAAATTTTGGAGGCAAAGTGGCAAATCAATAAAATAAATTATTCATAACAAGTCAAATATTAACAAAGGAAAAAAATCATGAAGAAAGAGAAACCATAGATAGCATAAACTGTGAATAGTGATTCCGAGTAACAATAACAATACTGACTTAACTAAATGTATGATTAATTAAATTGTTAACATAGAAGGATCAAAAATATGTTCAAGATAGTTTAAAGGATCCAGATTCTCATGACTTAGTAAGGGATAATGTTAAAATTGAAAACCAAGCAGTAGCATTAAAGTTTGCTGCTTGGTTGTACAAAAACAGAGGTTGAAAAAATTGCTAAAGGAGTTCAATGTAGTGGCAAAAGAACATGAAACTGGAATAGAGATTGGCTGACAAATAACCTGTGTTCATGAACAGTTATAACTTTCTTAAATGACGTGTCGCAAAAGGGAAAGAAAAAACTTTGGGGTATTCCTCTATGATCTAATATCTGATTATTTCACATGTATTTCTAAATAACACTGGAAAGAATCAATATATCCCACTGCAGCTGCCGAATTCGACAAGAGCTCTTACAGCATACCAATCAAAAGGTGATACCTTTTGAATAAAGTGATCTGAATGAAACATTCCAAATAACAATATGGTAACTAATATCTCTTTAGTGAGAGATACCACTTAATTCTCATGTTCTTCCTCCACTGTAATTACTGCAGAAGTTTCCATGCACAAGAGAAAGGTAATCATAAGAGAAGCTTAAGTCCTCATACCTACAAGGTTCTTCTAAGATGTGTGCCTTCTTTGGTAACAGTACTTTACAGACATTCAAATAGCTTGCTTCTCTCCATTTTTGAGTTGTTAGTACAAATGTCCTCTTATGATTCTATTTTGTCTTCCCACCTAGCTCAAAGCTTATACATAACCCCTCATACCAGTTATCCCTCAAGTTTTCTCCTGAGTACTTTGCCACATACTTTATTTATTTTATTATTATTTACTTATTATTCTATTAATATATTTAAATAGGTCTTTATCTTATCATCTCTCTCATTACATCAACATAACATCAATAAGAACCAATAAACTTTCTCTCCTTTCTTACCTTCCATGCTCAGATGAGCATCTGACTTCTAATAAAATAAAAACAATAATTGGTTAATTTACTGAAAACTCCTGAAACTTGGGCACTTTCCTTTTACATCATATTGCCAACTCTAATTACTTACTGTAAAATATTGTAGAAATTTCCATGTTTTGACAAAATATATCCATTATTCATAAGAAGAAGACAGAAGAGCAAAAAACTTTTATGGAAAGCAATCAAGACAGTCATACCTAGGTATTACAATGGATTTTAGGACTATATCTTCAAAGTTGATGAATTGGATATCACTATGCCTATTCAAAAACATTGATCTTTCTTCAAAAATAAGCAAATGCCAAGTGAGCTAGTAGAGTGTAGAGTAGTGAAAGTCCTTTCTGTGGGGGAATTTCACTGCAAGTAAATAAAATAGAAAGTGGTATGTTCTCTCAACTCATCTTGGTTGAAAGCAAGGATGTTGCACATTCAGTCAAGAAATGGAGATAAATCCAATTAAGTTACTTAGAATGTGTCCCTACAGTTGTAAAAGTAAGCTTATCATTGAGCGCTCATTCAATGGTCTGCGATAATTCTTCTTCCTTTTTTTTTCTGTATACAAATTTCAATGCAGAATAGAATCATGAGGAAGGAAATGATAAAGAAATTCACAGTTGTATAAGCTTAGAGTTCTAGAAGGCAGGAGTACAGGTTACAGAAGAGAATCTACCCAATCTGTTGTTAACCTCTATGAAAAGTATATCGTGCTTTCTCAGTCTCACCTATTTGAGATGTGGATAAGCGATGTGATAATATCAACTGCAACAGATAACTTTTCTGCCTTTAATGTGCTGAATACATGCTGATAAGAGGTCAGTTAATACTGAAAAACAAAGCAAGTATATCCTATGTAATGGCTACCTTCTCCATGAGTATGCACTAGCTTTCTGTAGGTAGCAAGGAAAAATAATCCATGATAATAATTACAATTTGGTCACAATTATTGCACTGAGAACAGAAACAAGGAGTCAGAGATGGACAGAGAACTTCAGTGACCCCTAAGTGAGATGACAGTGCATAACGATGAATAATCATCTCACTGGTTGACCCAGAGGCCAGACATTGAGTATGTGGGCCTTCCACTGGCTCAGCTTATTTAGTCCCCAAACTTACCATTTTTAAAGTGATCACCATAGACTTTATCCAACTTGAAAACACCTACATTTTCAATGGGTCATATTTTAAGTAACTATTTGTATGATGTACTAAACATATTAAGCAGTTTTCATTTAATACAATGATATTGAAAATACTTTACATATTTTTAATAAAGAAAGGCTTGGAAGAATTATATGACTTTTATAAATCATACTGAATTTAAAAGTGAATTAAAGAGACATGATTTTAGACTCTTAGCTTTGCTCTGGAGTTTCCCTGGTTCTATCTTCCAAGGCCAAAAGTATAAGCTGTTACCATTTCTTCATGGCATTTTTATGTGTTTTCCAGCATGCAAACTCATGATTTTCTGTTGCGAGGCAGAGGATTAGCCCATGAGCCATCTCCCCAGTCCCAATTCTATTTTTAATGTAGAGAACCACGACTAGTCAAAGTAGAGAGAATAAGTGACTGTGGCTGCTTAGTTCTAAATAAGACATTGAGATTCACCCTCTTTTCAGGGCAAACAGAAGAAGGGGAACTTCTTTACACAACAATTTACCTACTAACAATTCAGCCATGTTCTAGATGAAATTCACTGGGCCACACATGCAAAAAGATACAGAATTAGGAGGGAGACTAAAAAAGAGAAAGCATGGAGTAGAACAGGAAAGATGATGGGATGTGGTAATGAGAAATGGAGACAAACTCATTTATAATTATGCAGGAATGTGTCAACAAACAAAAAATAATTTTAATAATTCCATTTTTTAAAAAAAGTTGCATGCCAAGCAGAAGAGACAAACTGAAAAAGACATGAGGATGGAAGTTAAGAGGACAGGAAAAGTCAGTTGAAAGAGTAAGAAGAGAGAAATGAGTGAATCCCAAAGAGCAATGAATGATAGAAATGTCCTTCAATCATGGTAAGAAAATCATCTTTAGTCAGGCAATGACTCACAATTGGTTTAATCTAGAGATAAACACTCAAAACTTTTTGAAGTGATTCATTTCTACTATTTCCTACAAAGAGAAAACATAAAAGTAATACAATTTTTATATATTGCACAGCTTAAAATTTTAGAAATAGTGCAAATTATAATGCTGTTTTTTTCATATGATTTGTAAACTAAATATTTTCTTGAAATTTCTCCATGAAATTTGTTTTGTTGCCTCAGGTATTCACAATCATCTTTCATATCTTTGATCCAGCATGTGCTTCTACGACCACAGTGGTCATAGGCTTGACACAGAATCCTAGTATCATATGACTGAGACATATCAAAATTTTGAAGCTTACTCTCAAGAAGAATGGCGTTATTATCATTAAAGCCAATTGAATAATTATGTAAAATGAGAAATATTTTCTATTAATATTTTGAGATATTTATTTCATATGTATGTAGCAAAACAAGTACACTATACTTCAAATTCCTTGTTTTGAATCCACCATAAATATAAAAGAGGAACATAAGAAATCTTTCACAGAAGATAGAAATTTCCATATAGCTCAATAGAAAATATAAACTTTTTTCCAAGGGCTACATGCCAGTCAAAATTCATATTTTCATCAAGATTCCTCCAGAATGAGCTGAAATTAAAAACATCTTAGGCAGTTTATAATATGCTGTGTATGCATACATCACATGTAAAATATAATTTTATAATGATTTTTATAAGCGTCTGAAATATTTTTCATGAAATAACAGAAATATATAGAAAAATAACCTAGATTTCCAAATGAATTATCTTGTAAATGATAAAGTTGAGCTTTTCTCCATCAATTTCTGAATATCATACATATCTCACATCAAACCAAGATACTAAACTTACTGAAAATCTTAAGAACGTTTTTCTTTTATCATCTAGAAAATGGCAAACTTTTTTTGGTAGGAGGACAGTTCATTTAACATAATTAAAAAGAAGAGAGAAAAGCGTGCACAGTATTTTTGGAGGCCAGATGACTTTAACAATGCAATAAAGCCTCATCAAAGCAAAGATAATTAACCAGGATATTGCTGTGTAAATTTTTAATGGTTAAAGGTTGATATAATGGTTCTACTAATTGCTCTATATAACCAATTAATTTCTCAGAGGTTAACTGAGTTTCAGGGTTTTTTCCTACCTTATGGTTTCAGTGACAAATAAAAAACATGTGAATAGTTGACATGCTCTATTTTTATTCTTGTTACATTTTAAAAAGTTCACCTTACTTAAGCTTGTTTTCACCTGGAAACCTTTATATCATCTTCCCAGAATTCATTTCCTTTTGACACACATATACCTCTCCTCTCCATATAACTTACGAGTTTGTTTAAATGTCACCCTATAAGACATATTCACCTTGACCACTATGAATGAACTTGCTCCACTCTGTCTTCAAGTGACCTAACATGTTATGTCCTGATACTTCATAGTCTTTGCAGGGAAAGGATGTTACTTCACTGAAAACCTTCTTGTCACTATGTTAGCAACTAGACTCCACTTCTGCTCTCCCTGATAACACTAGAATGGAGTGTGTTGATTCTGAGACCTACTGCAGACTCCTTAAATTAATTCAGCTAGATCTATCAATCACCTGGCCAGGATTCTGAATGCACTGGAACCATGCTAAATAGAAGCTTAGAGTCTGTGCCTTTTTGCTCCAAGAAGCCCCCTCTTCTAGTCCTTGTCTTCCCAGGAAAGATGCAAACTAAAGTCATCATGTATGGATGTATGAGTTGTATGCACTGTGAACTCCTAAATTTTCAATGGAATTTTTCTTTCTATCTCCCTTTTCAGGGCTAGTGTCTAAATTTTAGTCAAATGTGTTTTCCTGTGATTCAGGTCTTTTGTGATATTTCTCTGAAAACTAACTGCTTCAACATAAGGCTGCTTATTGACCTTGAAATCAGTGACTTTCTTTTTTCTTCTCAATCACCCTCTTCCTAGGATTCCCAGCTCACATTTTCAGATGTCTTATTTGTCTTGGTATTTTTCTTGAAATAAATGCAAACAATCTCAATATTCATTATTTTGCAGAAAAAATGAAACTGCACTCCTAGACCAAACCCATAGACCCATAGCAAGTAGATACAACTCCTATAACAGTAGTTGGTAGGAGATAGACAACTGAAAGCTATCTGCTAATGAGAAAACTTCAATTTATGTAAGACATGATAAAAGTGTGATTTATCTGATTTTGAAATGAAGTGCTTAAGATTACTGAATTTTTTAAAAAAGTTTCCATTATTCTGCCTATTTGCTTACAATGTAATGCTCTGGACACTGGATCCAATTATATTCTTATAAGATTTACAAGATTTGAAATACATGGTAGATAGCAAACAGTTCCTTACAGGCTATAAAACTTTTTATGATTTTATCTTGCTTTAAACAGGAACAAAATACAACAAAACAATCAAACAACAAAACATAATATACAAGTCCAGGCCTGTGAAGCCTCTATTTTTCTGAAAGATTATCTATGTTCTCTAGGATTTTATTGTCTCAGCTGAAAGAAGGCATTGGACATGAAAGGAGGAGGGGAAATGTTGTTTCTTCATTAAACATTATGATGATAATATAATTATATATTTTACTTGTCTTTATTGATAGGGACACAGTTAAATACATGAAAAACAAACAAAGCAGAAAAATCAGTATTGACAAATCAGCCATGGTGGACTTAGCTGGACTGAAAGGATTCAGGTGGTCAGTAAAGGAAGAATGCCAGATCTCAAAGAGGGGAGAACAGTGCACGTTATTCTTTCTTTTAACATGGTCTCTGGATTCATTTGATAAAACAAACAAGAAATTCACACATTTTTTATGAAAACAAGATGGTACAAATTGATTTCAAATTCTTTGAAAGTAAAAAAGAAAAGGGGGGGAGGCACTGAAGTGCAAAATGAGGTACGGATTGCTGTAGTCACTTGGGTCACTTAACATAGACCAAACTACTGCACTTTCAGTTAGAAAATTAAAATGTTAATTTATTTATTTTTGATTGTTTATTTTTTTTGAAACAGGGTCTTGGTCTGTATTACAGGAAGGTCCAGAGATCACTATGTAGCCCAAGGAGGGCTTGAATTCCCATTTTCTTACTTCTGGCTTCTGAGTGTTGGGATGACACCCCCTCCCCCAACTCCACCTCCCTCGGCTCATATTGTCCAATGTTAATGTAGATTTCTATCCTACAAGTGCTTTCAAACATAACTTTCCTCCTCTGCTGGTTTAGAATTCTGATTTTATCTATGACCTCAAGGCTTCCTTTAGACCAGCTGGCTACATGGATTAATCAGTTCCAGAGTTTTTCTTGTGAGTATTATGAGCTCACACCTCTAGAATCCCACAGAACTAATAACAGGAAATGGAAACACTTTGTGCTGGAGGTATTGGAAAAAACAATTATGCATGGACCACCTGTTATTTGTTCTGTGCTGGATGGGTCCAAAGATACAATGTTATATAACTTTCAATTTTTACCTGACAGCTTACAGTAAAAAGGAGGAGAAAAGTGCCATATTACAACTGGCTGCAACATATACTGGAAAGAGAGATGTATGAAGTAGGGAAAAATTGGCTTGAGGCTTCAGGAGAATATATTAACAGCATTTTTTGAATACAACAAGAAAATATAAGAAATCTATGTGTTATAAAATGGTTATTGTGAACAGGAAGAACCACATAAATAAATGTAGAATAAAAGAAGTTTAGTAAGTCATAGTAAAAAATAGATGTTATGTAATGGATCATCGGATCATGGTTGTAAAGATATGCCACTTGACTCAAGAAGTACAAGATAGCATTAGAAACCAGGAAACGAGGTTAAGGAACTATGTTTGTAAGCATGTGGGATGTTGGCGATGAGGGGACAGAGAGGAGCAAGGATTTCAGATAAACTGGGATATGTGTCTGGATAAGATGATGATGACCAAATGGGTAATGCCAATGCAATTTAGAATAGCAAACCAGATTCATAAAGGGTTAGCTGTGGGATGCTGCAGAAGGAAAATTGAATGAAACCTCTAAGATAATGAGCTTCAGAGACACATAGGAATTAGACACTCTCCTGAGCACCCTTTTAGCTAATTCATTCTTTCCTCCCTCTACAAACAAATGTGCAATCCTTCTATTTTTAATGTGAGATACAGATATTGAGGAAATATGGGCAACTTGAACCATACTGAAAAGGCTTGTATCTAGCCTGACGCTCTCAGACTACATTCTAGAGTGTATGAAGATAAAGGTATTGAGGATAACTGTAATAGTAATAATAAAAATAATCAATAGTGCTTTTCATTCCAAACTGTATTCACATAAACAGATTAATAATTCACATTGGATTATCCTCTGCATGCATTTTTAATATTCTAAACTTACATATTTTTGTAGTTTTGTAAAACATAGTAATAGACAATGCCAAGCTCATTTTACATTAGTATTGAAAAATTAAAAAGAAATTAAATCAAAGGTAAATTTTAACAGACATGTAAGCTATAACTAATATTACATTCCTATTTTATAAAGTCTAGAACAATTTAAAGGAAAGAGAGACTATGTTTCATACTTCTTCCTACACAGAAAAGCAATGAAATGAGTTATATAATTACATGATTATATGGCAAATTTATTTAAAAATGTCTCCTAACAGAATTATAGAAATGACAGTGGATTATAAGTTATTTAAGGGCAGAATTTCAAAACTCACCATGACTTCCCCTTATTTTCTCCATAAGGAAGTGATGAAAATCTGCCTTTATCTCTTCCAAATCTCTTTCAACAGGTCACAAGGAGGGTTATAAACTACTGAAACATCATCATATTACAGTGCATCATAAATTTTTACCTGAACACATGAATAATACATTTTATATTATTGACCTTTATAGGTTGAATTAATTTCAGACACGCATATAATATATCAGACCATGAAAAGGTATTTATAAAGCTGTACTCCTGACCCCTAAGAAATGCTATTAAAATGAAACAGACTCCCTTTTATTTGTTTCTGGCTTCAGTTTACATTTGCTTTGATTCTTTGGGTTATGGTTAATTCAGAATATTTATTAAAAGAAGACAGAAACCTCTGAGACTCTGTTTGCAATTGTAAAGTAAATGTACATGGAAATCATCATAGGTCCCAACTAATTTCATAGGCACACTGACATAGAACTAGGACCCTTTCAGTGTGAAATCACAATAACTCCACCCAACCTCTTTCCCTATCCAGGCATATGCAAATGTAGCTGGGTGCCTGTGTTGGGATGAGGCACTGGTAGACCACAAGCATCATAAAGTAACAGATATATTTTGCATCAGGATTCCCCAGCAAAACGCAGATGAACTAAATTAGAAACATTCCATGGAAAGATAGTGTGAGAAAAGAGAAAGGATGAGAGACAAACTGGATGGAAAGAGTTTTTTTATACCTGGAAATTTAAAAAATTTTGCCAGAGATTTGTAGATACAGTGTAGTTGCTTGGTTTTTTTTCCCAATCAAATCTACACTTTCAGTTGTTCAGTTTATTTCTGCATGCTATTGTAAGGTGCTTCTAGATGGTAATTTTTTAAAGAAATATTTACATGAAGAAGTAATGGTATAGATAACTCTTTTTTATCAACATGTTCCATCTCAGTTCATTAGTATTGAAGTATACTGATGATGCTTTGTGAAATTATGAGTCGAGTTCTAAAATCTAATTATCTTGAACTCCTAGGATGCTTAACACACAAGAAAGGATGAACTAGACACACCACCTTTATCTACATAAAAGGGATAATTCTGACAAATAAAACTGCTTCTCAGTAGTAGACAGGCAAATACCTGGATGAAATATGTTATTCTAGAACTCCATATGACAGAGCATTTTGGATGAAATAGAGTAAAGCACAGACCAATGGACATCATGTTTGCTGAAATATTCTTCCCAATATTATTGTGAATGCTACGTCCCACAATTGGGAAAATGTGACAAGTCTTTAATCATTTATCTCTTTAAATTCAACTGCTACACATACAAGGCTAGCAAACATTTCTGGATGGCATGTCTGTAACAAAAGATAGAGCTATCCAGGATGATTCCTGATGTCACGCTTGGGCCTCCAAAGGTACACACACTCAAGTGCCCTCTTGTACATCCCCCATGAATATTTGTAACCCACCCACAAACACACACACAAATGTACATATACATGTACTCTTTACACACATACATAAAAAGAAAAAAAATAAAGGGTAATTAACTGATTATTAATCACTAAACTGTGTATTTGTCTCCTATAAGGTCATTCTTCATTTAACAAAAATGGATATTTTGGCAATTTAAACATATTTACATGTATAATAAAACATATATGTGTTTATATATGTTTATAGATAGAAACTTACTGTGTTGGTAAAATTGTCTAAACACAATAAGCTTTCCCCTATGTTAGCATGAAAGGTCCTCAGAGCAAGTCTCTATATACTATAGTTGTTTCTCAGCCTCACTTCAACATCCATTTCTTTCTTAAACTCAGTTACTGACTTTGTCCCAACAGGCTAAATCTTCATTAATATGTTGAAAGAATCTTCTTACAGTTATTTAGTTGACCTAATTGTGGTCTCCCCATTTTGAGTTGAAGAATAGTAGCTTAGATGTTTTTCCATGTCCTGCCAACAGGAAGGGAACCCTTCAGAGACTTTCAAATACTGGATTTTATTTTGCTTTCATGATATCAGGACTGAATTACTCTGATATTTGTATGCATCCCGCCTTTGATATATTTAATATAAATATATTTATTAATATATTAATAATTAATAGGTATATTTAATCCATAATTATAGCATGTGGTAATATATTTAAGTTTTTTCTTCCCAGAAGAGAATGCTTTAATTAGTTTCATATTTCCCTGATATGTTATTTAAGCTATTGAAGAAACAAAACATTAAAGCTATCTTCCTGAGTCATCAGATAAATCTGTTACGTGTTTGTTTACCAGCTTGACCTTGCCAGGGTAATAATCAGTGTTATTTTCACCCTTCAAATGCAACTGTACTGACATTCAACAGGTGACTACATTTCAGAGAGGTGAAATATATGACGAAAATTGAAACTTTGAGCTGTGGTCTGATGTGGTACCAGATGAATACAACAGATAACTGTGTGTTTCAACCCATGTGCTCTTTTTCCAAGAAACCATTGGCTTAAATGGATCTTTATTAAGCATGGTGATCCTCCAACCAAAGATTTATTATTACATAAGCATGTTTTTTTTCCTTGCTAAATTAATGTGTGGGGTCTCCTCATGACTGTTGAAGTAAATTAATGTGCTCTAATTTAATATAAAGATTTCTTGCAAATGTAAGAATAAATAAAACTGTCATGACCTATTGCATAAATGTAATATTTAAAAATAATAATATATTTACATATGTGCTATTATAAGCCATTAGAAAGGCTTTATACTATTTAAATTCAGTATTTGTAACTTCACATTCTTGTAGTTCCTGTGGAACCATTATGGATTGACAAATAAATAATGCATACATTGAAATGTCCCTGGATTCACTGTTCAATAATTATCACTTGTAGAAAACAATCTCTAAATCCCAGGATTGTTTTATATGGTCAGAGGTTCCATAATTTCAAATTTTATTAAAACACTCTAGGTTATGAAAATGGCTCAGGGGTTAAGCCAAAGGATCAGGGTTCAGATATCCAAATTCCACATAAAATGTTGTGTGGCTTGGCAGCTTCAGAAGACAGAAATTGGGAAGCTACAGAACCAGATGCCTAATCAGACTGTATATATCGAGGAAAATTCACAAAACCTCAAAAAAAGACAGCAATCAAAGATGATTCTTGACTTCAAACTAGAGTCTAGAGTCTAAATATGCATACACACATACACACACACACACACACCAATCATGCATTCATAATACACATGTGCACATATGCCCCCATCCTTAAGAACATATGTATACACACACACACAAACACAAACATAAAGTGTCCTCCTGTAAACATGAAAAAAAGAGAAAAAAAATTTCCTCTGCATTCCTCCAACAAGAGTAGCATAAAGAACAATAGTATTATATTTAAACTAGGAAGATAAAAATATTAGAAAGAACACATGAAATCTAGATCTGATCATTAAAGTGAGAAAATGAACATTAGGAAATTCACAGTGTCTTGTTACTTTGCTTGTTTCTTCTGGGTGTCAGAAATCACAAGGTTATCCCACTGCTTATGTGATAAAAGTTATGAGAATAGAAGAGAATAACACTGGAAGGAAAGATTTATGGCATGGAGCTTCCCTCGAACTGAGGCAGCATTTGGAATTTGCAGTTTGGACAAGTACAGAGTAGTTACTGGCATGGTAGTTAGAATGCTTGGTGAGAAAACTGAATTCCTTCCCACCCTTCAACAGGTTCCAACCGTTTCTCTTAAATGGTTTATGAGGCAGTTGTTATAGCCAGCATCCTGATAAGAGAGCCTCTTTAACTTTTTTTTTCAAAAGCAACTGAAGCTCTGAAGCTCTTCTTAGCTTTCTTAGACTAAATTTAAGAAAAACAGGAGCATTTACCTATCAGTGGCTACTTTTAAGAATGCTAAATTAAAAGACTAAAGATGATTTTATCAAATATCAATTGATGGAAGGAACAAATGAAAACATTATTAATACAAATTTTGATTACAGATGAGATAATGAAACATAAAAGAAGTCCCTCCTATATGCAATGGTGTACCTTATTTAATAAATGAGATTTGTAACATATCTGTAATGTTAGAGTTTTAAGACCATAAAGTTTTCAGGAAACATATAAGACATTTAGAAAATTTGCAAATATTCTTTAATCCTGCAAGTTTGAGAAAAAAACAGAAGAGTTATTTTTGATAGATATACCATAAAAAAATTTAAAATTTGGGGCTGGAGAGGTGGCTCAGGGGTTAAGCCTCCGCCTTGCAGGCGGACGGTCCTGAGTTCGGATCCCAGATCCCACGTATAGACGCCAGGCGGAAGCGGGGGCGGCCTGCGCTTCTGGTCCTGGTAGGGTGGAGCTTGTGAATCCCGGGGCAGACGGAGGTGGAGGCGTCCATGGTGGTTCGCGAATTCGTCCGTGGTTCTACACATACACAGACACACACACGCGCGCGCACATATACACGCACATGCACACAGTTGAATAAATAATAATAAAAAAATTTAAAATTTGATAATTCAGTATGAAAAGTTATTATAGATCAGGAATACAGTCACTGATGCAATTATCACTCCCAATTCAATAATTTTAAATAATAGATCATGTGAGATTTAAAAAAACCATGAACTATATTATGGGAGAATACAATATTCTTCAGTGTAAAACTTCAAAATAATGTCACCTGAATAATGGCTAAAAGGCATTTACACCCCGCAGGGCAGAAGTAATAAGGCCAAACTATAATTCCTGAAAACATAGCCATCATTTTAATCGCTCCACCATAAGTCTAAGCAGTGCAATTAATTCTTTGGCATTATTCAAGTTTTCTGCAGTGAATCCATGCAAACTCAGACATCATCAGGCAATATTTATGCACTGGGTACACAAATAGCCTTGTCAGTCAGGAGCTGCCTCCTTAATGCAAAAACACCAGCATATCTGGCTCATTTACATTACCCTCAGACATGGCATGTGCTGCACATAAGGGTGCTGACAGGAGACTTCAGGAATGCTGTCTGTTCTGAAACATTCTAGCAACAAGGACTGGTCACAAATATGGGTATTCTGAAAAGCATAGAGGAATTCAACTACAAAGAATCAGTGCTAGATAATTCCATTTCCCACACATCATTTCTGGGTCAATTTGCAATAATCAAAGCCATCTAAAAATGGCATTCATATAAAAAAACACAAGCTTAAGTGCTTGAGATTTAAATTAGTTTCCAGAATCAGCAGGCGATATGATGTCACCTTGGCAACATTTCCTATGTGCCACCCTGTCTCTAAATGTCAGGCTTCAGACATCCAAGAACATTTCACAATGTTTGCCTCAGCCATATGTATTGTGATTGGAGGGCAATAATATTTGTTCACAATATTTTAATTTATGAAGATTAGACATGTGATCTGACTAGCAAAATTCTGAAATGTACTGATTTAGAAACCCACATCTATGGTAATAAATGAGGATCTTAGAATTAATACAAAATTTTCATAAGAACTTAAATTTTCTTACATATATTGTATTATATATAATATGTGCTTATACTAGGTCTTTGCAAAATATCTTTTGCCTTTCCAAACTCATATCAACTTAGTTGAGTTTGGTCAACTAAGTCTTGCTCTCTTTGTAGCAGTTTTTCTACCATGATGACTGTTTTATTAAAGAGTAAGTACAGTGTGATAATTTTAACAGAAGAAATTCATACAGTGTTTGCAAAAGTTCATTATTAAAAATATTCTGCTTATTCACAGTTGTTAAAGTCCTTATATAATTTATGCATAAGTTAAATTTCACCACACTACACAGAATATCCACAGGTATTCAGGGATACCTGTAATTTCAGACATCTACTGAGAGTCCTCGCATGAACACTCCACAGACAAGAGAAGACTAACGTAACTAAATTCTTAAAAAAGTAGAGATCTGGGTGGTACTGTGAAGACAGTAAGAAGACCGTCTCCATGTTGGTGACATGTCAGGACTAGTTAAAACAGAAATAGCTACTGGGATCCTGACTCTGCCTAGGAAAAAATCCCCAAAACCCTAACTAATGACCTTATGGTTGTCCCTAGCCTAAATAAATAAATAAATAAATAAATAAATAAATAAATAAATAAATAAATAAATAAATAAAAAGTCATACATTTTGTGGCGCTTCCCATGGGTGCTCAGACTTAATCACATGAAACCCTAGACTAGGGAGGTAGTTCAGTGGTTAAAGCCCTTGCTTCAGAAATAGAGGAATCTGAGTTTACCCCATGTAAAAATGCATGTATATAGATTCACCTGTATAAATGCATGTATATAGATTTACCTCTAATTCTAACTCTAGAAGGTGAAGCCTGTTAATTCACAGGGCAAACTAACTAGCCCCACTGGGCCTAGGGGCATGCTCTGGGTAAAATTAGAGACCCAGGCTCACAACTATAAAGTAGAAAAGCAATCAAGGAAGATTACTAGTTTCACCTTTAGGCCTCCACAGGACACACACACACACACACACACACACACACACACACACACACACCATACAAACATACATGTAAAGAAAAACAAAAGTTCACAAAGCCTGGCATCACCTCAGTCATCTGTAAAGTGTGACTAGTGAAGACTTTCTATGGTTTGACCAAGTAAGACATCCTTGGCACAATGCCTGGCATATGAAAAGTACTTAGGTGTACATTCTTATTAATTAATAATATATTTGTTGGTATGTTTATTTCATTTGTAAGTTTGATACACAGAAATTCAATGAACAGTCAAACACCACAGTGCTGACATTTTCCTCAACAGAAAAGATAAAGCCAGAAAACATGGCATGGGACACATGTTCTAAAATTGGGTACGTGACCAAAGGCAATGGAAATGCAAATGAGAGCATTTTAAAAATTAAAATTCCTTTTGATTGTTCTGCATTCTGTACTATAAGGCAGAAGTACTGATGAGTTCGGTGTTCGTATAAATGGTGGATTCCACAAGGAATTAAGCAGCATGGCCAAGCATATTTCAAAGTTTGTTTTGAAAGCCTTGATTCACATACATCTTTAAGACTAAATTTCCCTCATGATGCACCTTTAAACCTCTTACCTTGTTCTAAAAGGAAAAGAAAGGCAGAAAATTTTCTACTTTAAAGTTCTATTCAAATGTAAACTGCAGAAAAACAGAATTCCCCTGGCTGAATTATTTTATAAACCTTATTTCTCTCTGCTGAATATTCCTTTTGTCTTCATTCCAAGTACTTGAGGGGTATCTTGCATTCGGTTTTTTGCTTATGTTTGAAAACACAGTGAAAAGTTAACTGTTTCTATCTCAGCGGTTAATCTCTGATTTCTGATGTCACAATAGCCAAGATTTCATTACAGTATCATATAAGTTTGTGGAATGAATGGATTGATTGTTGAGTTTAATTCTCTGCTCTCCTTTTATTAATGTAAAATTCTACAATAGGTATTCTCTTCTTGTGACCACTTCATTTGAGAAATTCTGAGTAATTCCTACTCAGGTTATTATAAGTATATCGCTCACAGGCTGAAGAGGCCATTGAACCTTCCCAGTGCAGAACTGTGAATTATGTATAAAATGAGCAATGAGTTTTATTGGATTTTGATGTTCATCCTTTTATATTGAGTAAGCTTAAGATGAAGAAAGATTTTTTTTCTTCCACAGAGTTAATTACTAAGCTCCCACTGTCACAGAGTCATTTCCTCCTAAGGTAAATCTAGCCAGCTACAGGAAACTGATCAAAAGAAAATGTTTGCCCTTCACATTAAAACACCTAACTTAGACACTGTAGTAAGACATGTGGGCTATGAATGAATCATGGTGTTTATTTAGGATATATCAGTAATGAAACTTGAAATAAAAACTATTCCATCCTCCAGAATGCTTAGAGATAGTTGTAAATTGAAAAAACAATGTGACTTGAGAAGTTTAATTCATGCTGTATAATAGTACAGATTTGGCTTGTCGCTCACTTGACACAAGACATTCAGGGAGCACATCATCTGTTTTACATTCCAATCCCCCCCAAAATATTTCCAGAGCCAATGTGTAGGGACAATAAAAATCCTGAAAGGGACAAAGAATTTGAGTTTCATATATTAGTGAAACTATGTAGTATCTGTCTGTCTATACCTGGCCTGCTTCATCAGGCACAGAAAAGCAGATAATGTCTTCTGGGTTTATACATGTTGTTATGAGGCTAAATCATATTCTGATGTGTATACATGAAAACAAATCATGTTTATCCATTTATGTGGTGATGCACATGAAGGTTCATTCCTCATCTTGGCTTTTTGTGAATCATGCTGCAGTGATCATGGAGTACAGAAATTTCTTTGACATGCTGATTTCATTTCCATTGGATATAGTCCCAGAAGGGGATTGTTGGACCATTTGGTGTTTCTATTTTTCAGTTTTTGGAGAGCCTCCAGTAGTTTTTCCATAATGGCTCTTCTAATTTGTATTTCCAAAAGCAGTGGGCCAAAGTTTCCTTCTTTCAGTGTATCCTCAAACATTCATTATCTTTATCTTTTTTTTAAGATAATCACTCTAACTTGAATAAGGTAACATCTTGGTGTTTTTTGCTTTTTTTTTTCTTTACACTTCTGTGACTACAGGATACTCAACAAGCTAAATACTAGTTTGTCTATTTCCTTTGGAGAAATATATGTTTGGGTCTCTTACCCAATTTTTTAAAAATTTTTTTATTATTTTTATTTATTCAACTGTGTGCATGTGCGTGTGTATGTGTGCACGTGTATGTATGTCTGTGTGTGTGTCTGTGTATGTGTAGAACCACGGACGAATTCGCGAACCACCATGGACGCCTTCATCTCCTTCTGCCCCGGGATTCACAGGCTCCGCCCTACCAGGACCAGAAGCGCAGGCCGCCCCTGCTTCTGCCTGGCGTCTATACGTGGGATCTGGGATCCGAACTCATGACCTTCCGCCTGCAAAGCGGAGGCTTAACCCCTGAGCCACCTCTCCAGCCCCTCTTACCCAATTTTTAGCCAGGTTATTTTTATTGTTAGTGACTTGTTAGAGTTCTTTATTTTGAATATCGATCCATTATAAGATGTTTGCTTGGGATACATTCCACACCACCTATAGGTCATTTCTTCTCTCTGCTTATTGTTTTCTTTTCTGTGTAGTGGCTTTTTAAATTGGTGACAATCAATCTACTTCTTGTCTTCTGTGCTTTTGTGATCATATCCCAGAAGTCACTTCCCAATCCAACATCATGGGGATTTGTTCTAATTTTTTTTCTCTAGTTTTAAAATTTCAGGTCATACATATGAACTTTTTTACATTTGAGTTCATACATACATGTACATATATAGGTAAAATATATGCATATAGGGATATATCTGTATGTACATGTATATATGTGCATATGTATATATGAATATATATGATATATGTATATATCACATATATGTGATATAAGGCTAAAATTTCACCTACTGCATGTGAGAATAAGGCTGTTATAACACCATTTATTAAAGAGACAACATCATACTTTGACAGGTTCTTACATACGGAATGTCTAATTTAAGCTAATAAACCTATGCATTGTGTAAGATCAACTCTTACACAATAACACTTCTCAGTTATTACAAATACTGCAGAATATTACTGTACACTCTAGAAAGAGGAACCAACATGGAAGATGCCCTAGTTCAGTGTCATGACAGTCACTTCAAGAGTAACTTTGGAATAAGAACCTGGCAAAAGTGATGTTGGGAGGAAGAGTGCAAATGCAGTTAACAGGCAGGAAAGTGGAAACAGGAACCAAGGAGATGAGGCCAGTGATGACGTATTCTTCTATGTTAAACAATTGCTTGTATTGGAGGTTCCTTGGAAGCAAATATGCTGCCTCATTTTCCATTCCTAAATTTTAAAAACTTTAAGCAACATAGTAAAAATATTACTTCATAAGTAGTTATGCAGTGATTTGGGAATACTTGGAGGGATACTTGCCAATGATTTAAAATTTTCATATTGGCCGCTGAAATGAGCTCTAAAGATCTCTTGTACAGACCATGCTTCCCTGAGCGACTGCAAAGAGTTAATGATGGATGGAAGATGCTTTCCACAATGGCATACCCACTGATGCATGTTCCAAGTGCTCAGGGGCATGCCATCAAAAGTAATCCAAATAGAACTAAGTGAACCACACAGGCAAAAGCCCATGAAAATAGGAGAGAGGAGCTGGAGAGATAGCTCAGGGGTTAAGACTCTGTTTGGCAAGCAGAAGCCCTGAGTTCAGATCCCAGGACCCAAGTTAAAAAAATCCCTGGCAGAAAGTGTGGAGGACAACATTTCTGATCCTGGTAGGTAGAGTCTGAGAAATCCCAGAGAGAAACATTTGGTGCCTTCTGATGCACGTGTGCACACGTGCATACACACACAAGATAAATGAATAAATAAATGAATAAATAAATAAATATATAGATAGATAAATAAATGAGTGAATGAAAATAGGAGGGTTGGAGGGAAGATGAAGGATTATAATGAGAAAAAGATGGGGGATGGAATTGAGGAGTAAGGTGCAAAAATATAAATTCATTGTATTCATGTATAAAATGTTAGAAGAATAAGAAATAAAAATATGTCATCTATAATACATTATGATAATTAATGAAATGTATGGTAATTCTTTAAAACTGGTCAGAGACTTTAAGAGATTTTAGTAAATAAAGATAAATATTTGAAGTAGTGAATACAATCAGATCAAATCAGCTGTTTCCAAATGTATACATATTTCAAAGCAGTATAAGTGATGACATGTGATAGACAGATGACAGACATATGATAGATGATTAATAGATGATAGATAAAAATGGATAGAATTTTCATTTAAAAGTAAGTGGCTAAAGACAAAATAAACAAAAATATCCATTGCATTGCATAATTCACACAATTATTGCTTACTAATTTAGAAATAAAATAAGCATTCAAAACAAAAAGGAGCTTTCAATGACATCTTGGAAAGAAGAGTTTTCACTAAAATAAAAGGGGAGAAATTTCATTCAAGGAAAAAGTAGAGCAAGTATGCTTTGAAAGGTCCTCCTAATATGACCATAAGTGGAGTAGGTTTTGAATATATGCTGCCTTAACTGGAAAAGACTTTCTCTATTAATGACATTAATTTGTAGATCGCATTACTGACTCTAAACTCAGACAAGAAGTCTACCAAGTGTTCTTATCAGCAGTTATCCTCTGCATTACAGACAAAGGGAATTAGTTCTTTCTATGTTAAGTTATAGCTCCATGTAGTATTTAATTTGGGTTCCCCTGACTATTTCCATGTGACCCCAGCAGGGTGACCTGTTCTGAGTACAGGATGGCATTTGAATGGTAGCCAAAGCAGTAACAGTTTGATGTGCAAACCATTCACAGGAACAGAATAATTTTTTTGACAAAAAGAAAAATCTATAAAGTAAAAACATGAAAATAAAGTACTGACTCATCCATCCAATCACTGTATAAATATTTATGAAGGCATTATTTTTACAATATTGTATAAGGTGTTATAAAATTTAGGAATAAAAAATGAAACACCATGCTTGCTTCTAAGTAGCTTCCCAACTGAGAAATACTTTAACATAGAATTTAAAAGAATACAGTCTAACTGACTACACTCCCCTGGATCCCTTTCCCAGCTTCCTGCTTGCTTGTGACAGATATATCTTCACAACCAATGTTATTCTAGGCATATTGGTCCTTAGATTATTTTGTTTATATCACTGGAAAAGATGACCACAAAGCATTTGTGTCACCTTCCACCTTGAGTCTTCACACAGATGACATCAGCATAGAGATATAAACCCATTCCAGTTTCTTAGCTTCCTGTTTGGTACAATTCCAAGTTGGGAATCTATCTCCACAGGTACACTGAAGGACTGAGTCACATTAGACTTACCTTTGTTGTTGCACCTTTACCTGATTTCCTGCTATCGCATGTCCACTTTCACACTCTCTCAGGGGACCTCCAGGAAGAGATCCTAATCTCTAGTTTTCATCTTAGTTCTGATTCAGGTTCAACTTCTAGAGAGTTAGCTATTACAACTTAAAGTAATTTTAAAAATGTAAAGGTGAGTGAGACAGTTTTACTAGCAAAATACACAAGAAAAAAGAGCTAAGGAGACAAACTACAAGTATCAGTTTCATTGTAAAATTAAGAACACCGATGGCGAAGTTAAAGAAAATAATGATTGCCCAAATTATTAAAGGTCCTGAATGCCAATAAAATTGGGGTAGTGTTGCACTCAATAGAAAATGGGAAAACACTAAAGAGTGAGGGACATGCCATGTGATGTTAAATGATTGGATTAAACAATTCAGGGGAAAATTTACATCATAGAGCATCTCCATTCTTTGTAGACCCAGAAATAGACATCATCAAACATGACAGGCACGCTATGCTACTCAGCCATTTCTGTCCACTGTGAAGTGTCATACATTTCAGGTCATACATTTGAATATTTTACATTTGAGTTGATACATATATATTATTATCGAAGAAAAGTTTTCACAAAGAAGTATGTCTGTTTTTCTATGTGGGTGTTCTTGAAAGGGATTCACCTGGCTAGACTCGACCCTCTTATCCCCAGTCTTTGAATGGACCAGGTGCTCTAAGCATTCCCTTCAGCATCCTGCAAAGGTGGGCAACCATCTGTGGACTCCTCATGCTTTCATTCCTGCCTATCATTCTGGATGGAGATCTTCATTAATCAAATCCAAGATACATGTCCCAATACAGATTTCCAAATTTCCTGTTCCTTTTTAAATTTTTTTATTATTTGTTCAATTGTGCATGTATGCACGTGTGTATGTGTGTGTGTGTATGTAGAACCACGGGCAAATTTGATAACCACCATGGACTGCCTCCACCTCCACCTTGTTTACTCTGCCCCGGGATTCACAGGCTCCACCCTACCAGGACCAGAAACACAGGTCACCCCCGCTTCTGCCTGGAGTCTATATGTAGGGGAGGCTTAACCCTTGAGCCACCTCTCCAGCCCCCAAATTTCCTCTTTCTAACCACAAAAAAAGCAAGAGTTTGGAGCACTCTTGTTTCACAAACACACACGATGTTCTCTAAGGCAGTGATCTCATCTTCCTTGAGCAATGTTCAACATTAGAATGGCTTTCTGATGAAGAATATGTGTTATTTCTTGACTCCAGATAATACTAATTGCTCTAGGAGATAGAATGTTGACCATTTACATAAAAGTCCTCAAAGGGACTTGACATTCAAACCAGTAATGTTCAACATGACTGCACAGCATATCACAATATGCCCTACACCAATTACATAAGCAATGGCATTTTTATACATTTTACTTAGTGTGTATGTGTGTGTGTGTGTGTGTGTGTGTGTGTATGTGTATGTGTATTGGAGGGCACTGTGTGTCCCTGTGGAAACCCAGGGGTGACTTTGGTAATCATCATGGATTGTTCTACCTCCTTCTTGCTTTCCTCTGGATTTCCTAGGTTCACCCACCAGGGATGGAAGTGTAGGGTGCTCCAGTTTCTATCTAATGTTTTTACATGGGAATTGGGATCTGAACTCAGAACCTTCTGTTTGGGAGACAGAATCTTAACCTCTGAGCCAGCTCTCAAGCCCCAACAAGGCATTTTTAAAGCCCTTTAGATATTAAGTGTGGTCAATATAGTACACTAGGACTTTAACAGGATAGGTCTGAGGTTGAGATATATCAATTGTAACATTAAAATAGAGACTTTAAAAATAGTTTGAGAAAGATGCATCTGTATAATTCCTACTAATTAGGAAATTATTTATGATCTTTCAATAAAAAAGCTGGAATTTATGTTAATGACTCTAGAAATAAGATTTCCTAGGAAGTTATGCTATTCAAGGTTTGTCATTGTTTTGATTTGAAATGGCTTCCAAAGGCCACATTTTAAGTTTTGACCCTCAATTCAGGGATGTTCAGAGTTTTGTGATGATTAGGGAAAGGTAGTGAATCTAGAGGACTCTGCCCGTGTCAGTGGATGAATCACTGGGATAGGATGGCAAATTTGAAGGTAAAAGGTAGTGTCATGCAGGCATGCCCTTCGAGACAACCCTCTTTTCTCTCTTTGGTTCTTTCTCTCTGTTTCTCAGCACATGAGGTGAGCAGCCTTATTTCTGGCGTGAGGCTGTTCCTGCCATGTTGTTCCACTACAACACATCACAGGAACATGACAGCCAATTGACAACAAACTGAAACCTTTGGCTTATGACTAAAACAAGCCAATTGTCCTTTTAGTTTGTTTTCTCAGGTATTTTATATCCATGAGAGAAAAATAAATAATGGAAGTTTACACAATAATGAGGAAAAGAGGCAGTACATTGATTTGTTATTTTCCAGCACAAAATACCATCTATCAAAACACATTACTCTAGGCTTAAAACATTGAAACACATTTTTCAGATATCTTTGCTGAGTAGAACAAACTACTTGTGCACATTAAATTTTTGTTTCACTGAAAATTTTTAATATAAGGTATAAAGGAACTATTATCACTATAATGTCTGTTCTCTTCTTACATCTCTAAACAAATTGGTATTCTGTATATTGAAACTTCTTTTAAGTAAACTTATGATAGGATGCCTTCAAGAAATATAGAATAAGTTTCCCTTTGAAAATTGTTTTTAGGAGCATATATGCTTGTCCACAATGTTTGATATGCAAGTATTGATTATGAATTATCCTGAGGTAGAAAGAAATGTCAGCATATTTAGAAGTCAAGAGTACTTTAACTGCTTTCTGCCCCGCACTGGACCAGACATGGTCGGACTTCCTCCTCCTCAGGAAGTGACCTTCGATACCAATCAGGATGCAGCCAAGGGCAGTGCAGAGAAAGCAAAACTGAAAACAACAACAAACCATCTTTCAGAACACCACAGACCCTACATTAATCACCTGGAACCAGAGCAGCCAAATCTTTACCCATCCTAAAGTTCAGGAAACCTTGCAAAAGGAGGGCGGCAAGACTATAAGAGCCTAAAGATGGGGAAGACCAAGGATATGCAAGGCAGTCCACACAAGTTAGGGCTTCAGTAGCCAGAATTGGACTTTGCCTGACCTGCACATATCAATGACTCCCCCCCCCCAAAGTCAAGCATGGATCACAGTGGAGAACGCTCCAGGCAGTAGGATCCTTAAAGGCAAGTCATAATCTAGTTCCCATACTAAAAATGGGTTCTTTCTGGCTATGGCACTAAGTCCTTAGCCCTCACTAGGGTGGAAGACTCAGAGGGAGGTTTGGCATTAACACTAAAGGATGCCCAATGGGGATGGGAGGGAGGAAGGAGGAGGGACTGAGAGTGGGGGAAGGAAGGAGGGGGTTAAAGGAAGGAGGAAAGGGGGAGAATGCAAAGGGGGACTGGGGAGGGGAGGAGGGAGGACGAGGACAGGGTTACTTATTGAGCTTGTATGATTAGGAAAAGAAATAAAATGTGGGAAGAGGGCTGGAGAGGTGGCTCAGGGGTTATGCCTCCGCCTTGCAGGCGGAAGGTCCCGAGTTCGGATCCCAGATCCCACGTATAGACGCCAGGCGGAAGCGGGGCGGCCTGCGCTTCTGGTCCTGGTAGGGCGGAGCCTGTGAATCCCGGGGCAGAAGGAGGTGGAGGCGTCCATGGTGGTTCGCGAATTCGTCCGTGGTTCTACATATACACAGACACACACACAACACACACAGACACACACGCGCACACACATACACACGCACATGCGCACAGTTGAATAATAAATAATAATAATAAAAAAAAAATTAAAAAAAAATGTGGGAAGAAAAAAGAGAGTACTTTAACCAAGTTATACTCTTCTAAAGCATAACATGTTAGCCTAGCCAGCACTTTATCTGTTCTTAAACATATCCATCATGCTCCATGTAGAATACAGGTAATTTTCATCCTTACATCCCTGTCCCCAAATACAGTGCTGAGAACAGAAAGATGCTCTCTGGATACTGATGAATAAAGGAAGAAATAACCAAGAAATAAATATATGCATGTGTTTCTATGAAATTGCCTCTGGGGAAAAGTATTTCCAAAAGTATTTTTCATCTGCTTCATCACCACACTCATTAGGAAGTCTTGTGAAGAATATTCAAGTGACAAGAAGTCCTTCTATAAATACAGCTTTCTACTTTTTCCTCTAAAGCATTTTACTGCTCTTATGTCTTGTATCAACCTAATTAACTAATTTTCCTTGATGCAGTATTAGTATAAAATCATTTTTATTTCTATTAACATCTCACTTAGCTCATAACACTTGAGATGATAAAACATCTAAATTACAAATCACAAATCATACAGGATCAGAGTCAGTGCAACAAATGTCTACACATTAGACTGAAGTATGTCACCCGAGACACATGTGGTAGACTTTCAAAGTACAACATTCCATAGTGATAGAAGATAGATAGATAATAGATAGACTAAAAGATAAATAGATGGAGAATGATGGATGGTAGATAGGTAGATAGATGATAGATAGATAGATAGATAGATAGATAGATAGATAGATAAATAGATAAAATGATAGAAACAGAAATATGGCACATAGATGAGAGATGGCATACAGATGATATGTGATAGTTGAAAGACAGAGAAAGATGATCGACTGATAGAGAATGACAGATACTGAAATTGCTAGAGAGACTGACAAACAGTTAATAGATGACTGATGGATTGCCTTGGCCAAATTTTCTGATAAGAATAAACACAAAGATTATGCTTGCTTTTTAAGCAAGAAGGCAAGTAATAAGGCAAAAGCACTACTCCTTAGTGGATCACGAGAGTCAGGACATCCTCAAATTATGGAGAGTATACTGAAATTAAAAAAGGGCCACAGTCTTTCCTCCAAACTGAAACATAGAAAGAAGAGTTTAAAGCCAAATTCCAATTCAATGTACAGGCAATGATTTCTGTTCCAGTTTTAAATCTTGACAAGACAAAGAAGAAAGAACATATATGGTTAATAAAAATAGGTGCATGGAGTCAGAAAGATGGCTAAGGGGTTAAGCCTTGACCTAAATGACAGAATGACCTAAATTTGGATTCCAGACCCCACATAAAAATAACAGGCTAAAATGGTGAAACAGTGGCAGCTTGTATTTCCTGCCTTACAAGACAGAGCCTGGGAAACTCCAAAACAAAGCAAAAAAAAAAAAAAAAAGCATAGAAATCCAGGATGAGTTCTGAAATCACCTTTTGGCCTTCATAGGCACATACAGTGTCCTCTGATATTCACGGACACACCACACACACGGACACACACACACACACACACACACACACACACACACACACACAAATAAAATCAATAAAGTTTTAAAAAGTTATAAAAATAAAAATAAACACCTACCAAAAAACTCATTACAAACGTAAGCATTCAAAAGCAGTTTCCAAGTAAAATTATGCAGATTACAAAGGCAAAAAGTGAACATAAGCCAAGTCTGGTAAGACTTGCACTGAAGAAAGAGTTTTGCTTAAAGAAGCTGTGGCAGTGAGGGTCATGCACAAAGAACCTGATTCACATATCATCTGGACAATCAAAACGTGAATTTCATATAACTTTGTTCTTTCCACTTGCAAACTTTATGATTGTTAATATCTATATCTGTGTAACTGTAAAACCTACAAGGTGAGTAAGGAAAGGAAGCAAAGCATAGACTTTGCCATTCACTGGAGATAAATAATGCATGTCTGACCAGAGCGTAGACGGAAAATACATCATATGAGCAAAAGTACTTCCATCTCTCCTGTCAATGGTGCTTTGTCATATTGTTTTGGATGTTACACATCTAGCTATGAAGTGAAAGCTGTTGTTTCAGTTCTCTGTAAAGTCTTTTATTTGAATCCTTTGCCTTTCTAAACTATCACAGTGACAGTAAGATCTTTTACACCCAGAATTATGTGTCACAAAGTGACAGTATTTTCACTTATTACTAATTCAGATATGTAGTAAGTTTTCAGCAAATAGCACAGTGTAAAACTCTAAAATTAGAATATTGACTTCAATATGTTTAAGAATGTGAAATGTTCTTAAGATGTTTTAAATATTTCCATTCAATGGATATGTAAACTCATTCCCAATTAATATGTTTTACCAGATTTCTTTCTGGATAGTACACAATTATTTCGCTCAATATTATTTCTCCATTAAAACTAAGCCATCCAGTCCAGTCTTACTTATCCACATTTAGCTACAAGGCTACAAACAAACCAACTTCAAATTCTTCTAAATGTGAACTACTTTCAGAAGAATCTCTCTCTCTGTCTCTCTCTGTCTCTTTCTGTCTCTCTCTCTCTCACACACACACTCTTTAAACACACACACACACACACACACACACACACACACACACACACACACACAAAACTTACATTCAGAATTTTCATGTGTTAGACCTGCATGGAAACATTTGATCAGCTAGTCTTAACTCTTCCCAGCATGCAAATTCTAGTGTGTTCTGTATAAATATGACAAGGATTTCCAACAAATCTATAGTGGTTGCTTTCTTCACGCAATGTCTTGGACTCTTTCTCACAATTCTTACTAAATGTTAATATGAATTTAGAATGGCCTGAAAACTATTCTGTCTGGTTAAAAGCACACAGTTGTTAGCTATTTTGAATTCACTGAACAGAGACAAGAGATTGAGTAACAGATTTTATAGCAACTAGCAGCTATGGGTGATTTCGGTAACCAATACAGGGAATGAAGAGAAATAAACCTATATAAATAGGCATGTACAATCAGAATTCCAATTTCTAAAATGTTAATCAGAATTCCAATTTCTAAAATGTTAGTAGAAGAAATCAGCACTGTTTCCTCACACATTGTGCATGGTCATACTACCATTTCTTAGCTATGTACCCTATCCCTGGTATTTCCTTGGCTAGAAGCCTTTTCCCAGTTCTTATCTAATTTTTCCTTAACTTCAGAACATGAAATAAATAGGAGTTGTATGTGAAACATTGTCCAAACACACAAGTCAAGTTCCTTTACTTTCTATGTTGTCATATCATTTTGTGACATTGTTCTTATTTGATTATTTAGCATATTATATTTAAATTACCCAGATACTTAGCTTTTTCCCAGAAGATAGTGATCAGAGAAGCCAATTTGTTAGTTAGATGCCTGTAGTGTAGAAGACAAAACTTGAAGTTCAAAATTGAATTTCTCATTCACAGCTGTAGTGCTCAAAACTGACTAATAGAAAACAACTATCATACTAAGAAAGATAGGAATAAAACCTGACGTGATGAGAGTCCTGGGTAGATAAGAATGAGACTTAATTACTACATCTGAGCCAGATGAGGGGAAAGAGATTCAATGCCCACATAGGAATACAGAGGAAAAAATTATCTACAGACAACCAGATTTAAGGACACAATACTTAAAGGACACAGAACTACCTTATGGTACCTTATATTTCCCTATCTTTTGAACAAGAATCATCTGTCATTGGACAAATCCAGTCTAAGGGAATGTGGGGATTAACTTTATCATTTAAAAATATTTATTCCATTTTATTTCTTGTGTGTGTGTGTGTGTGTGTGTGTGTGTGTGTGTGTGTGTGTATCAGAGGGCACTTTATGTCCCTATGTCCAGCGTAAGATTAACTTTGAAACATAAATACTGGAGAGATGGCTCAGATGTTAAGACAATGACTCACAATCAGAAGGTCCTCAGTTAAGGTCTCAGGTCAAATGTCAAGCAGAGATGGAAACTGTGGTACCCTGCACTTCCAGCCCTGGTGGGCAGAGCCTGGGAAATCCCAGAGTGAAACAAAAGGAGATAGAAGAAATCCAGAATGATTCCCAAAGTCACCTTTGGTCCTCCACAGAGACACACAGTGCCCTCTAAACATATACACACACACCTAAACACATACACACACACACACACACACACACACACACACACACACACACACACTAAATTAAATAAGGTATAAAAAGATAATTACTGATATAATCAAATGCCATCATTTTCAAGGGCTTTCAGATGTTGAAGTCTGAAACTTTCTTTTATGACATCTGTGCATCATCAGTAGAAGGGCTACGGGCAGTATGAGGAAATTAGGCATCATGACACTCTGGGTGAGACACACCATCTTCCAAAGACAGAAATGGAACTAAGAGTCAGAGGATGATTTCACATCAAGAGCTGATCTAAATCCATTATTTATACAGTAATCTGATAATTTATAAACTATCTTTTTGAGCAATTTTATCCCTAAATCCATCTGTTAATGTGATGATACTTGGAGGTAAACCTCTGAGAATGTGATGAAGTTTACACAAAGTTTCAAGTTTTATAACCTTAATCTGATTGGGGTGATTTCACTGAAGGAAATGGAGCACACACCAGGGCTCACTTTGTGTATGTGTCAGGTAAAGATACAATGAAAAGGGTAACATCTGACAAACAGAGATCCATCATCAAGAAATACATGGGCCAGCCTTTTCATTTCTCAGCATCCACAATTGTGATAAATAGATATATTTCCTTTGGATCTCCCTGTCTGTCACATTTTGTTACAGCAACCCATGCAGGCTATGTCACAAAACACAATGTATCTAACTAAATTAAATAAATAATTTGCATTTGGATATTTTTTCCACATTGGATCTATTAAAAAAAAGTTTTTGATGTTGATAGACAAAGCCTGCAAAACCTGTAATGATCTAATTAATAACTAATGTTCCTCTTCATCCATTAATAAATTTTTCCATTAATTACTAAGGTATCTCATAGTCTAGAAACCAAATAAAAATAATGGAGATCCTAATGCTACTTTCTGACCTTATTCTGTGATTCTGCAAGTTACACTTGCTAGTTTCCAAAGTGCATAACTGACAAGGTTACAACATAACTACCCAGGAAAACTCAATCCAAACTCTTAACAATGATAGAGGATCCCTGTGTGCCTGCTACTGGCATTTTGCTACTTCCCCTTGGGTTTTGAAAATGACTAAAATACCCTAAAATTCCCCCAGAAATCTGGGGTTTTGGACTGTCTCCTCAACTTTTGATGTGAAGAGGCACTATGGCTCTTGGTTACATTACTGTCTTTTTGAGATGGAGAGTCCAATCCAGAGGATTATACATACAGAACCTTCTCATATTGCATACAGCCCTCTGACTGATTATAAGTGGATGCTAGTAAAAGTGTGACATCATCACAACCAAATTCTTACCTGAAATTCTGAGCCCAGAGGATTGCTTAGATTAAAAAAAAAAAAAAAAAAAAAACCTGAAGGACACTACTTTCAGCCTTATCTATCCATATTTATTTGTTATGACGTAAATAAACAGAAGACACAATGTTCAGACATTTCATTCTGCCAGTGTTGACTACAGGGATAGTTTAGGGTTAGCTCACTTTACATTTAAATTCGCCCAAGAAAATTTAATTAAGAATTGCTGAAGCACCTTGTTTATGAAATTGTTCTTACTGAGAGTACTAACTTAAGCAGTTATTTTTTACTTTGCTCTCATCCTCTCTGTGAATATCTACTTTATATACTTTTGTGACATCAGCGAATGTTCTTACTGCATGGCTTTCCCCATCCTCTTTTTAAAGGGCAGTGGTACTGTGGTTCCAGAACAAATAAATTTGTCAGAATTATCACATCACTCAAAAGTCAAGAGAATTTCTGAGGGCTACACCTAGATCAAGTGTTAAACAGAAAGAACATTGATACCCATGGTCTCAAAGAAACAATTCATGTCCCTTTTGAATAAAACTTTAAAGTCCTCCATTATAATTGTCAAGATGGTAATCTACATTATTTTCTAGTAGACTACAGGAAATATTAAGTTGTACATAAGTTCACAGCACAGAAATTGTCAAATGTGATTAAAAATTAGACTTGTGTAATACACAAAATCACAGAATGATGAAGCATTGTATAGCATAAAATTCTTCCCCTAGAATTCTTTTTTTAATTTTATTATTATTATTATTATTATTTTATTATTTATTCAACTGTGCGCATGTATGTGCGCGCGTGTGTGTGCGTAGAACCACGGACGAATTCGCGAACCACCATGGACGCCTCCACCACCTTCTGCCCCGGGATTCACAGGCTCTGCCCTACCATGACCAGAAGCGCAGGCTCCCCCCTGCTTCCACCCAGCGTCTATACGTGGGATCTGGGATCCGAACTCAGGACCTTCCGCCTGCAAGGCGGAGGCTTAACCCCTGAGCCACCTCTCCAGCTCCCCCCCCCTAGAATTCTTAAAACCTAGAGTGCACTTTGAATGGTCAATTAAAATTCTGTATCATACAATTACATTTTTTCTTAGCACTAAAAAATTACGATACACACTTTAAAACAGGACAATACTCTTAGAGGCAAGGGGTTAGACAAATATATAGAATTCCTATATTAGTGGGCGGCCCAAGAAGGGGCCCCAATATGTGACACTGAATCCTGAACCCTCACTAGTATAAATAACTCAGAGGGAAATTCAGCGTCCATATAAACAAAGGTGGGAGGGAACAGGCAGGAAAGGTGGGAGGGAACAGTCAGGAAATACCAAAAGAAGTGGAAGGAAAGGAGTCAAAAGAGAAGGAAGAGAAGAGAATGGGATGGGGGACAACAGGGAGAAAGTGATGGGGAGGGGACAAAAGGGGGGTGAAGGTTCCTATCTATTGAGCTTGTATAAACAGGTAAGAAATAATAAATTTAAAAAAACAGGACGATATTCATACAGATTTTATGTGTCAGATTCATAATTACTTCATTCTTTAACGATGATAATACTTATAGGAGCAAACAGTTCAAGTTATAAAAACACAAACAACTTAAAAACTGTAAGTTTGCCTAACACCTCTCTTGGTTGATATATCCAAGTTTGTAGCTTATAGTTTGATAGGCATAAAAATACATCTTTTATTGAAAGAAAAAAGTCTATTTCTAGTATTCTATATGTTTTATAATTTTTGGCACAATAGATGATTTTATATGTAAATTTTGCAAATATGACTTTTATATTTTAAAAAGTAAATATTTTAGAACATTATATAATTATATACAAATAATACAACATTTGCCTAAGAACTCTTTGGATAATAGTGGCAATTAGGCATAAACATGCATACATACTTAGACCTTTACATACACACGAAATATGTATTAATTTTAAGTACCTTTCATATTTACTGGGATGCAAAGGTTATAGAGAAACGATAAAAGAAAAGACCTTAAGAGGTGATTATTGCTGTATCAAAAGTATTATAGCCAAATAACAAGTATTCAATTGAAGACAAAACTTCTTAAAAAATTAATTCATTTCCAGGTATAGATAAAGCTTTTAAACAACTCATTTATTTTTAAGACATTTGTATTTAACAATTTTGAATATCTGGAACATTTTATATTACACTGCTCATATCTTTTTAAATAGTTGTGATTTTTAGAGAGTGACATCTTGAACACATTAATATCTTCAGCTGTAACCTTTTCTACATTCTGTTAATATCAACAAATATATTTCAAATCAATCAAAAAGAGACTAGAAATAATTTTAATCACTTAATTATTAAAAGTAAAGTTAGCAACAATTTAGCTGAAGTGCTAAAGTAAAAAAAAAAAAATGTGGACCAGGAAAGATTTTTTTGTGTTTGTTTTACATGTGGGTGGATGTACATGTGTGTGAAGGGATGTATAAAAGAGGGCACTTGAGTGTGTGTGCCTGTGGGGGCCCAACTGTGACTTCAGGAATCATCCTGGATGACTCTGTTTTCTTATGGGTTTGTTCTGGACCTTCAGGACTGGAATTGCAGCCTGCTGCTGTACCTGGCATTTTTACTTGCGATTTGGGAATATGAACTCAGGTTCTTTTGCTTGTGAGGCAAAAGTTTTAACCACTCAGCCATCTCCCCAGCCATAAAATACACTCTTAAAGCCACCAGAAAGTTACACTATTAAAGGCAAATAAAACGTCACTAAGATCGTGTGTATGATATGCACATGTGTGTCCAAGTGCATATGCCCATTCATGTGCCTGTAGGTTCCTTTCTCTATTGCCCTCTATCTTTTAAGATAGGGTCTCTCTCTGAAACTGAAACTGACTGATTGGCTAGAGAAGCCACCAAGTGCTGGGGACCATCCAATCTATTCCTCTCTAGTTCTGGGGCTGTAGCTGCATACTACCTTTCCAGCTTTTTATGTGGATGCTGGGAATCTAAATTCATGTCCTCATATTACACATAAAGTATTTTACCCATTGAGCAATCTCCAGTCTGTGAAATATTTTATGAAAATTAAATCAAATTGGCATGTCCTCTGGCTGGTGTATAACATGCATAACATCATAGAAGATATCTGTAAAGCATTTTAACTAATCTAAATCTTTTTTAAACCTTAAACATAGTATTAACTCTAAATTTTGTAAATTGTAAAAATGCATCGAAATGGCAACTTTAATATTTATTAAGTACTCAGCTCTTGATGTGTCATAATGACCCTCAAGCCCCTGTTTCCTTGAAGGAAATTGATACAGAAGCAGAGACCCTGTCCTAAGCAGACTCAAGGGGACATGTAGAGATTAGGTCTCCTCTGTGCAGCAGGGATGCTCAGGGATGCTGTCCTCAGCTCTCAGGACAGGAGTAGTGACAAAGCAGACGGTATGAGAAGCCAGGCAGGATTAGCAATTCCACAGGTTAAATTGTGACAAAGGATCTTTCTTTGTCCACATCCTTGAGAACACACTGTAGACAGCAGCATTATGCATGCAAAGGATCTTAATCTAACCTTGGGAGGGAAACTGCCTTTTTCTAGGATATGACATGAAATCTCCCACTCTTTTAGAAAGACTCTGGATTTCAAATGTATATTCAAAAGGCAATTTACTCCTTTACCAAAGTTTTCCAGATCCCTCAAACCCTTGAGTGGGCCTATAATGGAAAAACACTGCTTTAAAATAATGATCCCCTGTGCACGCTGTTTGCTTTCTGCATGTCATTTGATAGACTGTTTTGCCTGAGGCACATTTACTTTGACTCTGTATGGGAAATAAAATAAATCTATAAGCTATTTCCTATCAAATAGCATTTTCAGCATCACTTTCTCCTCAAATATAAAATTCAGAACCATCTTAAGAGTAGATATTTGACATAAAACTCAAATAAAAACTACTTCTCTCTTCCTGACAACAGGATTTGTAAGATCATAACTGTTACATCAAAGACTGGCTGATTATTGCATCGGTCAACAGTAGAGACACAATGCAAACTTAAACTATGTAAGTCATGCCTCATAAGTTATGATATAATAGACATGGAAAACATAGATGGGTAAGATGTATTCAAAACCATTTTAATTAAATTATCATAAAATTAAAAACTGCAGGTTAACTGTAGGAAGGTGGTTCAAACTTCATTTATTAAAACATTGTATTTACTGAATTCCAGCTTTTTAAATTTTTTTATTATTATTTATTTAATTGTGCATGTGTGCGCAGTGTGTTTGTGTGTGTGTGTGTGTGTGTGTGTGTGTGTGTGTGTATGTGTGTGTGTCTGTTTCTGTGTCTGTGTCTGTGTCTGTGTCTGTGTCTGTGTCTGTGTAGAACCACAGGAGAATTCAGGAACCACCATGGATCACCTCCACCTCCTCCTTGTTTACTCTGCCCAAGGTTCACAGGCTCCACCCTACCACGACCAGAAACGCAGGCCGCCCCCACTTCTGCCTGGCGTCTATACGTGGGGTCTAGGATCAGAATTCGGAACCTTCCCCCTGCAAGGCAGAGGCTTAACCCTTGAGCCACCTCTCCGGCCACCTGAATTCCAGTCATTTTTATATCAACATAAAAAACTAAAATAATTATTTTATTCATGAAAAAATACTCTTTTAGCATTTGATTTCTAAACATTTTAAATTGCATAGTCTCTCAATTTTTTTTCTGGAAACCTTTATTTAGGGTAAGCTTTTCCTACTGTGATGCATGGCCTCAAAGTCATTGCTTCATCCTCAAGAGCCTACTAAGTATATATAATTGCAAAACCTTGTACACATTTTTCTTCCTTCTGAAAACAAAATCAAGTTCATCCACAAAATTTGTAGCAACCAGTGGCATAAACTCCATGCATCAAAACATTTGAAACACATTTCAAGACATGTTTCCCAGCACTTTCCACCAAATAAAATGTTATACAATATCCAAGCACTAAAAAATATTTTGGATTTTTTAACAGTTCAACACTAAACTCAAGAATTACATGAGGAAATTTTTGAGACAGAAAATATCAGAGTACATTACTGGCTTTGATTTTATTAAAGTAAGGGATATCAATGGACCATTTTGAGTAAATATCTTGCAAGATGACAAATTTTCAGCCCAAAAAATTAATATTTTTTGATTTATTTTTCTATTCATACAAACTAATAGGTACCCCGATCCCCTCCCTCCCTCCCTCCACTCCTTCCTGGATTCCCTTACTCCTTCCCCCTCTCCCTTTCTTCCAGTGGGGGACCCCCATCCCTGGAGCATCCTTTAGTGTGAATGTCAAGCTTTCCTCTGGGTCCTCCACTCTAATGAGGTGTAAGAACTCAGTAGTATTGCCTAGGGCCCTTTTTTGTGTTCCCCTTTAGTATAAGAACACTATTGTGGCTGTTAATCTCTTGCCTCTAAGGATCCTAGTACCTGTGATCCATGCTAGACTTTGGGGGGGTCAATGATATGTCGGTCATTGTGCAGGTCATGCAAAGTCCTATTATGATTACTTTGGCCTTAACTTGTGTGGAGTATCTTGCATATTGTTGCTCCTCCCCATCTTTAGGCTCTTACAATCTTACCACCCTCTCTTCTGCAGATTTGGATGGGGCGAGATTAGGCTGGCCTGGTTCCAGGTGATTAATGTAGGGTCTCTGATATTCTGAATTATGGTTTGTTGTTTTTTTTCCAGCCAAAAAACTAATATTGATACTTGGTTATTAATATTAGCATTAGTATATTAGTAATATTGATTTATTACTTGAATTATCATTGTTGATATTAATATTGGTAATGGTAATACTAATATTGACATTGGTACAGTAGTCAATACAAAAAATGATTTTAATAACTATATAATGATGATGATCAACAGATTTCCCACTATTTCCCCTTTCAGAGCCAGGTCTGCAGTAGGAAGTCTATGCTAGATTTAGTTATTGTATCTCCCTAGTCTCTCCATAGCTTTTAATCATTCTGCTGTCTTCATGAGCTTGTCAGAGCTATTGGTTGGATATATTACATTTTTATCAGTTTACGTTACATCATCCAGATTTCCTTCTTGATTAGATAGAAGATGACATGATATCAATATGACTTCTCATGGTTAACTGTGTATAATGTTTCTTACTGCTGTTTCTTTACCAGTTTTTTCTATTTCCCCCTTTTTATATTTTATCCTTTAAAAATGGGTTATCATGTCGTTCCTATACATAAATACATAGAATTGAGATTCATCTTCCATGGCAGGGAACCTATCAATATTGACATTTTTATATAAGAGGAAATACAACTCCCCCATTTATTTATTTATATAAATGTGAGATCATGGATATTTATTTTGCCTTTATAATGTAGTGTGTTGTTTTAATTCTTTCAGTAATACTGTAATGTAGGGAAGAAACATATTTTATTAATATTTCACTGAGATGGGTTTAAGATTTTATCCTTATTAACATTAATCAAGGAATCCAATACATTCTGACACTGTAAATTCGAAGGAAGACAGAAATTTAAGGAATACAGGTAGGAAGAAACCTTTGAGAACCACTAAATCAAGAAAGGATTTCTGCACATGTTTAAACAACACTAGCAGAATAAAACCCAGCTGTCTGATGGGAAGAGTATGAATTCACTGTATTTAAACTAAAAGTGGAAAATAACTAGAAGTTTAGAACCACAAAACAAAAATACACCAGTTTAAAAATGCTATCTTTCCATGTCTCACACACATCTCCAAATTTAAAAACATTACATTTATTTTATCTTTATACCTGAGAAGTATCATGGAAGGGCAGTGTAAAGGAGCTATTTCTTATGAAAGTAATCATGTTCATCGATGAAAGTGCCAAGTTTTCTTGATAGACTAGCAAAAATGTAGACAAAGTAATTCCATTTTCTTCTTATTAATAAACAACATATCTAGGACAAACATGCCTTCATAGTCACTCACAAAAGAAAAAAAGTTCAGCAACTAAGCATGTATATATTGACTAGTCTGAGTAACAAATCATTGAATGGCAGAATGTCAAGCATCTCTGTATTTGATGTTATTATTCAATGAAACTGAATGAAGAGATAAATCAATAAAAAGAGCGAATGAATTTATGCTACTTTTTTGTTTAGATAGGGCTGAAGGAAATCGTGATATAAGATTTAAAAGCAAAAATGAACAGATTTGGGCTCAGCTTACAATGGAGTACAGTGAGCAACAAGGATTCCTACAAATATTAGGAGACAGTTTAACATTTCATCACAGGTGATACAGGTGATGGATAGAAAAAAAGAAAGAGTGAAAGCCAGTAATAAAAATTTACATCTCAGGAGTATAACAGAAAGTTCAATCCCAATGAAACAGAACAAAGATACAAAAAGTCATAGCAGAAATCAAAGCATAAGATTAACAAAGACAAAAGCTGGCCCCTTAAAAATAAGAAAACATTGGAATCTATATCCAACATAATAAATAAATGAGAAGACATAAATCTATCATTTCTAAAACAGAAAAGAGGGCATTACTACAGATCCTACAAATATTAAAGGATTAGTAGAAAGCTAGTGTGAGTTCTAAGGCAGTACATGTGATACAGCAAATAAAATGGTTTCACAATTTACCCAATATGTAAAATTCACATAATCCAAATAGGTATAGATTAATTGAAGAAATGGCATCGATAATCTCCCCTGATCCAGATTAACTTAATGGTGAACTTTACCAAACATTTAAGGAAAAAATATTACACTAATTCTCTCAAATCACTTTCAGAAAATGAAAGTTGAAGGACAATATCCTAATATTTCCATTTTCTGAGACCAACATACTTTAATGCCAAAACTAGGCAAATACATTATGAAGAAAAAAACCCATATGCTAATAACTCTCATGAACATATAAATAAAGATTCTTAGCAAAATACTAGCAAATTCAATCCAACAATCTACAAAAAATAATTATATAAAACAACTAAGGGGAATTTATGGCAGGTACACAAGCCTGATTCAGTATTCAAATGGCAATGACTATAATCAGTCAAATCAATAGGATAGACCTTTTAATTGCATGATAATATTGAAATATGCAAAAAGGGGCTGGAGAGATGGCTCAGGGGTTAAGACTCTGTCTTATAAGCAGAAGGTCCTGAGTTCAGATGCCAGGAGACACATGAAAGTATCAGGCAGAAACAGTCATAGCCTTCACTTATGGCCCTGGTGGGCAGATTTTGGGGAATCTCAGAGAAGCAAAAAGGAGGTAAAAGCAATCCAGGATGATTCCTGAAATCACCCTTGGCTTCCACAGAGCCACACAGCACCCTGTAATGCACACACACCCACGCGTGCGCACATTCATGAACATCATATTTGAAGCATTAGATACTTTAATGGAAGTATATTGTCCTAATACCTTTTTTTTCTAATAACATTTGAGGCTTCATAGTTTAGACAAAACAGTTTTTCATCTTTTGTAGGCAAGAAAGAACAAGATGAGGTGTTGGTAATCAGTCAGAGATTTCTTACTCTGTCATAACATTGCAAAAGGCAGAAGTACAAAGATGCAAAGAGGTGGCAAATCAACCCTTTTTCAATACCATCAATCCCACACTAGAAATTCAGAACCTCCAAAAGTCTCAACAGCAGTAAAGCACCATATCACAATATCAGTTTTGTGGGAAAATTCAAGCCAGTGAAGATATAATTTATATAATTTGGAATTAAAAACATAACACTGTCTTTGGATGACATATGTAACAAAGAAATCTGAAATAATCAAGGAGAAGAAAAATGATCAGACTAAGAATTGATAATGATGACATAATCATTGCTGGATACAAAGGTGATGTGCAAAGGCAAGGACTCCATGATTATTGTTCAATGGTAGCGTGCTTGCTTAGTGTGAACAAGGGCTTGGGTTCAAACCAAAAAATTGGAGTGAGAAAGTCTGACTGCTTTCTTACATATCAACAATGAAGAAATGGAATTTGAAATTAAAACTGAAATATCATTTGCATAAGCACTTCAAAAAATTTAAAACTTGGGAATACTATGCATTGAGAAATTTTAGTTTTCCTTGGGATATTTATACATATTCACAGCATATGTCCATCTATAATGCTCTTTGCTTTTTTTTTAATCAAAAGAAGCTACACAACTCTGATCTACAAAATACAAGAACTATGCAAATTAACAGGCATTCTAAGTTAATGGAAAGAAAAACTCAATAAGATTTCCAAGATGCCAGCTATTGCCATGTTGAACTATATGGTGATATCAAATTTTAATCAAAACTCTGACAAGTGATTTAGTTACAATCTTAATCAAAATTCCATCAAGTTATTTTGAGAATTTTAATAAAATCTGAAGATTTTAATGTAGAGACAAATTACTTAGAACAACACCATATTTAATGAGAAAAGCATATTAAATTTGAAATACTCATCTCCAAACAAAAAGCACAGATAAATTAAATGGCTTTTGGTATGGTATTTTTATATACAATCCAAGAAAAATATTCCATGAAACAAATGCTTACCTATAGTCTTCATTACATTAATATATAAGAAAACTCTGTCTTGTGAAAGACAATGTGAAGAGTGGAAAAATATAATATTAAGAGAAAATAATTTCAATAGAATTATCTCTTTTTAAATTTATTTTTGCATGTATATATGTGTGTGTGTGTGTGTGTGTGTGTGTGTGTGTGTGTGTGTGTGTATGTGTCAGAGGACACTATGTGTCCCTAAGTAGGACTAAAAGTGACTTACAGCATCATCCTATATTGTTTCTTCTGTTTTGCTTTGCTCTGGGGGTTTACCAGGTTCTGCCTTCCAGAGTCAGAAGTGCAGACCACTCCCATCTCTTTCTTGTGTTTTACATAGGACCTGGGATCCAAACTCAGATCTTTCTGCTTATGAGGTAGAGACTTAACCACTGAGCTATCTCTCCAACCCCCAAAAAATGCATCTCAAGAAAAAAAATCTATTTGCAAGTATACAAAGAAAACTTATAAGAACACAAACAACTTACTGTTTTTAAGATAGGAAAAGACAGAATGACATGTGTCATCAATGATAGACTGAAATAAGCACATGAAAACATGAACATTAAAATAATAAAATAAGTGGTGCCTGCTGTCCAGAACTGCTACAATCCCAGAGCACAGTTAATGTCAAATGATAGTGAGAATGTAGTGATTATAGAGAGGAAAACAAAAGAATGCAGGCAGTTGGAAGAGAGCTTGGAATTTCCTCATCAGACCAAATATATTCACAACACATTCCCACTATCATGCGCTTAGCTTTTTACTGAAAGAAGCTAAAAGATGTTAAGGCAACACACTCACAAATGTTTATTGCCACTTTATTCATAATTCCCTAAATTGGAGGCCAATCTAGACATCTTTCCACAGATGAATGGATATACTCTGTTAGCTAACTATGGAATAATATTCAGTCATACAAGACGTGAGTTATCAAGCCATAAAATCATATGCAGGAACCTTAAATACCTATCACTAAGTGTCACTGCATGGAGATATGATACTAGATATATGGCATTTGAAAACAGGAGAAACCATGAAGAATCAAAAAGATAAATAATTGCAAAGGAGGAGAGAGAGAAAGGGAGAAAGAGAGAGGACAAAGAGAAAATAGAGGTTGTTTACAACAGTGAAAATATTAGGTGACACTTCAGTGGTGTGCACACATCACTACTCGTTTGTTCAAAACCAAACACTGCATTAAGAGTGACTGTTAACACACATGAACTCCGAGTGATTCTGATTTATCAATGTAAATTCATCAGTTATAACTCACATCCCATTCTACTGGGGGACATTGATCAAGGGGAAAAGTTATATGTGAATTGGTGTACAAAATGTAGAAAGTCTACACTTTCCTTTAATTTTCACATTGAACCCAAAGCTGCTCTGAAAACAGAATCTTTTCAAATTATTTTTATGCTTTTAACATTCCATATATTAATATCCTGAATTTATTATATTTTTCATACCTTAAGCCACAATACATCCCCTTCTTTTCCCAATACATCTTTCTTCCCTACCAGTCTCCCTTTTATTTTGAAGATGAACTCTTTAATAAAAATGTTAAATTGAGATAGTATGACAAGTTTCATAAACAGAATTAAAATTAAACATTTCATGTATTTGGTAAACTTTTCCCAGGTGTCAAAAGCAAGCATATCTCTGAGAGTATAAATTTTGGGAACCACAGCCATGTAAGATTTAAATATTATATTATTGCACAATGAGTATATATAATACTGTTTTGGTACACATCATAAGCATGCATTTGTATTTGAAAATACAATTGAATCTATACTATTTCAGAATAAATAAAAAGCTCTATTTCAATAACAGAAAACATGTAAAATACTCCATGATAATAGTAATGTAAGTTGCTAAGAAATCCAATAAAAATAAGAAAGAAATGAAATGAAACTTTCAAGGAGGAAAAAAAATGAATTTTCTTTTCATTTAAAAATGTGATGCAAATCTCCAAAACTAAACATATTCATTTCTTTGTGTCTTTATGTGGTGACCTTTGCAAGACTAGCATTGTTCCATAAGGTAAAGTGAGTTATGCAACTTAACAAATGGGGCTTCATATTTATCAGGGGCAATTCAATTGTGTGTGTGTGTGTGTGTGTGTGTGTGTGTGTGTGTGTGTGTGTGTATTATATAGATGAGATGGGTGAGCCTGTATATATAATTAATAAGTGCATGCCTGAGTATAGGTACACACATACTATCATGTACATGGTGATGTCAGAGAACAATCATTGGGTATTGCTTCTTATCTTTCCAGCTCATTCAATACCTGGATTCTGTAATGTTGCTACATACATAAGAGTGACTAGCCTATGAGCTTCTGGGTTTTTGGGTCTCTACTTCCCATTTCCTATAGGCACGCAGAGATTACAGATACTTATTCCAGTTTCTCTGCATGATCTGGGAATCTGAATTCAGGTAGTCCTGTTTGTTCAGCATGTGTTTTATGTGCCAAGCCATCTCCCCGGCCCGTCATTTATCTAAAATTAATACATGTACATGCTTGAAGAAATGTTCACGGTTCAGTTCCAAGTTGACAAAATCTTTTGTTCATTTGTCATTCACTGATTCATCGCTTTAAAATTGCATATTCATGTTGTTCAGTAGACAGAAAACATGATACAAAATTATATGGAGAAAGAAACTAAGTAAAATGCAATCCCTACCTATTGAGACAATAAAATCTAGACACAGATGAAATTCTTGGACAGCATTCACACAAGGAAAAGTAATTGTCATTAATTTTACAAAAGATAAATGAAAGCTCCTTTAATTTCTTTAAATGAAAGAAGCTGGCCTAACTAGGGAAGTCAGGATATCATTCTTAAGGAAAGCACACTTCAATCAACTTCAATAACAAGACAGTGCAAATGTAAATCACATGGTTAAAGTGGCAAAGAATCTTTAAAGTAAGATTCTATTCCAGAAGGTCCTTAGGAACACAGTAGAAGATTCTGATGCTGAAACAAATGAAATAGAGTAATCAGGGGTGACTGAGATAAGCGATGTCCTTATAAATTAGGTTGTTTTGTTTTCAAGCAAAGAGCCATGGGCTAGCTCTGAAGTGTTAATGGATGTGAATAAGTGATATGATCTGCATTTGAATGCATACTTTTGTGCTATATGAAGACAAGAAGGGAATCAGAAGACATATGGAAAGAAGCCAAGCTAGCGTCCATGCAAGGAGGGTGGCTCTGATTTCCTAATGTCACACTTATCAATTTGTAACATATGCACACATACAGATATACCTTACATATTTACTACATTTATATATGTAGTGGGGTATTGTTGTAAGATTAAGAGCCATGACATGAAGTGCTTTGAAGTTGAGAGAAATTGGTATTAGAGAAGTCGGGTGTTGCTGTGTGAGACTAAGAGAATCCTGGACCAAAAGTAAATTTGTTGCTTGTGAAGCTGAGAGAAGTTGTTACCCAACAGTGTGGCAAATGCCATGATGTGGCTAATGTGTGTTTGTTGGGAGAAATATGAAAAAATTTGGGATTTTGTGCTGGAAAAGTCTTGGTGTACCAGAGACAAAGGCTAATGGGCCTTTCTTGTGAGAACTTGGAAGACAGCAATGCTGTGAAACACACAGGCAGTGAAATCCCAGCATGTGATGGTCCAGAAGGGAACAAAGACTGTGTTGAGAACTGGACAAGAGGCAAATTGAGCCATGTGTTGGCAGAGAGATTATTGAAATTTTCCCTAGTCTTCGCAAAAGAACCTTCAAGTTTTGACTGTGGCATGGCTACATTTTAGTACTCTTTTTCAGAGTCATGAAAAAGAGCAAAGGAATCAGGGAGAAAGAAGTGAAAACTTTGAGGTCTAATCAGGAAAAATGTGATGGCAATCTTAAAGAGTTGAACCAGGAAGGGCAGAGAGCAAAATGTATGCTGTTGTTAAAGACGTTAGCTGCACCCTGCTCCCAATTTGGATAAAAGAGGTTGCCCCCTGAAGGCAAATTCCTCAGAGAAAGTTTCCACACATAAAAATGCAAATTTCTTTGGAAGGAAAGAGCTAAAGGACAGAATTTAAAAGAAGATTGTTTCTCCTCTGAAACAACTGCTTAAGATATAAAGAGATTTTTCATACAATTAGCACAGAGAAAGCTGAATCACCTGATTCAAGGGGGCCAATCTCCAATCCAGGGGTATAGCAGAACTTGGCAATGTTGTCCCTATGGTGCTGGCTTTGGAGGCATCAAAGACGCTAGATGAAAAGATGCAAGAAAGAGAATGGAGGAATCCAGGTAGCATGTGGCAGGAAGCTTGAAGTTTAGGGGCCCAAGAAGGGCAATTTATGCTGTGGAGTTAAAGTCTGGTTTGCCATTGAGAACTGAAGTTTAGTTAGAGATGCCAGAGACAACATGGGACATCTGTTAAGGAGAGCTGTATATCCTGGGAGGAGCCAGTCCAAGAGAATGATGTGTTCTACAGGCAGCTACATTGGAGGATTGGAACCAAAGCCCTTTTGAACTGAGATGATTTCAAGGAAAGACTCAACTATTGGACATGGAGCAATGATATTTGGAGTTTTTCCTGTAGGTTTTCAGTCTTGTAATGTACCAATCTTTCCCGGATATGTCCCCATTCCCTCTTTTGGAATGGGAATGATTATTCTATGCCACTGTATATTGGAAATATGTAACTTGCCTTTTGAGTATACAGGAGGCTTTGGACTTTGGACTTTTGGACTATGTTGAACATACTGATCTTGTCTGTGCTGGGACTTTTAAAGTTGAACTTTCAAAGTTCATGGTTTAATGAAATGGCAATGAGCCTGTGAGAGCCAGGGATGGAATGTCATGGGTTGAAATGTGTCCCCCGCAGGCTCATATGTCATGGTACCTTTGAGAAGTGGAGCTTGGCTGGAGGAAGACAGTTATAGGGAGTGGCCCTTGAAATGGTCTAGCAGTCTAGTCTGAGCCTCCCACATGGGTGTGAAGTAGCCTGTCTCTAGCTTCGGCTGCCAGCCATGCTGCTGCTTCCATGAAAGTCTGTATCTCCCCTCTGAAGCCATAAGCTGCATAAATCTCCTTTTCTCCTGTAAGTTGCTTTGGCTGTTCTCTCACAGGAACACAGAGTCACTAGTACAAATGGCAAATACTGAGTTGGCAGGATGATTTCAAAAACATCTTTTACATCACACAAAGAATGCTGCTGGAATAATGACCACTATTTCAAATTGGCCCAAACAGCAAGTCTCCTCCCATCTCTTGTTTTGTTCTGATTTCCTAATGTCATGCTCAGCAATTTGGAACATATGCATACATATAGACACACCTTATGAATTTACTATATTTATCATATGTTTCCTGCCTTCTATAAAAGTGAAAACTCTATCATGGAAGCCAGTAATCTTTGTTCATTACAATAACTAAAACACCCATCCCACATTGCCAAAATTTATTAAACATATTTTTTATTTAGTATATGCAACAGAGAGTGTGTTAGAGAGAAAGTGTATATGTGTATAGGTGAAGGGGTATGTGTGTTCATGCCACAGTGAATATGTGAAGAACAGAAGACAACTTTGAGAGTAGATTTCTTTACCTATTTGAGGCCGGGTCTCCCTTGTTTCTGCCACTGTACATATTTCATGCTAGCTGGCCAGCAAGCTTACTTCTGATACTCCTACCTCTCCCTCTCTGTTGGGGTGCATTCCATAGCAGCCACCTCTCAGCAGGTCCTGAAGACTGAACTCACATCATCAGGGTATTGTGTGAAGTATTTTAATCTGCTGAACCTAATTGCCAGCCTTGAATAAATGAACTTAAGGGGCAAATTTCATTCTGTGGGCCAACTGTCACCAAAATGACTTTTAATGATGAAGACCTGTCAGTTAAAATTACCTAAGTGTATGCTTCATAAATATAATTTTATCAATATCTATAATTTACTTGGGTGAAATAGGTTTACATTATAAAATGTCTCATGAAACAAATTTACTTAAGAAACCAATATCTTTTCTTCCCACCAAAAGCCCCTTCTTTGTGTCTTCTCTATCACAAATCATGGTGTTTGTTTCTTGTCCCCTCTTCATACATTGTCTGTATCTCAGTTCAGCTCTAAGGAGCCCAGGAAGGAGTCCTGCTGATCTGGACTGTATGAGTAACACAGCTACTTCATGAATCCACAGAATCATCCTGCTCCCCCTCACTCTTATGGTTTGAATATAAAATGTCATTTCACAGGTACTTGTGCTGGGAAATTGGCTACAGCTAGTGGGCTTTGGGAGTGATCAATGCATTAATCCCTTGATCAATTCATCTCACTAAGACATTGCTGAGAGAAGATGGAGATTGGAAACTGAGTCTCCTTTGAGAAAATACAACTTGAAGTATGTCCTGGAAGGGAACATGTTTCCTATGTCACCTTTCTCTTATTTCCTGCTTCCAGTTGTCACATTAGATTTGTCACATGCTCCCCAGATCATGATTGTGATAATTAGATATAGGTATCAACTTGACAAAGAAAGGCTAACCTAGAGGCACATCTTTGAAGAATTAGTAGTTGAATTAAGCCTTAAGCAAACCTATAAGAAGACTGTCTATTTGAAAGGGAGAACCAGTGGAACTATTCACTAGGAAGATGGATAAAATGAAGGGAGCTGGTTCAGGAAGTTGGAATTCTTCAGCATGCTTGGACAGACATGCAGTCTGGCAAGTGAGGTTTGTCCCTCTCAGCAATGGATAGATTTGGCCAGTTCCTTGAACTCCTAATGTTGGTATGAGCTCTCCTACAAAGCTGAACTAAGAACTGTAACTGGGCAATTCTAAGCCAGTATAAAGTCCCTTGTTCCCATAGCTGTTTTGTCATGAATTTATCAGCAATTTGTAGGCAAAGTACAATGACTAACTGCCTTGCCTAGGTATCCAAGTAAAAGAAGTTGCAGCCCAACTGAAACTTCTGAAGCTGTGAGGCAAAATAAATTGTTCTTCCCTTTAAACTTTTCTCTCAGATATTTTATCACAGAAATATGACTAGTTTTCCCAGAGGAGACAAGAGAACCCAGCGGAGACAGGAGAAACTGATGTCTATGATGCTATGAATTGTGAAATCCTTTGTCTCTAACCCAGGAGTCTTTCATCTTCCAACAGCATCTTCAAGAGTAAAAGGCTGACTTACTAACTCATCAAGAGCCACCACTGAATCTTTATAATCTACAGGATGTAAATGTCATTCTGCTTTTTCCGATGCTGTTAAGAAAATGCTTCTTAGCATCATCTTTCCTAGTAAGCTTCTAATCTGGCATTGGCAATACTGGCTCTGGTTTGTGATGTAACTTCAGGAAAACACGTCTACCTATGTAGAAAAAATATATTTTTGAAATTTTTCTGCAGTTGAGCTAAAACAAAATTGTAAGCAACTTTTGAGTACACAAGAGTTAACATTTTAAACTTTTCTTTATGTATATTGTGAATAATGAAAATTCCATTTTCTGAATGAAAGAGAAATGGACTTCTCAGAAACAATCAAGCTATTCATGGAGAGAACAAGTGACATGCCCTCTTTCCCTGGGAGTTTGGTTGAACAGCAAGACTACACAGTGAAGAAAGCAGAAATGGGGTGTAAAACATCAAAACAGGGTCAGTGTGAAAGAGAAACTGGTGTAGGGATTTACTTAGGTGCCTGAAGCATATTTACACATCTGTGAAAATGTAGAGTATTCTGAGACAGTTGTAACTTTTGATTCTTAAACACCTGCAAGAAGAACAATAGTCACTCTGCTGCTTGCCATGGCAGAGTTCAGATGGGAGAATATTTAAAGGAAAACACAGGGTCTTTTGTTTCCCTCATTCAACTCTCTTGAGTGCAATTGCTAAAGCCTTCAGGAGTTCCTAACTCTTCCTCTAAACTTCAAAAGCAGGGAAAATAGGGCATCTGTGGGTCATTAGCTCTAATGTTGGCTCAGGTTCTTTCAATCTTATAGGTGGGATGGAAAAAATTCTAATGAATAGGTAACCCAGGATGGTGACAATGCTGGAGTTTACCCAAGTAGCAGTTATTTCTTATAACAAAGAACACGAAGTCTCAATAAAGAATAAAAAGAAACCATGAATGCATCATTTTATGTGATTATTAACCTTTCAGCATGTATATGTGTATGATCTGTGGGCATGTATATTTTTTCAGGGGTGCATGGGTGCAGTTGTGTTAACTCTCATATGTGGAAGCCATATGTCAACAATGGGTGTATTTTTTAATCACTCTCTACTTTATGTACCAAGGTAGATCACACTTGAATCCAGAGCTACAGATTCTACTAAACTAACTAGGGGTTCCCTATCTCTGCTTCCTCAGCACTGGGTTTGCGGGCAAGCTCCCACACTTACCTGACACGTGCATGGGTGCTAGGGACCATAGTTTTCACACTTGCACACAATGCACTTTGCTCAGTGCACAATTTTCATGGCATTGATGATAAATCTTAACAGCATATCATAGATAACTTCCCATCCTCTAGAGCCCCTGTTGCCTGATCAGTTCCAGCTCAGTAACCTTTGTACGGATGTTAAAAAGCCTTTGTTTCCATGAAATAAGACAGTTTTTTACAGAACACTGACCTTATCTGTGTAATTTAAGAATTTGTGAAGGAAACTCAGAACTCTGTCACAGTTGCTTAGTCGGTAGTCCAGGAGGAGATCATTTTGGCTTAATGGTGTAAGTGATCATGCTTGCACATGATTTCTCATATTTTATTAGAAAACATATACTTAGTGACATCTTTATAACAGAACACACCTCACTTCCTACATCACTTCCTACTGCTAGCACTACACTTAACAGACAAGAATAAAATCATTTTCGTTAAAATATATTTCTAAGGGGGCTCTTAAGAAAATTTCTTATAAATTAGTTACATGTTACAATTTCTTAAAGCTATAACTCATTCATACAGAAATGCCCGATTTTATAATGACACATTAAAAGTTTCTAGAAAAACATTCAAAAGAAACTAGGAAGTAATAAGTTTAGCAATGTTAGTAGTTGTATATATAATTGTTTCTTTTTTGATATTTTAGTTATTTATTTGAAAGAAAGACAGAACAAGTGGAGGTTAGAAGACAAGTTCAGCAGTCAGTTTTTTCCTTCCACCCTGTAGGTTTTCAGGAATCAAACTCACATTGCCAGGTTTATAAGCAGGTGCCTTTACCAGCTGAGCAATTTTGCCAACCTCAAGATTTTTTACTTAATTCCATGTAGGAGTAAGAGGCCTGACTACCACATATGGCCTAAAGAGGCAGTATTGTTTTTGTCTATATTGCTGCCAAGGAGTTTCAGGTCCCTATTCAGAAAGTTACCTTCCAACTCATGATAATTGTCGAATATGCTAACCCCTAGACTACAATAGAATCACTCAGTTTCAGGGGTATTTTGTTATTATTATTCTTTTTCTTCAAAAACCTTTCATGATACTCAGCCATCATCATCATCCTTCTTTCAGTTCCAGTCTAGTAAAGAAAATTTAGCTTGTTTTCTTCTAGTAGTTTCAATATTCCAGATTTTACAGGCAGGTTTTCAACTCAGTTTGAATTAATTTTGGTAAAGCATCAAAGATTGGAATTTAGTTTGGTTCTCCTGCATGTGGATATTCAGTATTCCCAGACCCATTTGAAGAAACTGTCTTTTTTCCATAGGGTTCTGCTGCTTCTGTCAAAAATCAGATGTGGGATTATTTCTTGATTCTTTATTCTTTTCCATTGATTTACTTTTTTGTACCAATACAATACCGTTTTCTCACTATGTCTCTGTAGGATAATTTGAAATCAGCAGCTAGATACCTTCAGCAATGTTCTTTCTGCTCAGGATTACACCTGAGCTATCCAGAGCTTTTTGTTCTTCTATATAAATTATAGGCTTTCTTTTTATATTTCTATAAAGAATATCATGAGAATTCTGATGAGGATTACATGAATATATCTCTTTCAGTAATGCAGCCATTTTCCCAAAACAATTCTGCCAATTCATAGGAATGTGAAGTCTTTCCATCCAGTATTGCCTTGCTCAATTTTTTTCTTTCTGCATGATAATTCTCATTGTATAAGAATTGTGTATCCTTGGTTTAGTCTTCTTTCTTGAAACTATTGTTAATTGAGATTGTTTTCCTCATTTCTTTCACTCATTAAAACTGGGCTGAAGTCAAATGAGATGTTCATGGAAATGCACATATTTAATTTTTCACATACTTCATGTTTCTTCTAAATCTTATGTTCAAATGGGATCTGTCACTGTCACAATTAAGTACAGGTGTCAAATTGATGGTTGAGAATTCAAACTCTGGCCATATTTGTAGATAATTAGTGGTTGAATTAAGCCCACAGCCAACCTGCAGGAGATTGACTAGTTCATGGGGAAGGTGGGAGTAACTGGGCCCTGAAAGTGAATAAAATACAGAGAACTGTTTGGGCATCCTTATGTATAGTTGGCCAGACATGCTGGTCTGGAGACTAAGGATCGTCCCTCTCTCAGCTGCTATATGAGGATGGTAAGGCCAGTTCCCTTGCCCTCTTGGTGAAGTGCATGCTCTCTTGACAAAGGTGGGCAAACTGTAGCCAATAATAGTAAGAGAAAATAAACTCCTTTTTCCCTAAGTCCTTCAATGGTGATTTTTATCAACAACCATGCAGAGTAATTGAAACAGCTACTCAATGGACATGGTAACAGATATCTCCTCTACTGGAGAAGCTGACATGCCTATGGGCTGCTGTTGGCTGTGAAAACTAAAGTCTATCAGTTATTTAAATTTGATTGTTTTTATTTTTGAATTTGGTAACAAATTTCAACAAATGTTCTCAAAAATGTCTATTCAAATAAATAACAAAGAAAAATGTTCAAAATTATCTCAGAATTGATCTGAGGACAAGGGAGAAGGCTTTATGCATATCAAGATATTAGGTCAGGAAACCATTTATTCAATATGTGTAGTTCCTTCCCAAGAATATCAACACTTGACTACCACACATCTAACCACTTCTGCTTAAAGTATCTCAGTGAACAACTGTAACACATAGGAACAACAAATTAACTCATGTGCTGGACTTAAATTTCATTTCTCTAAAACATATATAAGAGTGACTGACACACATATTACAGGATGCTCAGTATCATTCACTCCTAATCAATAGGGAAATGTAAACCAAAGAAAAGGAGATAACATTTCACCTACCTGACTCTCAAGAGGAAGAACCCAAAAAGGAAGGAAGGAAAGAAGGAAGGAAGGAAGGGAGGAAGGAAGGAAGGAAGGAAGGAAGGAAGGAAGGAAGGAAGGAAGGAAGGAAGGAAGGAAGGAAGGAAGGAAGGAAGGAAGGAAGGAAAGGGAGTGGGGGAGGGAAGGGAAAGTGGGAAAGGAAAGGAGGGGAGTGGGGGAGGGAGGGAGGGGAAAAGGAAAAAACAAAAGATAAGTGCTGGTCGGGTATAGAGAAACTTGGGCCCTGGTACACTGCTAACTATAAAATGCACAGCTACAATGGCAAATGTAGAGCAGGTATTTAAACAGATAACTGCACGGACATGTTCCTAGCAGCATTGTTTGTGAGAGCCGAAAGGAAACAACTCAATGCTGCTTGAGAGAGGCATATATAAACCATACTATATAGACATAATACATTGTATATGTCTACACAATATAACATGGCTTAATATCAAAAAAAGTAATTTGCCAAAGGCTAAACTATTGGTGAACTGTGAAGATTAGTTAAATGAAATAAATCAGTCACAAGGGAACAGATATGGTATAACTTCGTTCTGGGAGCTATTTAGAGCAATCAAACTCAAAGAAATAGAAAGTGGAAAAGTTGGTTGCTAAAGTTCAAGGGCAGTGAGAATAAGGAGGAGTTTAATGATGATTTCTGTGTCACAAAAAGAAAAATATTCATTGTCAGGGTGGTGATAGTTATACAACAGTATGAGCGTATTGCACACTACTGAACTGTACTCTTAGTAATGGTTAAAATAGTAAAGCTGATTATATGTATTTTATAATAATTATAAAGAAATAAGGAAATGTCAGAATGCATCCCATTGAAGATAAGTTTACATGACTTTTGGGGGACTTTTCATTGTTTTTATTCTTCATATTCCTCTTGGGCTTTCTGGAGGCCAGGGATCTCTCTCCCTGCTTAGCCCTGCATCTGTTAATGGTGCTGAGCTAGTGGCCTTGCCGAGACATCCGTCAGCAGCCTTCTCATTCTGTCCAGGCCATACTACATAATGGAATCACCCCACTAAACCCAGACCTTTCCATGGATACTAAATGTACTCCTAAAGCACTAAAAGCAGTCATGTATTTTTAAATGCTGAAATTAATGTAATTCAAAATAGTATCTATTGGCAAACCACAGCAGTTCTTAATCACTTTTAATCTGAGTCTTCAAGAAAAGAGCTTTGACTGATTTGAGTAACCATTGCAATGACACTTATCCCATCTCTCCAAAGGAGATGGGCTACTGTTTGAAAACACACATCATATCATGCATGATATGATAGGAGCTTTTATCATTGTTTCTAAAACAAAGGAACTCCTTGAACAAGCAGTGCAGGATTGTAAGAAAGAGATGGCAGGGTGCAGAAATGTAGTCACATTTTCTGAATAATTCAGCATGCCAATTTAAGCAGTTGTCATAGCAAACTTAGATTGAGATTTTGTTTTGGGACAGGTAGTTTTTCCATTTTAAATCAGGCTGTGTGGTCTAATTATCCCTTTAAGGATATCTCAGAAAAGTTAAATTATCTGTTTTTCACATTTAGATAATAAATAGTACACAAGAGTTGGGAATATAGGGCTTGGTAAAAATATAGATTTCACCGAATTATAATAGTTTTTGTGTTCTTGTTAAAGATAGGTGATAATGTAAGTATATTTAAAAACAGACTGTGAGGTGGGTAGGGAAATGGTCCAGTGGCTAGCCCACAAGCATAAAGGCTAGAGTTCAAATCCCTAGAACGCATGTAAAATCCAGGCAGGCATGAAAGTTGCCACAGTACTCGGACTTGGAAAACAAAGGGAATGAATCTCCAGGGCAAACTGGCTAGCTATCTTAGCAGATTGGCAAGTTCAGATCCAATAAGAGATGTGAACTTAACAACAAAAGTGCAACACAGTAAACGAAGACACTTGACATGAACTTCAGACTTCTATACATATGTGCACATAAATATATATGCACCTATATGGCACACACACACATGTACCACATATATGTAGACATGTATACACACCTGCACATACTACACACACATATACATGTACGATAAAATAGAATGTTAGATAAACCTTCTCAATTAATTCACAACAATAATCTACTACACTAAGCTAGAAACACCTTTTGTACACAGTTACTATTTCCCTGACAGAAGATTATTTCTGTGAAAATCACTTTTTTCAGCTTAATAATTAAACTATTGTTTGAAATGCACACATATACATATCCATGAAAATTTATATACTGACATTGTAACTTTTGGATATTAAGAGATTGCGCTTCAGGGAAGTGATTAGGTCATAAGGGCAGGATCATAATGAAGGATCTAGTTACTTTATAAAAGAGCCTAGGAGTTCTTTCACCCCTCTAGCATAGACACACCTATAAGGTGCCATATATAAGCCAAAAAGCTGTTTCTCATCAGGCACCCAATCCTCTGACATGTTGATTTTCAATTCCATTCTTCTTGACTCTCAGAAATGCATTGTTGAGGTTTGTAAGTGTCTTGTGCTAGCTGCTTTGTATCAGGACTCTTTTATCTCTTGATGATTGGGTTAGGAGATACCTACTTTTAAATTATAAATTATTTTAATATTCTCAGAAAAGACCCTCAAGAGCGAACAAAAACCACAAGTGCTAACAGTAACCCCTCATCTACCTATGCTAAAATATTCCAAAACTTCTATACTTCTCACTCTTGTTTTCTTGGTTTCTCTTTGCTTTAAGTTTCTATTGAGAAGTGTAATTTTTATTGTCACCAGTATAGCTTCCTGAAGGATTCTTCATCTTGTCCCTTGAAATGTCTGTGCATCAATATGTTGGGACTAAGCTCATGTATGTTAGTTTTAATTCAAGGATAAGGGTGTTTCTGTGACAGCCTGTGCTTCCTACTTAGTGGTAAGGTGCCCAAGCTTATTTATTCATGCATGGACTTTGTGAGATCTCTCTGCTTGGGTGCCCAAGGGCCTCTTGCATCTCTTTTCAGATTCCTGACTATGTGTAGTATTTCTATATACATTAAGACAGCCTAAAAGGTCAAATGTGGCTCCTAAATGAAAAGCAAGTTTTTCCACTTATGTACAGACAAATTCTATTAGTTTCAGACATATCTGCAAAGGTCATGCACTTAATGTCAGATGTAAGGCTAAATCCCAAGGAGACCACCTCCTTGTTCAGTGTATTTTTAACTTTCAAGAAGAATGATCTATGCTTTGCCATCATTTCTAGCTGTAATTTTCTAAGTCCTTCATGCTAACTTTTTTCCATTCTAATAAAAAGGCTGTTTCCAACTCCCTCAACAACAAATGCTATACTCCCCAGTCCGCTTCTTTGGCAGTGTCTCTACTCTCTTGGTAACATACTCATTGGTCCTTCTCTGAACACTGCACTGCACTTTTCCTCTATGATTACTCCTTTTCTCCAAAAGATCAAAGTGACTAAGGAACTTCCTGGAAGCTAAATTTGTGGCAGTAAAATCTGATAAGAGATACTGTACAAATGCAACTCTCAAATGTTTTCTTGCTACCAATCAGCCTATCAGGTTCAAGTTTGGGTTACTAAGTTTGATAACTATACAATTTCTGCAAGTTTCCAGGAGGAATGTCCTTCATTCTTATCCATGTGAATTTTCATTGCTTCTACAATGCCACTTCAATTGCAAAAGAATTCAAAGCTACTTCCCAGTCACTCTCACTTAATAGGGCTGACTCTGTCCCTTTTATTAAGTCCAACAATGATGTCACTCTTCTTTCCTGCAGATGTAGTATCTATCATCACTCACTGTCTTTATTAAACTATCCTGCAGTCATAATATTGCAGCAATTAAATCTCTGTTTTCACTCTTAGCACATGATGAAAACTAGTACTATGATCCCTTTCCTTACAGTTAAGAATGAATATATGTACAGATTTTGTTATGTCAAAAGTTTTCTTTTCAAAAAGATACAGGTTTTTCCTGTCTTTTAAAGAAAGGAAAAAGAATGTGCAGTTCCTATGCAGAGAAGCATAGAGTGAGGAAAATGGGGGGTGGGGGGAAGCCCTGAGATTATTTACTTAGAAACCAGTGACAATTAAAACTATACTAGAAATAACAGAAATGTGACACTCCCTGATAAAATATTGGTCAGAAAGTTCTCAAAGGCCCCCAAACATTATAGGCTTTTGCCATTACTCTTGGTTGCTCTCCAAAAAAACTGTCAGTAAGACCCCATTACTAAAGTCACAACACATATGGATCACAAAATATGAGCAAAATACTGCGCAATGTCCAACACACTATTGACCCCACAAAGTCTAGCATTTGCTAAAGGCACCAAGATCCTTGGAGGCAAGGGATTGACAGCCACAGTAGTGTTCCTATGCTTAAGGGGAACACAGGAAAGGGTTCAGGGAAATGCCACTGGGTTCTTGTACGTCATTGGAGAGGAGGGCCCAGAGGAGAGACTGGCATGCTCATTAAAGGATTCTCCGGGGATTGGGGGGGGCATTGGGGGATTGGGAGGAAGGGGTGAGAGGAGGGGGAGTAGGGGGTCGGGGGGAGGAGGAGGGAAGGAGGGAACCGGTGTACCTACTAAGTTTGTATGAGTGGAAATAATAATAAAAAATGTTTAAAAAAATATGGGCAAAATACATCAACTGATATGAGAAATTCCTCCCTCCTGGATAGCTTACACAGTGCCAAGGAATACTGTATAAGGTACTGGGGGGGGGGAAATAATCACAGACCTTATCAACTCATGAGATCTTCAAGTTATAATAAAAATCACCAAGACAGGCAACCATTAGTGTAATAGTGGCATGAGTATCAAGGAGACAACCAACAGCTTTCTGACTGAACTCAAGACACATTTGTCAGAATGGAACACATTCCTTTTACTGTTAAGTAGAACAAGATCCTTAAAAAAGAAAGGAAATAAAACAGTAGGGAAAAAGGTAAGAAGACAGTATACCAAACTGCTCTGTAAATAGCTGTTGTTATACCCATAGATTTGAAGAATACTTAACACTTAGTCTAGAAGTCTTATTCCCCAGCTGATTTAGAAGATCTCAACACCCTGACAGGATGCAGCCTAGAGCAGTAGAAAAGCTGTAAAGCGGACAACAATGGCCAGCCATAATGCAGAGTATCAGCAACCCTGCAATGCTCACTCAGAAACAGGCCAACCTAATCTCTCCTTTCCTAAGGCTTTGGGAAACTTGTGGAAGAAGGGGTGGTGAGACTGTAAGAACCTAAAGATGAGAAGGTTCACTGTTGGACAAGACATTGTGTTTAAGGCAGGACTGCTGAATCTAGGAACTCACTGCAGTGAAACTTGTCCTTACCAGACCTGCATCATGACTGACATACCAACATGCCTCCAGACTATCAAGAAACTAAAGGGAGATAAGGATAGTAGAAACCTTGTGGACTAAAACTGGATGAATGAAGGGAAATGCCCCTATCAGTGGGGTGGCCTAAAGAGAGGCAACTTTGTAATTTAGTATTCCACAAGAGGCCCAAACCCCCACAGAGGGAACTTTAGGGTTCATAGAAGTGGACAGGCAGGAGGGCAGGAGGGAGTGGAATGAATTGATGAAGGAAAGGGAAGGAAATGGGAGGGAAGGGATAGAGAGAAGCAGGGATAAGTACTCAATATGCTGTAAAATTAGAAAAATAAAATAATAAAATAGCAATCAAAAGGAAATACAGGCTTTTGTTTTCATTAATCATAATTTCTGCTGTAGCTTTCATGCTAGACTTTTATTATCTCAAAGCTATGTATGTTCTCCAATAACTTCCTAGGCCATCTTCCTAACTTCAGCTTTCTAATATTTGAATGGTCATTCTATTTTCTACTTACTTTTCTTAAAATATTGCTTTGAACTTGTTACTACATAATAAAACACGAAGCTATATGTCACTTATCATAAAACTTAAATCCTTTTGCAGATTTCAAAATTCTTTCTATGACAACAGTAGACTTTAGTCAGTGCTAAGTATGCACCACTGACTCTTCCCAGAAAATTAGATGTATTCACTATTTTACTTCCTGCAGCAGTTCTATCAGGTAAATACCATCTTCATTCTGATTTGAACTGAAATGTACAAAAGTCAAATGACTTCAGTCAGGTGACATACATTTTCATGTCAGGATTTGGTAATTTGATTGCTGTCACAATTCTTTAAAACAGTGTGCAATATTCTAAACTCAGGCGACATACATTTTCATGTCAGGATTTGGTAATTTGATTGCTGTCACAATTCTTTAAAACAGTGTGCAATATTCTAAACTCTGCCATATTCAAATCTAACCAATCATTTGTAGTCACTTTTACACCTCCACAGATTTTTTAGTCTCAAAGCAGGGACTATGTGTTAGATCAATACAAGTTACTTTGTTTACACTGGTATTCAAGGGGGAGGATCCCTTCAAAGGAATGAGTATTTCTGAACTTGATAGGTTCCTTGCCTTCTGTAGCCTCAGCTTTTGCTCCTGTCATGTACCCTTTCTCTGTCACATCCCCACACATGCACAATAGATTGAAAGGATAGTTCTCTCCTACAGTATAAAGCAAATAACTGTCTTTTGTTACTCAACACAATTCTTCCATTTACAAAGACAGCTAATCGTGTTGGGTTTGTAGGGCCACGTTCCAAGGTCAACTACAGGGTCTATCCTCTGTAGCTGCAGAGCTCTGTGATTTCTGATTTTCTGAGTATAATACAAAGTCAAATGCCAGGTGTAAAAACTAAATTTTGGAACCAGCATGACAGAGTTAGAGGACAAAAGCTTTCCCTGAACTACCTGAGTGAAAGATATCTGACACTGGCATCAGTCCTGTCCCCACCTGGCCTCACACAGCTGCTCTAGTCCTATAAACTAAAAATAGTGAGGATGACATGAATGAGCTATGTTTCATTAAGGAGTTGTTGGTCAATGCCAAGAAAAATGGATGATACATGCATGAAAAAAAATCCATTAGCACCATAAATGCTTTGTGTTGACTGCATTCTGTCAGGTCAGTATTCTTTTAACTGTCAATTTATTAAGTGATCTAGTGACATGTGACATGTGTGCAGCTCACACATAATATTACTCATTAAAACACAGGAGTGAGGGTTTAAATGAATCATGAGCAAGGTTGTTAATATACACCATAAGCTCTTTTGTTTCTGGGGCTAAATCATCAGGTATCAGAAAGATTTTCCCCCTATGGTTTGTGATATATTCATGCTGATGGCTTTGTGAAGGAGGCTTAAACTGTAACTATAACTTAGCATGCATTTTTTGTGAGCTTTTTACAGATGAGTAGGCAGAAGCAGCAGTTTACTTTCAACTACTATGTTGGGGAGCCTCATCCTTTAAGCTTTAAACAGAATAAAACAGGTGGATAGTCCTGCTAAAGAATGAAGGGTTGGAAACAAGATATCAACTTATTTCAAAGCAAGGATCAAACTCTTCACATTTTAATTCAGTGTTAGGTCAATGCACTCCAGCCAGCCTATGATCACAAGCCTCATGACTTACAAGTAGAGATCACGGAGAAATTTGCAAATGGCCCAGTAACTAGGATCCTGGTGTGTTTGATGCAGCTGATAAGCTATGGGAGAACAAGGGAAGCATTCCTATCCTACTAAGTAGAATGTTGCTGATTCTGCTGATGTTGCTGTTATTGTTCAATGGTAACTACATCTACAAACATTAAGTCCTCAAAACTAATGGAGACCACTCATGATATAAGTATCCTATTTTAACTTTTCTGGCAAAAAATTAAGGCCTCTCTTTGTTATTTGATGCTACTTTTGTAGCATATCAATGTTCTGTTTTTTAGTACACTAACACTGATAGTACATTTCATCTACTTAAACAAAAGAACAAGAAATGTAAGGAATAGCTCTCCTTCCAGGTAACTACTAATCTGAATCCTTTGGGTAAATAAACTCTTTGAATCTTCTTTCAATATTTTATCCTTTGTCTACCCAGTGGCTCTTGGCAGATGGTTGATAGAAAACTCCAAGAGCTTATTTTTTATTGATACAGTATTTTATAAACAGGTATGATAAGGAAGATGAAGTTGACATACTTTAGACCACTTAGGACTTAAATGTGATGTCTCAGTTCCAGACTCTTCCCTTAAGGAAGTGCCCAAAATGCTTTACCTACTATATTTCCTAAGAAAATGTATTTTCTAATTTATCAGGTAGTCATCTGAAATCTTATCAGGCTGTTCACTCTTTTTCTGTTATTTTGACAAAATATTATTTGCAAGGGGATGGGAGGGGGATATACTCAATATCAATATACGCAATATACTTGTAAAACACAATATACTTGTAAAACTAGAAAAATAGAATAATTTTAAAAAGAAAAATTAAAGACATCCTGGAAGAATGATTAAAAAAATAATATTTGAGCTGAGAAGTAAAACATCTGAAGCAATTAGCAAACTGTTAATTTCAACCAGCATCCCTGGTCATGCTTCCCAGTTTTCCATTCTAGTCCAAGAGGTAATTTGGGGACTGGCACAGATTTCTACTTTTTAAACCTAACTCACTGGTGTCCCTTTAATGTCTCTTTACTGGAAGTGCATCCTAAATAATTACCCAGCTGGTATGGGGTATCTCTGAAGACTTGTCTAGCCCCTAGCTTTCCATTCTGTCGCTTTAATTGGGTGTTGTTTTTCTTCTTTCCACTTTCTTTAAATTAGCAAGTAAGACCAGGAATCCTCCAGACTCAGTTCAGACCTTATTTTCCAATTAGATGATTGGAAAACTTTAATTAATAAGATGACCCCAGCAAAAAAAATCAGGTCATGTTGTTAAGCACTTATAACTTACAAATTTTAGCAAGCTCTGGCTTTTGCAAGTCAGCCAACTTTGTTAGTTCTCAACAATTCTTTAATTAGGCTAGTCAGAAAGAGGCATGCACTAATGTGTGTCCTGGCTAACTTCCAGCAGGGGATAATTGCAATCTGGCCTTCCTAAACTTCCACTTGTTTTAAGTGAATACAGTAAGCTTCTCTGTTCCCCGTCTCGATTTCATTCTGCATTGCTGTTTTATGGAAGGCAGCAGAAGGAAGACTCCATCTTTTCACCCTGAACACTCACAGTTACCTGTTACCAAGACCTAATGAAAACTGACTACATTCAGAAGAATGATGCCTTAAGAAATGAAGAGGACTGTAAGGAAAACCAATTCTTTATGTTGAAAAATATTAAGAGCACCTAACAGAACCTAACATCTTGACATAACATCTCCCATAAAATTATCACTTTTGTTTTACCTCTTGCTCTTTTTCTAAACCAGTCTCTCTCTCTCTCTCCTTCCCTCCCTCTCTTTCCCTCTTTTTCTCCTTCCCTTCCTCATCCCCTCCCTCTGTTATCCCCAAACACCACATACATATATCTTTATATTCAGCCAGAAAGCTCAGCATGTCCAAGTATACCTCTGGAAAGTTAAATATAACTCCTAACTCCATTCAGTTCTAACTTTAAGATTTTGTTTGGTTCTTTACTTCTCTCTGCTTTATACTGCTTTGTGGCCTTAGAGAAAAATTCTTAAGATGACATATGAATTGCTTTTACATCAATATGAGCTGAGAAAGAACCCTTCTAACCTGGTTCCTCTAGAGAAGAGCTATTTTAAAATGCAAGATTTAATCATAAAACCATCAAGCTAAAAAGGCCCTTCAAGAAGTCATGTAATTTACTCCCCTTCCTCAAAGTATGCAAATCAGAGTCCACAAAAAGACTGTTACCCAAAGACATCAAGTTGGATCACAAGAAATTATGCAGCAGATAGGATAATTTAAAAGATAAATCTCTGCTGTTTTACCATACTTCTCTGACAATAACAGGGCATTCTGGCGAATCAGGATATCAAACATTAAAATGTTTTTTGAATATTCTTGAGTTTAGAGATCACCTAAGGAATACTAATTATTTAAGTATTTTTCTCAACTGAAAGTTTCTAAAGCTTAGTGGTGTATGGTGTGTATTTATGTAAGTAGTTTGTAAATTCTTCAGGATCTGGAAAATTTTTTCATTGGAAATTATACTGCTCAGAATTACCGTCCAAATTTTAATAGGGTTAAAAACATATTTTGCACTAAATGTTTCTTATTTAGGAAAAATATGTTTAATTTAGGAAATAAATGTTTGTCTATAGCATAAACAACCATACATGTGTGTATGTGTGTGTATATCTCAAAATTAACAAACATTCCTTATCAAAAAATCTTTCTTAATTAAGATCTCTCATAAAGAATTGCACATCATATTCACAGTTTGACACATTATCACATTTAGAAGAAGATAAGTTAAAACTTTTGAATATCTATCAGCAGTAGGTCCTGGCACTAAACTAAAAGTGGCATTGACTGGATCTTAGATAAAAATCTACCTGGCTCAAACCAAACTGGGAAAAACAGCCAAAAACACTGACAGCTTGGTTGAGCACAAAATTGACCATTAAAAGTAGTTTTAAAATAATTCTAGGTTTAACTTTGCCTTGTCCTAAATACTGACTCAGCTACTTTCTTTTTTCATGTATGGTGCAAACTATCTCCAATATCTTTTGACCCACTCGTTTTTTTAAATATAACTTTATCATTTATTAAAGACAAAAGCACATTTCATGCCAATGAGATGGATGTACCTGTTTATTTTTATATGCGGAACTAAGTCTTGGCTGATTCTTACTACAGGACATAGAGCATCTTCAACATTCTTCAACCCATATTCTTGACCCATATTTTGATATTATAACTATCAATAAAAGAATGCCATTTCATTTAAGAACTACTGTCATACAAAAAGGCAGGTGTATGTTTAGGACCCCTTCATAAATTATTAGAAATTCTGTTTTGGGTTTTATTATTATTATTATTATTATTCATTCACCCTACAGTATTTCTGGACAGTCAAAGTAGCCCTCTTTATTTTATGCTTATTCTTCTTGGGAATGTAGTAAGATTTCTTCCTTTGCTTAGCATCAACACTAAGTTTCAAAACAACATGAAGAATGCTGTATTCAGACCAAGTACATCCAGGTGTTTACCAACAAAGATCAGCCTTTGCTAATCAGAAAGATTTCCATCCTAGTTCTACATTTTGGCCTTATATTTTCTTTTCCTAAAAAAAATTTTGAGTGGCTGGAAAGATGGCTCAGAGATTGAGATTCAGCCTTGCAAGCAGAAGGAACTGAGTTTGAATCCCAGGTGTCATGTAAAAATGCCAGGCAGAAATGGCAGCTGCCTGCATTTCCGACTCTGGTGGGCAGAGTCTGGGAAATCCCATAGCAAAGCAAAACGGATATAAAAGCAATCCGGGATGATTCCTGAAGTCACCCTTGGTCTTTCACAAGGGTACACAGTGCCCTTTGATACACACATACACACACACGAAAAAGAAAGTTTTGTTTTTTTATTTATTCTGGTCCGACAAAGAGATATAGGAATGATTCTCTATGTTACCTTTGGGTTTCTATAGGCACATACACTAAAGTGCCCATTTGACACCAAATAACTTTGAAAATAAAATTTTTCCTAAATACAAAGAGGTCTAAAGCAGTTTAGCAATCCTTATGTTTATGAATAACTCTTCTTCCTGTCTCCCCACAAGACTTGTTCTAAACTCAGACCTTTAATCTTGCATCATGTTTATTTTTTCCCCTGTAAAGCATTCGGGGCAATAGTCAAAATGTATAATGATATGTACCCTAGCCACAAGGTCAGTATTCCAAACAGGTTCAGATCTATCCACGAACTAGTCTCTTATCTTCATCTCCTCACACGTTCCATTCGTCTCCTACTTGACATCAGTATGATTTTTCATTGTCCCAAAAGAGATTCTTTCTTTCTCCACCATTACTATTCTCTGTAAACATTCTCTCCACCTGGCTTAATCTTTTCTCCAATTTCTCATCCTACCTGCTATGAGATAGTCATTTGCATATGGAGTGATTAATTAAGGAGGCAATAATTAATCCTCCTTATGAATTTCCTTAGCAGTCTATCATTACAGCATTTCTATTCTCTATTGTAGATATCTACAGATATAGTTTCCACCACTGAAATCTTCAGATGGCTTCTAAGAGCTTGCTTTACACACAGACACACAAACACAAACACATGTGCGCACTCACATACACATACACACACTGCAAAAATAAATGTATATGTATCTTTCAAATATGTAAAATATTCAGGAAAAATGTGCCTATCATCATTAAATATACTCAGAGCAACCTTATCAAAGGTAAAATTGTTAACAAGCAAAATATCTGGAGGATAGATAAAATAAAATTTACGTTATGGTTTAATGAGTTAATGTTTTATATCTGTTGTTTGTGGATCCTTCAAACTTCCTAAGTATTTTATAGTGATAGATAAAGTAGCTTTTGCAAATTACCATAAAATCCTACAATTACATAAAAATTAAAAATTATTCCCACAGAGATATAATATTAAAGACAGAAGTCACTTCATAATAATGAAGGCATTGATATATCAAAATAATGCTGCATCATTAAACTAAATAACACCAAATAACATGAAATTGAACCTCTATGAATTTAACACTCTTTAAGAAAATGGACAGAATAAAAAAATGAACTGAAGTTCTATTTATATAAACATTTATTTCTCACTGACATAATCTTAAATCAAAATGTCATTTTATAGTATACAATAATCAGAGGTCAGTAAAATTTTATAGCTACTAACATGTCAAATAATTAGTATTACTTAATAAATAAATAATGTAAACTTTTTTATTGCAACCACTAGATATTAGATGTATGATATAAACATGGTTTGACATTCCTTTCAATTAGATCATATCCTATTTGTCAAAGGGTTGTATATATAAAATTCATTTATTCAGACACGTTCATTATTCCATTTTTGTGGGGACATTTTATGAATGCTACTTACCAAAGATAATTTAATAAATATTTAATCTACTCCAACTATTCGCTCATTACTTCATTCGCTTTTAAATTGTCATGACTATAATACAGTAATAGGAAGTAACAACTAACTTTGAGATTTTTGCAAGTTTTCTGTTATCTTCCAACAAATACCACAGATCTTGTATACATCAGACTCTCTATTCTTTATATGTAATATTTGCATTCACATTATGAAATATTAATCCAAAAGATGGATCTAGCACTAGCAAATGGGCAATGAAACTAGTTTGCAGGTAAATCCTACATTGATTTACTACATAAATTTCAAAACAGCATTCACTGGAGTTTATCCCCTTCAACCTGAGGGGCAAGCTAGGATATTAATTAGGTTGTGGTGCTTAACAAAACCCAAGTCAAAATAGTAGAGTAAAAATATTCATCTGGTTCTTCTTAAAAAACAAGGTGAAAGTGAATGGATTAATATATAAAGGGCATATAATTAAATGTCATTTAACCCAGTCATTACAAAATTTACATTTTTTCAATGTAATCTGAATTTAGCCATATGCCAGATCTAAGCTGTCTTTTTTAAGTGGAAATATATCTTTTTCAAGACAGCCTATAACATGTAAAATGAAAAAGTATCAAAGAGCTTGTGGAACTTCCCAAGTAACGTTCAGAAATACATTCCTGAGGAATCACATTACTGAATCCTCAAGAAATTTCACAATGAAACTTAAGATCCATTGCTTTAGGGACTACAAGATGGTTCAGGGTTTAAAGCCTTTGCCTCTCAAGCAAAAGGACATGAGTTCAGATCCTCAGACTCAATGTAAAAATGTTTGGCAGAAATGGCAGCAGAGGTCAGCACTTCTGGTGCAGGAGGCAGCATCTGAGAGAATCCAATGAAAGCAATAAGTAGAGCGAACCAGGATGACTCCGAAGTCACCCTTGACCTCCTCAAGTGCACACATTTAAGTGTTCTCTGGTACAAATACAGAAGACACAATCACAAAAGTAATAAAAAAAAAAACCCACAAAACTTAACTGTTTTAAGTGAAGTTATGCTCATTTCCTTTGAACTGTGAGAAGTTTAAAAGTCCTTTTACCCCCATCTGTCATCTTAATGGAGACTGAAACCTTAACACCAGGCTAATAGAACAGTTAAACTTAAGCTGATCAAAGCTATTGAATGACCATATTTGAACGTGCATCTTTTGACTGAATAAAATGGAATTACATTTTATAAAAGATGTACAAAAATGAAACTATCTTCTTTCCTGTTGATACAAGTAAGATGTATAATCCTATATAGCTCTAATAGTTCACTAAATCACAAGGAATAGACATATTATCATCAAATTTGTGCTCCGGTTTTAACTTACAAAAGCATAAAAATCTAGAAGGCATTTAGTATATCTCCTGTGTATTCTCAAATCCTCAATGGCTTCAAAAACCTTCTTCCAATATTCCCCAAAACATGGACATTTAATACATCCATGGAGCCCATTCCTATCCCTGCATCTCAGCACATGAATAGAATAAGCAAGCAGCACCTAGATACATCTTTTCATATACACCACATGATCCCTGTTTTATATATATATATATATATATATATATATATATATATATACACACACACACACATTAAGGGAGAGATTAAAGTCACAATGTCCACAGGAATGATAATGATTCCCAAGATCAAGTCACCTCCAACTCCCCTAAGTGCCATAGCTAAAGATTTGCTCAGAAGAGACATTCTCAAAGAGTCAAGAAGACAGAAGGCAGCACATCACCAGGAAGTGACTTTTCTCCTGCCACTGGAACCTGCAGAAATCCTTCCTACTCTTGTCCCTCAGTGGCATCTAAAATTAATTCTCCATGAGATTCACCTTCAACATCTCCTTCGGTTGGAAACTCCCCAGATTAGTATCATAGAAATCTCATACTATTGAACAATTCTAACATCATATTAGCCCCTCCATCATCACTTGACACAGAGCTGTCAGCCAAAAGCTTTGAAATATATCCTTATTCCATTGTGTGACTTACACAATACAGATAGACACAAAGCCTTCTGTGAACAAGAACAGGGTGAATGGACTTGTTTCTTCTCTTCCAAACTAAGACCCATTTGTTCTCAAAGAATGAAGGTTTGTCAAGGATTTTTCAATGTTTTACTGTTTGGGGATGCATATATTGATTAGAAAACAAAAGTCAGTATAAGAACTCTTTACCACCTGTCAAGCAAAGACAAACATGTCTGGAGTGATGCTGGAAGTATCAACTCATATCTACACGTAGGATAAAGATGCTTCTCAACCACGCCATTTATGATTTTTGTGTTTCATACATAAATACGTGAACTTATGAGATTTTCACAACATAATTGCCAATCTGTGCCCCTCCTTTTCAGTCTTCCCTCCTAGTTTCAGTCTTTTCACATGTGTGGCCCACTGAGTTTCATCTAGGTTGCCTTTGATGGCATGTGCTGGCGCATGAATCATGCATCAGTGGGTTTACCATTGAGGAAAGCATCTCAACATTAACCCTCATCAGTCTCTCTCAGGGTTGTGTGGGGCCTCTTGAGATCTTTCTCCTGCTATGGTGAAATATGGAAAGGTAAAATTCTGTGCAGATCTTTTGGAAATATACACAGTTACAGTGAATTCATGGATGTAAAATATGTCCTTGTCATATCCAGATAATAAGGTCTGGCTATACTCCTGTCCACCTCAGGCTCATACAATCTTACTGCTCCCTCCTCCACGATGGTTTTTAGCTTCTAACTCTTTCAAAGGAAAGTGCTTCTGCAGAAAACCTCTCCAAGGTACTCTAATACTCAAGCATCCTTCCACAACTACTGTGATACCTCACCCTCTGTGTTGCACCTGCAATTTGAACTTGACTGAATTCCAACTTAAAATGCCATATTAGTAGCTGAAAGATAATTTCAGGAATCGCCAGTAAACAGAAAAGTTAATGGTCAAGGATCTGAAGAAAAGATCCAATATTCAGTATTCTTAAACTCCTATATGCTATCTTATTTGCTACAACACTGTTCAATATATAATTTTCCTATTGAATTTTAATTATTACTTAGATAATTCATTTAATATTAAATCTCAGACTACATCACTGCTCTAAAATAATACTTTGATGAGAAAATGTTCCTGAGAATATCAGTTCCATAGAAGATGAATAGCAAATATTAGAAAACTAAGTTTTTTTCTTGAATCATTGCAATTGCAAGTACTTTGTAAATATGAGTTGAATAAAGCAGGATTTTTGCTAATGTAGAATGCTTTTGAGCTTTTAAAATACAAACAAATGCTGCATTACTTAGTGAGTAAGATGGGAGGAAAGAAGTGCTATATTAGAATAATTTTCAACCTATACCCAGGACCCCAAACCCAGAGAATAGTGCCACCTATCTTTTGGCTGGGTCTTCCTACATCAGTTAATCCATTATGACATCCCCTTACAGATATACCCAAAGACGAACCTTTATATATAGAATTAAGAATACACACACATACACACACACACACACACACACACACACACACACACACACACACACCTCAATTCCTTTCAGAGTCCTGTTTCCTAGGTTGATAAGACTAACTATGCAATGGTTAAAAACATATTTCAAAAATATCAACTTGTTGCAACTAGCATCATAGTTCAAATGGTCTGAATGGAAGTAATACATGAATGCATTTAGAGCTACTGCTAGGATCTAATCTAAGAGTAAATAATTGTAACTATTTCATTGTAAGTACATTTCTTTTCCTTGGATACTCAAAATTGTCCTTTAAGAGAAATAGACAGGGGGGCTGGAGAGGTAGCTCAGGGGTTAAGCCTCCGCCTTGCAGGTGGAAGGTCCTGAGTTCGGATCCCAGATCCCACGTATAGACGCCAGGCGGAAGTGGGGGCGGCCTGTGCTTCTGATCCTGGTAGGGCGGAGCCTATGAATCCCGGGACAGAAGGAGGTGGAGGCGTCCATGGTGGTTGGCGAATTCGTCCGTGGTTCTACACGTACACAGACACACACACACACACAGACACACACGCACGCACATACACACGCATATGCACACAGTTGAATAAATAATAATAAAAATATTTAAAAAAAGATAAATAGACAGGGACTCATTGGCCTATTCTTCAATTGAAGAAATAGAAGCAAGCATGCACATTTCTCAGCACATTCCTCCCTTTCTCTCTCAAGGCTGTGCTTAACACAAGAAGGAGCTGTTCAGATAGGAGCTCAGAGCAGCAAAGTGTCCATCAGTCAGTCCCAGGCAGAAAGCTGCTTTAGAATCTTTTCCTGTCTCTATTCAGAGCTGTGGATAAACTTTCCATGTCTCTTAACCTCAAACTTTTCAAAAACAGATTCACATATTCCACACTGTAAGTAATCAGTAGTTCTCAAAGTCTGGTTGAAGACCAGAAATATGAATGCTACCGAGAAACTCCTTAGAAATCCAAATTCCCAAGCCCACTTAAATTCTCAAGATTAAACTGCCACAGAGACCTCAGTCCCTACTAGAGCAGACAATCCAAAGAGAACCCAGTGGCTCAGACAACAGATAGACATGAGGGTAGAAGAGAAAGGGGACTGGTGAAGGGAAGGAAGGAAGGATAAAGAAGAGTCTGGGAGAAAGAAGCGGGGGGAGGGAGGGGAAGAGGGACAACCAACCATTAGGTTTGTATAAAAGGAGAATTCTTAATAATAATAAAAAAATTTCCTGACACGTATTCCTAACCAAAGAAGTCAGAAGTTCCACAAAGAGGCCTAGAGACATGTGTTATAAAACTGCAAGTGATTCTTATTCAAATAGAAGCTAAACTAGTGTTATCAAGCATATCAATACATACTTCAAATAATCCTATTTACTTCAAGTTCTTTGCAGCAGCCTGAACTTTGGTAAATATCCTCAGTTAATGGTGGTCTAGGTAGATTTAGGATTTGGGAAGTGCAACCTGGAGAATATCATCTGCAGCACTGAAGGTGTTTACTACAGAAAAGCAGAAGTGGACAAAATGCAGAAAACAAGTGGCTTGTCCCTAAGGGAAAGAATGCTTGTCCCTAAATGGGACATGTAAGCCACACTAAACCCCCACCACAGCATTCACAAAACATCATGGAAAAGGGGGCTGTAAGATTATAAGAGCCTGATGTGGGACAGTGATGAGCCAGACATTATCTCCTGAACATGTCAAGGCTATAGTATCTATGATTTCATGGAAGACACACATACTTTCACAAGAACTGCATGGGAACTTTCCTATCAACATCTACTATGAAAGAAGAATGATCTCAAGAAGTTACATGCTTCCCTGACTAATGCTGATAGGTAAGAAAAGGAAGACACTTTTGTCAGTGATATACTCACTGATCTATGACACTTATTGGAGCATGAACCATATCAGGCATATGCCATCAAAGGCAAACTACATGAAACACAGTGAACTATACAAGTGAGATAACTTGAAAATAGGAGGCAGCCTAGAAGCAAGATGAAGGGTTGTAAGAGGAAAAGGAGGGGGAATGGGTTAGGGATTAAGGATCACTATATCCATGTATGCAACCTTAAAAAATAAAATATTAAAAAAAGATTTAGAGAGTGGTCTTTTGACAAAATTAATCAGGTAACATTATTATGCACTGTCTGTCAGGGACTGGTTTCAAAATAACAGAGATTCAAGAAGAATATAGAATTAGTTTTAAGCATACATGTCAATGTTCTTAGACCTTGTTCAGTGTTATCAGGCAAAAGTTGGTTGGACATGACAATAGCTCTAATATTCCTCCACCATGAAATGATGATATAAACACGGCCAAGGATTATATCTCTAATGTATAGCTGCAAGCATGTTTTACATTTTTTCCATAAACTTGGATTATAGCTGGGACACACAGGACACTTACTTAACACAGAGCAGTCTTTTCTTTTGCTCATTCTGTAGCATTCAGACTAACAGGCAACATTTGGGAAATGCCAGGTTTCCAGGACAGCAACTTGACATCATTGTTCTTAGATCCCAAGCAGTGCTGTGTGTACTCTGGGGAACCAAGGACTTAGGTAGACACTTGTTCAGAGAGTCAATGTCGGCTTCTCTATTGTATTCTTTTACGTGGAAGGCATGCAGGGATGTAAAGGGGTGCTCAGAGATACTGGCTCTGAGACAGGGTCCAGGTTCTACAGACCTGGCTTTGAATCTAAGTTCTTTCCCATGCTAAGGAGTGATTTCAAAGCTTGCTTCATTTTGTTTGGTCTGCGCTTCCTCTTCTGCAAAATAATGATACTAACATCTGTTCCTTATCTTGCAGGATTATTGCAGAAAATACAATGGGGGAAAAAAAGAACACAGTAATTTAGTTTGTAACAAGCTTCCAACAAGTACGTAAGTTTCCATTATGGTTTAAGTATTAACAAAGCTAGAATTTAAAAGGACTCTAAATTATAAAAAGTAAATTTAAAAACATACTCATAAAACAAACTTATCTGCTACTTTTATGTAAGCATTTTCATGAAGATTAAAGTCAGCATGTGGCCCATAAGTACTCAAAAATGAAATAAATAATAGAATTAGAAAAGTCATCCTATTCCTACTCCAGGTTAAAAAGCACAAATATTCAATAATGTGAATAACATCAAGCATTAAAATGGTTCTATCCATTGAACCCTATGACTTTTTAAATATGATAAGGAAGGTTCCTGTCACTATTAAGAATTTTAATGTCTGAACACAGAAAAGGGAAATAGCTCATTTTCCTCTCTAATCTGATGATAGAAAGCAGCATAATTTTATCTTGGCTGTCATAATTTTTAACTATCCATCAATTTCTTTGTTATGGTAAGAACAAACACTATAATTTTACCTCTACATTACAGAACTTACTTGTAAATACTACTAACTTTCATCATTATTATAACAGACCAATAAACCGGGAACTCTACGTGACAGCCACTGGTATGGTGTCATGAGAGTCTATGTACAGCTCTGTACTCTGTAATGTCTTGGTCAACATCAGATCCATGGAAGCCTCTTAGGGACCCTAGTGTATACTAACCTCTCCCTCGTGTAAGCATACTTCATGAAACTAATGACGCCTTCCTCAGAATGAGCTCCTATTGTTAGAGTACTGCAAAAACACAACAACAAAAAAAAACAAAAACAAACAAACAAACAAACAAAAAAACAAACTGCTTACTGTTTGAGTGGTAGAGATTAGAAGACTTTATCGAATTGGGAATAAAGGAACAGAACCTATTTTCCTATATGTGAGTTTGGTTTGTGATGCTTGTGTGTTATAAGGTATAACAATGGAATGCTTTCCATTATTAGCAACATGTGTTATAAAACTACTTAAAGCAAAATGTTGATAAATCGTATAAGCAAAACACTTTATCTAAAATTTTAAACAGTAATAGTTTATAGTATTTATACGATAGTTTATACACATTTAATGCACTAAGTTTAGCATTTTTATTTTCAATGTAAGCACTGAGGTGTGTAAATGTATCCCAATCCATTAGCTTATGATTTCCTAAAACCTCCATATTCAAAAAAGAAGCATTTTTTTAAAAAAAAGATTTCCTATTTGAAAGTTTCTCTGACTTCTATTCTGAAATTCTTGATTAGGCAGAAGAAAACTTAAACTCAAAGTAAAGAAGTGTCAGGGGGAAAAGACGAAGCAATGGCCATTTGCATTTCTGGGCCATTACCCACATCTGGGCCCCAAGCCAGACAGCACTCTGGCCCTCTGCACACAGGATCAGACTATCCCAGCCTTTATTTGAAAAAGGAGAGGACTAACTCCACAGTGGTTGACTTATGGAAATCAGGTGTAGAACAGCATAACAATTTGTCACAACTTGTTGGTGAACCAAAAAATAGATCTGAGCAGCAGAGGAACTCTTGGTGAGCGGGAGACAGAGTGCACACACTGAATTATAATGGAAGAATAAAATAGAACCAAAACCATGTTCCTAATGGTTTATACAACAGTAGAAAAACATTATAAAAAAGAAAGTCATTTTAGAATATGTAATCACTTTAGCATGTTCTATGTCATACTAACTTATTGTATGGGGATGTTCAGTTGTCATGGATCATCACTGATCATGTCACAGTAGTGTTCTACCCCAGAACAACACATGTATCTCCTGCACTCTCTCCCCAAGCCATACTATGGCATTGCTTTATGGTCTAAAAGGAGCCAAAAAGCACATAATGTTGAACACTAACTACATCGAAGCACAATCCCCATAATGCTCTGCTTTTTATTTGTCTACTGCTATCTTTTTTATTTAATCAATGTACACCTCTGAAAATGCTTAGTATCTGTGCAGTAAAAAGCAGCTGATGATTCTCATTTTTCAAATGTATGGCATCACATGGTTTCACAAACATGCTAGTAACTTCATTGCTACTACTTTGTTGCTAGTAGTACCTGCTCCAATGAAACAATATTTCACACAGCATATGGAAATAATGATATCTTCAAGTGTGAATCCAGACTTTCTTTCAATAAAAACATATACTGTATACCCCCAAGGAGCCTAATGTTCAAAAATTTGGTTGATTATAAACTTCCTGGCTGATAAATAAAGCTGTCTTTCAATGAAAAGTAAGTTATGATTGATTCCTTTTTACTAAGAAATACCAGGTTACTTTTTCAACATGTACATAAAGTTCTCTTTGATTCAAATACACAACAATTAGTAAAATTGTTCTTGCCTTCGACTACTGAGTGCATCATTACAGATACAATGATGATTCCTGTGACTATCTGAAATCTTCAGTTTCTGAGCATTGAGGCCAGCAATGATAAAAAGAAAATTACTTTCTTGAGATTATGAGCTTAAATTCTGGATTCTTCGCAGGGAACAAATCTCTTTCCAGAAATTGCACCCCTTTGCAGAGAAATCGCCCTAATATCTCAAGCCACTAAAACCATACAGCTCAAAGATTTCAATTTATGATACATGGAAACAGCCACTTTTTTCATAAAATGGAAACTTTAAATTGTATTCCTACGGTCTAGAGTTGTAATCTGTTTTACAAACTGATATGCTGATTTTTCAAAAAGAATATGTGTTGAGCCACACCTGTTATCTGTAAAATATTAAATTAAAAGCATACTGAACATAATTAAAAGCAAAGACTGAGTCCTCTGAAGCATCGGCCACTGTTCTTCACCTTTTAATGGGTCAAAACACTGCATCTGATTTGAAAATAACCTGATAAGAAAGGTCTCCATGTCTGCAGTACTTAAACTACCTTATCCTTTCCTAAGATCAGCTATAATTAATATAGATGTAAATATTCTTTTAATTAAAATACTCTAGTTATAATACTGAAGTTTAATGCTTACAGAAACTTAGTAAAGTTAATTTGCAAAGAAAAGCTTTATTTTAAAAGTGAATTCAGTTTTGATAAATTTTAACACATTTAAGATTTTTTTTCTAGATAGTTACAAAAGTGGTCCAAATGTCATTACCCATACTAAACACTTCTGAAGTCAATGAAACTCTGTCAACTTCTATATCAGTCAATAGTAACCAAGGAAAAATGACGGCTGATTCACAGGTAAAACAAATTTTACTCATAATAACTCAAAGATGCATAGAATTTTTCAATATATAAACACAGGGGAAACAGTTATATCCATTTACATATGCTGTAACTAGTAATGTACAAAGAATTATTATATTTAAAATTAGATAAACACTTCCTGAAGTTTTCCAAGATCATAAAGATTGTGATTATTTAACCTTTCAAAGCTATTTCCTGCGTCATTTGATATATGTTCTACAACTGCGTGAACACGACTGTTAATTATATTATCCTGGTGGCACAAAAAATGTGAATGATGAATAAAAAATTCCTATGATTCTTAAAGAGGATTAAATCCTCCTTGCCTAGACTGATCACTCTTATCTTACAGTTACTACCTGTATTTTGTCAGAGAACTTAGCTATGTTTCAGGTTTCTTTATCATCAATAGTAAAACATTGCATTCCTTAAAGAGTTGAATGGTGCATGTTCACATGCTGGCACGCACACGCACACACACACACACACACACACACACGACTACAGCTTTGTCACACCACCTTGCACAATAAGCTTGTCTATTGCTTTTTTCAATTCTTTTAACTCTCAAAAAGCTATATACATTGCACAAAAATGTCATTCAGTTTAATACTGCTTCTATGTAGCAGTAATATGCCTTATTATTTTAATGATGCCACATTAAACCATGTATTTTAAAACAAAAAGAGCTTGTCCAGATGAAATTCAGTGGGCCACACAAGTGTAAATGTATGAAAATATGAGGGAGACTGGCAGAGAAGAAAATGTGTTGTAATGGGAAAAGGAGGGGATATGAGATTAGAGGTTAAGGTGTGAAAATATCATAAATTCACCATATTCTTCTATGAATTTCTATTTTTTAAAATTAAAAAGAACATAAGAATGCTCTACCCATCACTTTTTATATTATGGTTTATGCTTTTATACTGAATAAGCAAGTGGAATCTTTCTCAATCATATACAAAAATAAGAATGCTTTAAAAATGTTCACATTTTGGATATTTTAGCTATGTAGATAGCTGAACAAAATATATTTCTGATTATCTTTATTATCTAAGACCAATGTCCTTTATTGAAAAACTTATATTAATCTGTACTACAGAAATAGCATGTATTTTACATAACACTGAGGAAGCAGAACATCTTGAAATTATATTAATATTTCCATCTTCTTTATCTTACAAGTAAGTCTACAGTACATAATTCACAGATTAAAACACATCTCATTAGATAACTTTCCTGAGGCGCAAAATCCCAAGACAATATGGAACAAGACACTACTTCAGCTAAATATCAAAGAAAACTGGCAAACACTCCTGGACTTCACAAATGATAAACAATACAGAAAACTTCATGAATTCTTCCGTCTGTTACATGAGCAAGTTCACATTCTTTAAGTGCTTATTAAGTACTGGATTTCCCAAAGTCTCCTTCCATTCTATAGTATTTTCAACCTTTAAGAAACATTAGTCAGAAATGAGGGTAACTAGTTAGTATAACTCATACTTTCTAAGAAATATTTGGTAGCAAGGGAGAAAGTACTTCCCATGTCAAATTAACCATTTAAGAGCAGTGTAATTTTCTCACCTCCACACCCCCTCTATAGCCCCTCCTTTTAATGCCCTTAGGGGACTGAATTCAGAGACTTGATGTTTTCCATTATTGGCTTCTTGCCATTTTGCAACTGCACAACAAACATTCTTTAAAAAGTACAAATAACCCCCCATCATATGGGATCAGGCACAGTATTGATTACTATACATAAAGTAAAAACGTTTTCTTTTTTTCTTTTTTCTTTTTTTTGTCCCACAATTGTTTGCAATAATTGTTTTTGGAAGGTTACCAGATCAGTTTATGGCGATTATTTTTGTTGAGTTCATTAAAGTATTTGTCTTCAGTCTACATACTTTCTAAACTCAGCTTCTATACCAGAATGTGTGAGAATACCATCTACCCTCAACAGCGGCTTGTAAGAGCATTATAAGACAATACATTACTAAAAACATGTCAAATGTCAACGAAGAAACAAAGACACTGCAAAATAAGTATAGGGCAGAAAAGTCTGAAATTCTGTACTTCTCTGTTCAACACCTGTATATAGCAATATATAACAGCGATCACGTTGCTACATTAACAGGAATGCAAAACATAAAGGAGAGCTACAAATCCCGCTGTCCTTAAAGACATTAAAGATAACAAGTTTAACCCGCACCTGCCAAACTGTGTTTAGAGGGGCAGAAACCAATGAAGACAGAAAGGTTTACTGTTGTACCCTACAGTGCTTCTCCCTAAAATTGTTTTAAAAATACAGGCAATATATCTGTCAGCTCTTCGCTTTTCTTTTTTCTTCCATCCCTCCCAATGGCAGCCCCCTCACCGCACTCCCCTGCCCACTTACTCTCTCAAAGGCACAGTACAGAACCAGAGGACCCGAGTGTCACTTACCAGTTGCATGCCACAGATAAAGATAAGCGTGCACCTGCCACTGCAATAACCCATGGTTTCCGAGACCCCTGCCACAGCCAGACTGTCCCACGTCGGCCACCGTCGAGCCCCCACTTTATCCAATCAGATCGCGGCGAAGGACCGGCAAACCTGCCAAGGGCTCCGGGGCTCCGGGCTGCCACTGCCAACGTCCTGGGAAGTGACAGGCATTAGGACCTGCTGGCGCGGCGGCAGCAGCTCCAGCCGCGCCCGCCGCACATACCTTCACTCGCTCGGTGCACACGCCGCGCCGCGGGCAGCGCCGCCCGCCGAGACGGAGGAGACGCGCCCGGGGCCCGCGGGGGCAGCAGCGGCAGGCTGGCAGCGCCGCGCCCTCGGGCATCGGGCCCGCCAAGTTTCAGCCCCTGGCGCGGCCGCCGCCCGACGCGCACTCGCCCCGCACTCTGGACGCGCGGGCTCCGGGGGCGGCGGCAGCAGCGCGCGCGGGGCGCTGCCCGCCTCCCTGCGCCGCCCGCGGCGGCTCGGCGCCCGGCGTGGCGGGGCCCGGCGGGGCGGGGGGCGGCGGGGATGCGCGCAGGGGTGCGGAGTCCGCGGCCGATCGCTGCGGCGGCGCCGCGCCTGCCCTCGGCCGGACGCGCAGGGCCTCGATCCCGCCGCGCCCTGCCCGGGCGTCAACTTCTCCCAGGTTGGCGGAGGCTGCAGCCCCGGCAGCCGCGGGCGGGGTGCGGAGGCGCGTGGCGGCGGCCACTGTGGAGCCGCGGCGCGGGGACTCCGCGCGGCATGGACGTGGCTTGCTGGGTTGGTGTCGATCTAGCTCCCGCAGCCGAGCCCGAAGCGGTGTGCGTGAACGAGCCGCGTGAGTGTGTGTGTGTGTGTGTGTGTGTGTGTGTGTGTGTGTGTGTGTGTGTGTGTGTATCTGCGCACTTGGGGAAGAACGGACGAGGAAGGTGAGCGGAGGAGAATGGTGGCATGCAATTGGGGTGCACTCGAGGCACCCCTAATCGCGGGAAAGCCTGTGTGGCGCGGAGACCGCTAAACCAACGCCTCCTGCCCAGTTCCCTGCAGCAGGCTGCGGAGCACGTGAAAGGTCCGTGCGTGGACTGTTTCCGAGCAGGTTCTTTCACGAAAAGGGACCCGGTTACTGCCCGGAGTTCGGAAATTTGGAAAGCCGGAGGGAATGCAAGCGCACTGAGTTTCTGTGGTTGCTTCGCTAGGACAATGAATGAAACTGAGAGGATTGCAGCACTCAGTTGCCCCTTTTTGACCGTCCCGGCTGCTTCTGCCCTTCCCGCTGGTGACACTCCAGCACTTGGCAACAGCGCGCGGGCCAACAGTGCAGTCAGTGGCTGCGGCCACCTGCAGAGACGCACTCCTGAGTCCGCTGCTGCCACCTGCGGGCGAAACGCAGAAGGGCACCTTATACCGGTCCAGGTATATCCCTGGGACCTGGATGCTCTAAATACTTGGACCACGTTCCTGTCCTGGCCTTGGACAGCTCGTGACAGCACTCCTAATTTGCTGAGAAGTGAAGGGTGTGGTGATGAGAGCCGCTGGAGAACCGAGACATTGGCGTGAAGGACCGCGAGGGACGAGAACAAAGTGTTTAGAGAGTGGAACAGACACATTTTTCTGAGGTTAAGACATAAAATGACTTCAAGCAATGAGCCTCCTGTAACAAAAAGAACGTGTCCTACTGGGAAGATGACATTTGTGTATGACAACTTTGAAACACACCAAGGACCCTAATGATGACTTACTCAGAATAACAAGTAACGCTTGAGAAAAACTACAGATTAAATAGGATACAGGGATTTAGAAGTCTTTGCCAATTATAGAAAGACAGAAGGTTATTTATTTATTATTTTAGAGGAATCAGAGAGCACAGGTCAAAGGACAACTTCCAAAACCTTTTCTTCTACTAAGCAAACCCTCAGGTTTATACTCAGGTCACCAGATTTGTTCACAGTTGCCTCGGCCCCCTAAAGCATTTTACAGGCCCTCTAATCTCTTTAAATTATGAATGTACATGTTTTATGGCTATAGTCATAGTGTCTCTTTAAATTGTCCCATTGGCAAATGGGCTTCAATTTTCTGAAAAGTGCTTTCAAGTGTTATATTCCAAGAGCCGGGTGGGTGCATGCTGTTATCCATCATGTGACTCTAGAGGCTCCTACAATTCCTGAGATTGAAATAAGTATTTAAATAACAAATGTACTTTTTTATAACTACATCTTCACTCAGACCACTTACCCAAATGTCTTCTGAGCTGCAGGTATTTTGCATGGCTAAACAAAAAAGAAAACGAGCTAATATTGCATTTGGAAGAAACTGCTGTCACGTGGTCCAAAGTTTATATCTCTTTAAATTGATGCAAGTAGCAAAGCAGCTGTGCGGACTCATCCATAACCTGCAGTATTTTCCCTACAAGCAGCGTCAGCCCGAATAAAACCTAGTCTGCACAGGCAAAAGGAAAGCACAACACAGACTTGCAGTCCTCGCTGACTGTGTCCCTTAAATGCATGACATCATCTTTCTGTAAGTACATGGAGTAGTCTGTTTCCTAAATAGAAGTGATATTTGACCAGATTACTGCCCTGAGACCAACCCTCTCTGAGTTACTGATGTAGTAATGACTAGAGCTTTTTCAGCTCAATGATGGGAATCCCAAACACATGATGTCACCCACATTATTAGTATCCACATCAGGGTTGAGTCCTAGATGTCTATAGCCCAGTTTACACATGTGCTGAATTGATTTCCTCCCATCTCTGCCTCCTCTCTTCTCTGTCTGCTATGTCATCCAAATAAACCACTTTGTACTCAAGTCCTTCTATCAGGACGCTGCCTGTTGAGAAACCCAATCTGAGGCAATCAATCTCAAAGGGCTTTAATTCTGATACTTTTTAATACATCATCTCCAGAAAAGTCATCAACAAACACAACCATTGATTATTTAACTGCATGCAGCTAATATCTTTGCTGTCAAATCTATGTCGCATTGTCCTTTTCATTACAGGAAACCTGGAGGCTAGTACAACACCCATTCCAAAGAACAAGAAATCAAAGAATTAGACAAGTATCTTGATCAGAGGTGTACCTGTGCTCAGTGACAGAACTGCCAGGTTTGATGGCTCATCTTTGGGAAATGAAATCTGCTTTCCAAAACACTCTGTTACAGTTTCTTCTTCTATTTTGATATACTTCTTTTGGAGTTGCACTTAGAAGCAATGATCAAAATATTTAAAGGAATGCCCTAGTATTTTATTACATGGAAAGCAAATTCCCATCATTTCCTTTAAATACCTGTATATAGTGTCTGTCTTATGGCAAGATGCCCTAGTTAGAAATGCAATTGTGTCCCCTAAGGCAGCTGTGCCCTTCTGGTTCCATTTCCTCTTGTCCCTGGGACTAAGTGCCTTCCTGGAAGACACATTAATCACAGCTGAGAGAATCATGACTGTTCCACAGAACTGCATAGAGGGGTGAGGTGTCTGGAATTGGAATGTCGATTGCATTTTCATTTAGAAAGAAGGTCGTAAACTACTTAGTGATGAGGTGCTAAGGGTTTCCCTTGACTAGTCTGGTGACATAACTATTGTTAATTGCCTTGTTTCTATGGGGAAAGTGTGCAGCACATTCCATGCCTCCATCTGGGCTCACCTTGGCATCCTGCTTTAAAGTACTTTTCAAGGTTGTTTCACACCTATTTCATTTATCTTGCAGGACAATTCGTGAATTGCACCAAATGCACAGTCTCTAAGACACACGGAGATGCTCCGCACTTGGAGCAAAACCTCAAGATCACCTCTGCAGCTCTGCTGAACAGTTTCACTCCGAGATTACTCAGTCTCCATCCTCATATTTTAAAAACATATCAATGACAGTTTTCCTTAGCATTCCCCCAAAGCAACATACTCAATTCATTGAATATTTTGAGCAAACTTAGATGTCTCTCCCTGTTAGGATAATTATAGCTATTATCATCTTAATATACAAAATAAAAGCACTTAAAAATGTTGATAATAAATAAAATGAACACAATCACCCCACCTTTCTGGCCATTGATAATTTTCATCATTTTATAGAAATTATTATCTTAAAAATAGGATTATATCAAACAAAGTATAATTTAACCTGATATCTTTTCAATTTTCAAAGTGTTTTCTTCATTGTTTTTAATCAGAAAAGTGCATACTGTCACTCCAACTTTTTTTAACATCTCGTAGAATTCCTGCTTCCCAGTACTTGTCACAATGGCAAAAATATTTAAATATTGATTTCTCAAGGGATGACCTTATTTCAGCTCCAGCATCTTTTATCATTTTTCTTTAGCACTTTTCATATAGGAAAATGAATTATGTTATTTATACCCCTTTCTACATGATCTTATCCTTCTTTCTTCTCCCAATGCATACTCTCTCCTTCCCAGCCTGTCTCCTTCCAACTTTCATGTGTTTTTACATGTGTAACCCACTGGGTTTCCTCTGAGATACCTACACTGGAAAGTGCCCTAGTGCTTACTGGGGCATGGTGATTCATCAGTGGGTGAATCATTGAGGAAAGAAGTTCCCCTTCTCCAGTTTAACATTATTCTTCAATAGTCTGTCAGGGAGATTTTTTTTAACTAACCAATAAATCAAGAACATATCCTGATCAGTAATTATTGTAAACTTATGAGATCCACAGTCAGTCACTTTAGTTTCATAATCCTAGCTTTCCTGTTTACCAACTGTAAGTTAGATAAATTTGTCTTAGTTCCCATTAGAGAAATAATTATGCAAATCATAGAGCTGTTATAATGTCAGGATGTGTAAAGCTTTAAGAACAGTGCCTAACACGTAGTTACCAGTTTGAGACTGTTAATTGTCTTTATTCTCTCCATCACATATCCATAACATGTGTGAAATGCCAAGTACCTCCATTACTTGATTGATGACTTTGCTCAACCAATTGAACTTATGGTGCATCAGTCAAATGTTCAGCGTGTAATTCTTGTAACCTGTGAGTTTGCTGTGAATATTTAACTTCTTATGACACAACAATTTTTGCTGATCCAATTAAATGAGATCCATGAAAATATCAGATTCTCCTGGTGGGTCCAGTCCTGATCAGGAGCCCCCTGAAAAGTAAAGAATTTTTTCCAATCTGAGAGTGGACAAGGTGTGTAGCCAGCTAGGGCAAAACTATGAGCCAAGCTACCCAGATGCCCTCTACAGGCGACAAAGGGTGAGGAGCAATCTATGACAGAAATTAGTCCACTGAAAACAGTGTCAGACTTCTGCTGTACAAACATATGTGCAAATTACTTGAAACTATGAAATTTATAACTTGTTAAAGATACAATCTACTACTGTTCCAATGTTGAATATTACAAGTGTGTGTGTGTGTGTGTGTGTGTGTGTATACAAGAAGACACTTGAGTGTGTGTGGATTGTGGGGACCCAAGGATGACATTGGGAATCTCCTGGGTCAATATCTTTCCTAACTTATCTCCTAACTGCTTTGTTCTGTGATTTTTTTAGACTCTGCCTCCTAGGAACATAATTTTAAGCTACCACCATATCCACCATGCATTTTACATGGGATCTGGGATTCTGAACTCAGGTTCTTTTGCTTGTGAGGCAAAGGATTTGAACACAAGCCGTCTCCCCAGCCTGAATTTTCTAAAATAATAATTTTCTAAATTAAATTTTAAAAGTTTTCTAAAATAATAGAAATATGTGGATATGCTATTTCCAGTGTTTTGCATATTTCTTTATGATAAGTTTCTGAATATTAACTTGTTACTCAGGGATGTATTAAGAGATTTCCTCTGAGGAGACAAATCAATTTTTAACTAAAGAGAATCCTATAATTCTACAGCAGTGGACATCATAGTTTTAAAAAAAATTAAGAAGTATTTTATTATAATTCACTTTCAGGCACCAATATTACTTTTTATATTTCTGATATATGTGCTAAAATGGACTTTATCCTGAAAAAACCAATGACATTGATTCACCTTTCTTTGACGATTTGTCTATAAAGTTCAACTCCATTCCTTAACAAAATCATCTAGTGACAGATTTTATACCATAGAACCATAGCAATGAAAATCTTGTTATCTATTTGACCAAACTTCAGGCCTTCAGAGAAACTTTAAAGAGATGTTAATCCAAGATGACAAAGTATCCCCAAAAGAACAAGAGCTATAGATAGGGTCAATACCTGCCCATATTTTTAATTAAATATTGTTTGGGTTATAGCTCTTTGTATTAAATAACTTTAACTTTTAACTTATATAATTAACTTCATTAATTTAGTTGAATATACCTTATTTTAAATCCCCACGGATCTTTAAATGTTGAGTGCTGGTATAATACCACAGTGGAAAATTCTACACAGGGCATCTTTTTGTGAAAAAAATATTAAAAATACAACAAAAAATTCATGAAGAGAGCCCACATTAGATATGAAAATTTTCCAAACTTTGAAAGAAATCAAAGTGCTGAAGACTTCTTAGCTAAGAATATTGGATACAGGATGTTCATCCTTTTCTCAGATTTCAGTCCCTACTCATGGGCAATCTTCTATTAATTTGAATATTTTTAGTAAGCTGAACCTAGATCATCTAGATCTTTAAATGATACTCAGTCTAGATTATGCTAAACTTGTCACTGCAATTTTGTAAATGTTGAATCTCAATTATGATTTTAGTAAAACAGCTCAGAATGACCTTTAAGTTAAGAAGATAAACATTTTTCAGTGTCAGTACTTGAGTATTAGTTGCCAGCCATAGGCTCATGTCTTTGAATCCTTAGCTGACAAGGTTTGGGAAGGTTGTAGCACCTTTAGGAGGTTTGGCTGGAGGAAGGCACATTGCAGTTGGTGGTCCTTGAAGTTTGGTGACCTGGCCCTTTCTCAGTTTTTCTTAGTCTCTCTGCTTATCTGATTGAGGTAGTGACTTGAACCTACTCCTGCTTCTGACTACAGCCATGGCTTCTGCTATATGACTCCTGCCATAATGGACTATACTCCCTCTGGACCTGTAGACCATATAAATCTCCCTTTTCCCCCTAAGTCTCATGAACTGTAACTGCAACAGTCAAAAATTAGAAAGTCTATTATTTAGTATTTATTTCCTATAAATTGTGCTGTGGATTTTCCAAACATGAAGTCAAAGTAAGTGTAATGGTAAGCATGGTGTTTGAAGCTATCGATATAGAAGAGTCCACTCCAAGCAAAGAGGTTCATGGAAACCATAAGAATTCACAGGGGACACAACAAGGAAGGTGTATCTCTCCTCTGTTTGGGGCTTTTGTTGGTGTTGTATGAAACGAGATGCCCATATATGTCTTTCAATTCCACATAGGAATCTAACAATCTAATAAAAATTATACCACATCTATTTTGGTGAATAAATTCAATATTGGAATTTCTTACATGAGTGTAGGAAGGGTTACCTATAGATTAGGGGTGAACTCATGGATTATAGCTTCCTCGTAGCTGCATAGATGGAGTTGCCAGTTTAATTAACCTGTCCTAGCCTATATACAATAGGCACTCCAAATATTCTGGTGGTCATACATGCAATTAAGGTCCCAAAAGACTTGGGAGTGGTGCAGGAAGGATCAGACAGATGCTCACATGAGAGTTCAAGAACCATCTTCAAAACCTCCGTCTCTGAGGGAACATCAATACTAAATAGGTGTCATTGTAATTTGGTCTTGCAAGTAGTCACAGTTGATCTTACAAAAGAGTAGATTCCTGGATAAGTTAAGTAAGTCTACAACAGTTTGGAAGGTCAGAGGTTTTCTGAAGATGAATTTACTCATACATCCAATGAATGAGCTGAATGGCCTGGAAACCAAAAGTAAAATTGGCAGCTTCAGGAGTGCAACATTATTTCTCGGCAGCTGACTGACATAAACATAACATGAGGTTCTGGAAATTGAATGGAAGTTCCAATGCCTTTTATCATCCACCCTGAAAAGACATGACTCCAAACCACAGAGACATTTGTTACTGATCAAGAAGACAAAACCCCTGAGCCATTTCTCTGCCCTGAACTTCTGGTGCTGGTATGCAGAGTCTGAGAAATCCCAAAGTGAAGCAAGAAGGAGATAGAAGCAATCCAGGATGATTCCCCGAGTCAACTCTGTGACATGCAGTACCCTCTGATACACACACACACACACACACACACACACACACACAAAATAAATGAAAAATAAATAAATAAATATTAAACAAACAAATAAATAAATAAATAAGAAAGAAAGAAGGCATAGGAAGGGGAAAGATATGAAGCCCCAACTTTGAATGAAAAAAAAATTAAAGAAATTGAAGGCTACATTTTCAAAACTTCTATTCAAGTTTTATAATTAAATAAAGAGGATATGTTGTCTTAAAAATTAAAATAAGTAAATTAAAATTTAGATATTGATTCTAAAAAATAAAAATACTATCTTTACACAAATATTTCAGATAAGTCAGTTAATTGAGCACAAATGAAATAGTTGTTCTAAATTGACCATAATAAATATTAATAATTAAACTAATAATGTGGCTTTGGATTTAGTGTGTTGTGTGTAAGGCAAATAAAATAGACTGTGTTCATTTAAATGACTTCACATACTTTAAGTGAAATCTTAAAAAAAGGGATCTGTTTCCTACAGACTATACAAATGATTAGCTTTTACTGAGACAATAAGAACACATACTCAACATTTTTCTCTATGTAATTAAGATTTATTACACAGCTTGACATTATCTTCCTAGATAATATAGTTACTGTAAAATTTCTTTTTTCCTATTTTTGCACAGTTTATCCTTCTACAACCCTAATAAACACCAATTTAGTAGAATATTAGAAAATGGCAATGAGAAATGATCAGAAGATAAATATAGCATACCTACTTCTGGTACAAGGGAAAATCTAATACTGTGTTTCATGGAACAGCTTAATAAAGGAAAATAGTATTTGTTTAAAATACTCTGATCCAAACAACTCAAGGGAGAAAATGTTTATTATTTTGGATGACCGTTCCAAAGGACTAGAGTCCATCATGGTCCAAAATGCACAGCAGTAGGTAGTGAAGACATGGTTAAGCAAGCAAGAATCAGGCTGCGACATTTCAGTGATACCCAGAAAACAGAGAAAAAGAGGACAGAAAGTAGAGCTAGTTATCAAGACTCAAGGCCAGCCTGAATGATATACTTCCTCCAGTCTGTTTTTCCTAAAGCTTCCATAAACCTTTCCAAACAGTGCCAACAGCCCATGAGGGGAAATGAACATTCAAACCAGAACATCACTCATAACAGCTAAAATTAGACAGCTATGTTGATTAACAATTACAGAGTACCTAACAGTCTACAAAATAACTGTTTAAGAAATTAGGCATGGATATCCTGCTCTATATCACTCTCTACCTTATTCTCTTGAGATAGGGTCTCTTACTGAACCTTGAGTCAGACTGACAGCCAGCAAGCCCCAGTGACTCTCCTGATTCTATTCCCTGCACCCAAACACTGCTGTTATTTATGTGACTTCTAGAAATTTGATTGTGGTTCTCATGCTTGCACAAGAATTCTTACCCACTGAGTCAATTACCCCATACCAAAACAATTATTCTGTGTACAGAAAACCTTAAAAGTAAATTGTAACAGCCTTTCTCACAAAGCCATTAGGCATTAGAAATAGACACCAATCTTCCAATGAGCAAACTAAGAATTGGGTCTACCAGTTTTCAGAAAAAGAAGTTGGGCTTAAACACACTACTGTGATTCAATCATAGAGATAGTAGCAACTATGAAAAATCAATTCTGGGCATCGATATGAAGTAAGCAAGATTATGTGCACCATGCCTCTTGCAGTTTAAAACTTAATGCAATTTTAGACATCTCATATATTTAGTAAACGTATAATTCCTTCTATAAATTGAACACAAATACATTGTGTATGAAATATATGGTCACTAGAAAAATGAAGAGATGCAATGTACAAAGTTTCATACATAAATTCCATGAATCTACATGATTTTCACTCCTTATTTTCTAATTGCAACTCCCTTCAGTCTTCTACTACAAACCTTCTTCTTCCCTACCACTCCCCTCCCTTCTGTGTGTGTGGTCCACTGAACTTCATCTGCGTTGTTCTACTGGCATGTGCCTAGGCACTTGCTGGAGCATAGGTTTATATAATTGGATAAACCAATAAGGAAAGCATCCCCCTTCCAATCTAACATTAATCCTCAATAGTCTCACTTGGAGGTATGGAGCTTCTTGAGATCCTTTCTCTTCCATGATGAAATGTTGACAGATCAAAACTTTTAAAGGTCTTTTGGAAATAGACATAGCTGTAATGAGTTCATGGATGCAGCAGCAGCCATGTTATATCTAGAAGATGACGTATTCCTTCCCCAGCCTGAAGCGCTTATATTAGAACACACTCCTGCGATGTTCCCTGATATTTTAATGGACAGAGTGGCATTCACAGTCTCTTACTCTCTGCACTTTGTTTATCTGTGTTCCTTTCATTAAATACTTTCCATTGTAAAAGAAAGCTTCTAGGATGAGCAACTTTAATCTATTGGTATAATGATATTGGTATAATGCATGTTTGGAAGACAGTTTACTATCATGTCCTTATAGTTTGTTCTCTCTTGGGGCCTATGTGGTCCTCTTCCACGGTTTCTTGGCTTGATTTATAATACCAGCCATGTGCTCCTTGCTGAAGCCTTAATTAATTTAAGGGCCCTAAATCCAATCGGAAACCAGTTGGTTACCCCCAAAAGTTCATGCCACTATTGAATTGATGTTGCCTCTTGCCAGGGTAGGTTGTTTTTGTAGCCTGCAGCATGCATAGCTGAGTAAGTCTATTGATTGCTTTATGATCCAGGAGCTTGCACAATATATTCTGGTACTATGAACCTGGCTAAAAAGGAAGTTCTAATTTGTTTATTACACAGAGTATCTTCAGCAATAGAGTCTTACTGTCAATTTCTGAAGAATAACAAAGATCAATGGCAAAAACTTACATTGTTTTGGAGGTCCTTGAGACCTCTCTGGCCAAGAGCTCTTTAGGCATTATCAGTTACCTGGTATAGGAATTTTATTTAATTGCCTGTGCCTTCTTATAGGCATATCTCAGGTCAGACAGCAAACTTCAACATCATAATTTTATTAAAACCATAATTATAAAAAGGAAAAAATAGCATAAGGAGACATATCCAAACAGGATAACACAAAGAGAGGAAGTTAAAGTATAAGGGAAATCATCCTGAGATATACAATGTTATAAGACAACAAGGCTTAATTATTACACACGCTAACAATAGAATAATGTGTCTCCTTCAAAAATTTGTGATCCTCTTATCTCTTTGTTTCCAATCTTAAACCCAAATAAAAAGTTCAGCAAGCAGCTGAAAGTCTTTAGTTCATTTGGTCTCCCATCCATATTTATGTCTCCTATGTCAGAGGCCAGAGAAGCACTTCTTTAACCTCTGAAGCCTTGTGTTGCTTCTTAACCCCTGTTTAGAATCATATTGGCCATGGCACACCACAAAATTTCCTCTATTAATAATTATACCCACATTCACTGCACAGTGCACCCCAGGAGCACTCTCAGTTTGTGGAGTTCATACTCACACCAGCCCTCTCACAGATGGTGGAACAAAGAAATACTATCAATCCCTTTTTGAACCTACAAGAGTATCCAGGATTTAAAGTCTGTATTGCCAGAAAGCCTGAACTTTGATCCATGATTCTTAGCCTGTTTATGCTCCTTCTGCTTTAAAGTCCAAACGTATGTCAAGAAACGTGCACAGATTGTCACTGTGCTACTACATGCATCATGTAGTGTTTCTATTTCAACTCCTAAATAATTTTCCCTTGAGAAAACTCATAATTAGTATTTTCTTAAGTAGTCACATTAATCCACTTGAAACTTGGTTTTCATCGTGAGGACAGAACACTTTAAGAAACAGACTCCTCAAGTTTTCAATCAAAGCATTTCACTTTTTTTTTTTTTTTCGTGATCTGATGTGATCTAATTTAGTAGAATGGCCAGCATCTCAGTGTAGTTCAGCAAACACTTTCTCAGTCTTTAATCTGGCATTTAATTGACCATAATTGGCAGCAGACTTGTTTGTCCTTTACTTTTTTCTCACTAAATACCAGATGAAGATATGTATTAGTGCCCTGCATGCCTAAAGTGAGATAATTCACCATCTTATATTAAGAAAAGATTATTGAAATCTACTTGTCCCTGGAAAACCTAATGAAGATTACAAAAGTCCTTGATGAGGCGTGACCTGGGATTTGAAGGCTGAAGATTTTGAAAATCAAAGAGACAGAAAGAAAACATGGCATGAGAAAATTTATTTTGTAAAATCTATTTTCAGAAAAACAAGGTTAGTTTGTTGTTGGCAATGATCTGCAGACCATTGAACAGAGTGATCTTGATAACAACAGTTCTTTCCTAGCAATGAAATTGCTAAGGTTTGAAGTTTTCGTATTTTTGACAAACACAAATGCGTTTTCCTAAATTGCATATGTTTAAAGTTTCTGCCCTAAGAATTCAGGCAGACTAAACTGATACAGCTTATAAGATTGGCTGTGCATTATAACACTACACTTGTAAGGTGGCTATAAATTAGATTTTCTGACACTCATAAACAGTATTTTATGTATTTCCCTTATGTTAATCCTTTTCAACAATATGTTCTTTATGAGTAATTAAATGATGCTAAAGAAGGACATGAAAATGTGATGAGTAAATGTCAAAGAACTTAAATACCTTTTCTTAGATTAATGCATAGCATTTGGGATCAAAGAAATGTGAAATATCTTTGCTTGTCTGCTAATGTAACTACAGTCTCTTTTAATATCAAACATTAAAAACAAAAAATACCCTTAAAATATATTTGATCCTTTAAAGAGTCGAGTAGAGGAAGCAGAATATCATTTCATTTGTATTGCTGTTTACTACAAAGAATATTATGAATCAACATTCACTATGTTCTTATTTATTGACAAACAACTTGAAGTCTTCCCTAGTTTAAAAAACATTGTTTCTTCTTTGGTGACAACACAACACTAGATCATATGCAACCTGGATTCACATTCATTCCTCTATCTAGAATTCAGTGTGAAGGTTCAGGGCCCAACTTGAAAGACTGACTCATTGTTCCACTTATATCTCAGTTTTTTAGATAAAGCACATTTCATCTTCAATGCTCTTTTTTATTTTTTTTTCTTTCTTTTTTGGCAATGGTAGAAAAATGTTGAATGGCAAAATCACATGAGTATGAGTTTATGGCAGGATGCACCAATATTACAGGTTCAGTCCATATGGACAATAAACACCAGCAGGCACAAGGAAGTATAATTTCACAAAGGAGTAGCAACATGTAAGTAGGAATAATAATAGAATTTACCAGAGAGCATATGATACATCTCCCAGCAACCAGAGCATAAGCATAAAAATAGAAATCAGGCCACTCTGATCTAGAAATCTTATAGAGAGAAAATAGCTCTATTGGAACAGCATTTGCCTATTTCTTTCTTTTTTGAAATTCTTTCACAATTTAATATATGTATTATCCTCCTTTATTCACTCCCATTCCCATAAACCCCTTTTCTTCCCAACACGTTTCTTTCCCACTTTAAGGTCTTTATTTTTGGTGACTTCTGCACTTAATGAGGGTTCTTTGCATGTGTCTGGAAGAGGGGGCATTTACTGGAGCAAGGGCAACTTACCAGCAGCTATAGTAATGAGGAATATGACTCAACTCTCCTTTCCCCTGAGCCTATTAACTGCCTATAGCTTTGCAGATAAGTGAGGCCCCAAGAGCACCTTCTCTGTCTACTATGGAGTGCTGATGGGCACAATCTAGACTAGGTCTTACAAAGATGTGAGATTGTGGGTGTAGTAAACACCTCAAGACTATGAGAGAGCACTTTTCAGCATTATCCTCCATCACATTCTTCCATTCTTTCCATCCATCATTGACAGGACTCCCTATGCCTTCAAGGCCAAGATATAGATGTGCCAACTGGTGCTGAACACTTGACAGTCACATGTTCACATCATTTGGTCCCATTATGATTTTCTGCTTTCACTGATACTCACTACAAAAAAAAAAAAAAAGCCTCTTTGTCCAAAAGTGAGAGTAACACTAACTTAGGTGTATTAAAATTAATATGTAAGGTATTTAAAAATATTTTCACTTGCAAAACATTAGTAGTAGTCCCCCCTCCCCTAGGGACTATGATCCTTCCAGGTATGGGCTAGTTCCCTCTAGAGCAAAGAGCTTAAATCCAATCAGAAAGCAGATGGTTATCCTTATATTATTGACGCTGCTGTTGTACCAATGGACATATCTTGCCTAACAGTTCAGTGTTAGATTGCACACAGTCCAGCACAGGGAAACACCATTGATAACTTTCCTCTCTCAGGAGCTGATAGGCACCTTCTCAGACTAAGAAAGCGAGCAGGGAAAAGGCTATTGGCTCAGTTCTAGCTTGATTTGTCGGTGTCCTGTAATTAAAATGTGTGGTGTCATCCACAATACCATTTGCCTATTTATTTTATTTTACTTAAAATTATCAACACAGATATGTGAATGTGTTAAAAAAGTACTACAAATCCAACCCTACACACGTACATGCATACAGTGTTGCTGATAAGAAATCTCTGATACTAATTTTTTTGCTGTGTCCCAATGTCTTTAACTAGGTAGCAACTAGTTTAGTAGTCACATGTTAGTATAATGAAGAAAACACACTATGAAGAGCAGCCGTGATGCGTACTTCACAATCTCTTTTTGTTTGAAAGGTGAAAATGTTCTTCCTTGTAAGAAAGTATATTTATTTCCAAACAGAAAAATAATAAGTGGCTTTCCAAATTAAAAAAATGTTATTGTCATCCTACATTTTATATATATAAAATAAAGAATGAAAGTGATAGTAAATTATATTATGCTTATAACTTAAACTATAAAACCTGTCAATCAATCTCCCAAGTATTAATGCAAAAGTCAAATGCTCTGATAAATGATTTCAGCATATTTCAACAGATAATTTTGATTCAGATTTAGAGGTAGACTTAAATTTATCTTTGTGGTGGAGTAGTAAGTGATAAGGAACTCAAGATTCCACAATTTATAACAAAAAGTTGAAAAGTTCATAATTGAAATTAGCCTTATGATTATCCAGACTGAATGAACTCATTAGGTCAATACTTAAAAAAAAATCTATAATATATTTTTCTCATTAATCATCTCTGGTCACATAAAAGAGACAATCAATAAGACAAAACCCCATGATTGTAATAAGGCCTTTCCAAATATAGCTTTTCAAGATTAATTAGTCTACTAATCATAAACATAACAATGAATAAGTGGGTTGATCCTGTCAGATTATATCTGACTGAAAAGAGCAGAACACATTTCATTATACTTATATTGTTTAATTTATCCCAGCTGATGTAGTTGTGACCATCACCATTGTAGAAAAATAGAAAGGCAGATGACTGCTTCTCATGTTGAATATTCACCCCACACACTGCCCCCCCCCACTGAAGTGCTCAGAAAAAAAAAAAAAAAACAAGAACTTCCTGAAGCATTCTGTAGTTACCTGTGTCGTCTGTAGAAATAACTGCTGACTTTAGCTTCTGAAAAACTCAAGGGTGTAATGTTGAACACCCCTGTTCTGTTTCTTAAAACATAAAGTAGTTAACTTAATTAATTTCTGCTTCCATACAACCTGCTTTGTCACTTATAGATATTAAAATAATCATATGACAGAATATGGTTTTTGCATTTAAAAGCTGAATACACCCATTTTTCCAAGCCTCATACTACAAGCCTGATTCTTTGTTGTGTGTTTGCTGCTCAGCTTTAATAAAGTCTCTCCTCCTTTGATAAGATCCCTGGTGTCTGTGTGGTGATTTTTCTGAGCAGTCCCAGACCCACAACCATGCTACTGTTAACAAGTTGAAGTTTATTTTTCATGAAAATAATTTTCATTAAAAGAGACTAAGACTGTAAGAGCAAAAGGATGAGAGGAGCAATGATTTGCAAGATTCTCCACGCTAGTTAGGGCCAAAGCAATCATAATAGGACTTTGCATGCCCTGCGCAATGTCCAACACACTATTGACCTCACAAAGTCTAGCACCAGCTAAAGGCACCAAGATCCTTGGAGGCAAGGGATTGACAGCCACAGTAGTATTCCTATGCTTAAGGGGAACACGAGAAAGGGTTCAGGGAAATGCCACTGGGTCCTTGTACATCATCGGAGAGGAGGGCCCAGAGGAGAGTTAGGCATACACAATAAAGGACTCTCTGGGAATTGGGGGGAGGCACTGGTGGATGGGGGGGAGGGAGGGACGGAACTGGTCTACCTAAGTTTGTATGAGCGGAAATAATAAAAAATGTATTAAAAAAACAAAAAAAAGAGACTAACTGATCTCTGACATCCCCACATTTCATATCTCTACTAAATTAAGTTGAAGTTTGTCTTTGAAAAGTACATCTGGTAAGGACCAGTCTCATTACAGTGAGTTCTGGATGCAGCAGCCCTGCCTTGAGCATAATGTCTTTTCCAGTAGGGGACTTGACTGACTTTAGGTTCTTACAATAATGAGAAGGGAACATGGGGGCGGGAGTAGACAGGGAAGGAAAGGGAAGGGACTATTATTCAGATATGCTTATGATAAGAAAGCAAAAATGTTAATGAGATCATCCCCTTATTTATATTGAATAAATACATGAAATATACTGAATATACATGAGAATATATTGAATAAAAAATACTGTCTTTTTAGAGGCGCTCAAGAGAAAAATTGAGAAAAGAGGAAAAGTATATTGGACAATTTGGTCCGGAAGTAAAATTGTGACCAAATTTGGGGATAAAGTCAATAACCATTTCCTATACATATTATTATTTTATGAGACAAGATAGCATATTTTTGTGATTTACCAAAGATTTTTTAAAAATCATCATTGTGACAATATAATGAATTTCTTCCTTATTTACTAGAATTATATTTATATGCCTTCTCTTCTAGACTATGAGCTAATGTAACTCCAGCACAAATACATCATGCAGGGGATCATGTGTACATAATACCTAGCTGTGCCCTACACTAATTTATTCCAAAAATGCTCATTATGTTTGTGTTTTCATGGAGAATTTACTGAGTGCTGGGATGCACTGTCTGTGTAACATTTACATCGAAGTTTGGAGCTGAAAAGAAAATATTATACTACATCAAAATTTGCTGGACAAATGGTATTTGTGTGTGTGTGTGTGTGTGTGTGTGTGTGTGTGTGTGTAGGTAAGTGTTCTGTGTATCGAAGGGGACTGTGTCTGTGCCTGTTGAGGATCAAGAATGACTTCCAGAATCATTCTGGATTGCTTTTTAACTTCTTTATATTCCCTTCTGGAAATTCCCAGGCTCCACCTTTCAGAGCAGGAAATGCACACATTTCAGCCTGGCATTTTTTACATGGGGTCTCAGATCCAAATCATCTTGCAAGGCAAAGGCTAACTCCTGAGCTCTCTCTCCAATCCCAATGGATATTTTTAAATGGAAATGACTAAGATCACTTGGAGAGAGAGAATGATAGGAGATTTTGATGGAGAACTAAGCATCAGGGGCTGTGGACCTAACAATATGTGCAGACATTATTTTGAGGTTTTCTAATTTCTGTGCACTATGTACAAAATGTTCTACTGTTCTGACTACCTTGTATTTTTCTGATTGTTGTTTATTACTGTGAAATAATTCAAAATGTACCTTTGAAGATGATAGTTAGGAATGTTGGCTATAACAGTTTATGTGAATATGAACTAATGTGACTTCAGCACAAATACTTCATCCAGGGGGTCATGTATACATAATACCTAGCTGTGCCCCATACTAATTTATTCCAAAAATACTCATTATGCTAAGTGTCAAGTTAGTTCACAAATACAAGTTAATATATACATCCTTAATTGTGCATTATCTAGCTAAAATTTTACTACTGCCTTTTGTTTACTTACCAATCATTTAACTGTACCTGTAATTTTATAAAATGCTCATGTGTTTGGTCTTAAGCAATATCAATAAAGTTTGTCAGGAATGATTATTTTTCTGCAATCAGTGTTTGGTCCTATAGATTTAAAAAGGGCCAGTGGTTCTATGATAAATAATCCTAATTTGACTAAGGATATTCCATAATAATTTACTGGATACCATGTTAGGGAAGTTAGCAAATCCTTTAAAACCACCAGTGCCGACTGAATGTTTCCTAGGCATGTAAGTTCAGAATTACTTGAGGGGTGAAGATTTTTGTATTCATTGCCTTAAATCTAATTTTATTTTTAATCAACTAGCTGCAAAGCTGAAGTAATAAATTTATTAGAAATAATTCCTGCTATATCCATAAAGTAAATCCTAAATTTTTAAACTGATATCTGAGTTAATCTAATTCCTAAAGTATGTATTAAGAAATGTTCTGCCTCCCCCATAAACAGACATTGTTTATTCAAGTCATAGATCCCAACGCCATTCAACCAGGAGAATCAAGATTTATAGAGTAGTTATAAATCATGTATGTACAACAGTGACCTCATGTGGCTAATACTTTATGCCAGAAACTATTAGAGTAGGAACAGAAAGTCGGAGCTATAGATCAAGACTTATGTCTTGGCAAATAATGACATGTCACACCTGTATACAATTCCCTTTCTAAGGCTTCTGATCATAAAGCAAGCAATCTCTTCCAAGCTTCTATTTGGTTCCCTCTGTGTACATGCACAGGGTTATGTTGGTCAAAGACAAACAATATAGAATAAAGTTTTTGAGAGATTGGGATCAAGTCTCACTTGTATTATCCAAATCAATGTATACTGTTCTTGTGAGTTAAACAAATCCCCAAATGCTTACTGAATTCTATGTCATCATTCCAGTGTTGAATATTTAGATGTTAGAAAAACATCTATGGAAATTAAAATAAAACTACCTCATAATTTTATTATTCAGTTATTTTAACTTGTGGATAATAGTTATATCTGAAGAGTTCCCTTAACCAGTTTGTACTATAATATTTACTACTATTTAATCTAGTAGTGTAATAACTTCAAGTGGGCTACATAGTATTGAAAATAAAATGACTTCTAACTGTCTTTCACCACAAGATCAAAAGCAGTTTCCTTTATCGCTGATTCAAAGTAGTGGTACATATAGGATTCAATCTGGAGGAAAGTGGTGGTTAGGATGCCACCTTGACAAAGAGACTTCACATTATCTGAGGAATACTGCAAAGGCTGATTTCTCCTGATGTCACTGACTGGTTGCCTGAGGAAGCCCTGGAGGATTCTCATTTTCTATCTCTCTTTCCACTAATCATAAGTGCTTTATAGGGCTTGCAACCTGATCCCCAGATCTTATTTGCATTCCTGTACAAAATAGTTTCAGGACATGGGCAGAAACTATGAAGTCCCCCTATCTACCCGGCCTTCTGATTTTATCTATCTTGTCTCTTGTGAATTATTTCTTCCTTGTCTGTGTTTCTGATCACCTTGGGACTATCTGTAAGAATCATCATCCTGAGGCAAATTTTATTGATGTCACTTAAGACAAAATACATGAGCATTTCATAAACTTACAGGTACAGTTAGATGACTGGTAATAGATATTAGCTTGTATTTGTGATTAGCTTGTGTAACTTGATATTTAATATGTGATGAACCTGTGTTACATCCAACAATCTGCTTAGAATTATACACAAATTCTCCTAGAATAGAAATAAAAGCAATTTTGACTCTAACATATCTAAACTTCTTACATCTACTTGGAAATCCCACAATTTTATAGGAAAGACATGCTTTTGGGCAAAAGAAGTGGGGCTGTGAATGGATAATCATAGGACCCCTGACATTACCACATAAATTAAGATCTTGAGAGAGTGAGGGGCAAGCTGAGAAATAGTAGCTGAAGTATCAATTTAGAATATCAATCTGGAAAAAAAAGACTCACCTTTCAGAATGTAGTCTATACCTTGAATTGTGTACATGTGCTTCTGGGTCTTTGATGGGTAGAATGCTTGTTGTGCATCTGGAAGTCCAGCATTGAGACTGCATGATCTTTGTTTGACCAGTTGCAGCTGTAGGACTGAAATAGAAAAGGGAAAATCTTAAAAAGGAATTCTTTTTTTTTATTTCCACTCATAAAAACTTAACAGGTGCACTGGTACCCTCCCTCCCTCTGACCCCCCATCGCCCTATGCCCCCCTTCCCTCTCCCCTCCCTCCTCATCCCCCAGCACCTCCCCCTCCCATCCCCAGAGCATCCTTTAATGTCAAACTCTCCTCTGGGTCCTCCTCTCGGATCAGGTGCAAGGACCCAGTGGCATTTCCCAGGACCCTTTCCTGTGTTCCCCTTAAGCATAGGAACACTACTGTGGCTGCCAATCCTTTGCTTCCAAGGATCTTAGTGCCTTTAGCAAAGGCTAGACTTTGTGGGGTCAATAGTGTGTTGGACATTGTGCAGGGCATGCAAAGTCCAATTATGATTGCTTCGGCCCTAACTTGTGTGGAGTATCTTACATATCATTGTTCCTCCCATCCTTGTGCTCTTACCATCTTACTGCCCCCTCTTCCACAAATTTCCCTGAGCTTCAGGATGGGGAGAGATTAGGCTGGCCTAGTTCTAGGTGGTTGATATAGAGTCTCTGAAGTTCTGGATTATGGTTTGTTGATTTTTTTCCAGTTTTACTGCTTCTGCAATTCCCTTCACTCCATCCTGATGGATATTGGATGTCACCCCCTGGCCGGAGATAAAAAGCTGTTAAACTAGAGTCTTGTTATAAGAGTATATTCAAAGGTAGATGTAATAAAAGTAGGAAACCGCAGTGAGGGAGGCGGTCAATCACCCATTTGCAAAATGGTTACTTTAAAAAGGAATTCTTAAGCCTGAGAAATTGCTGGCAGGCAATAAAAAAAATGCCCACTCCTCTACTGTTTTCCCCTCTGGAATGCCATTTGTCCAGAAGAACTGCAAGGAGCCTGCATGCTGATAAGACTGTTAAACGCTGCCTGCTAAACTGCTTGGCTGGTGCCAACAAGTCAGCTGGTGCATCTGCACCCAAGGGGGGCTTGCAACCTCCTTTGTCCCTTGTCTGTAAAAACTGTGTAGAGACATGATTTGGTCTTGCACACACATCACCCTGCCCGTGTGTGTAAGCCCTGGTACCAGTCTTTTTCTCTCTCTCTCTTTCTCCTCTCAGTTGTGAATTTTTAGCTTTTGGTCTATGATGAATCTCTGGATGACCCCCAAATCCATAACAGCAGTGAACTCTGTGGTAAATATTCATAAATGTCCTGGTCCACTAGGGAATAGCACATAGATTACATCAAGCATGCAGCTATAGCTACCCTATGGTCATGTTGATCTCCTTGAGCAAACATACCATCAGGAAGCAAGGAACAGAGTCACCATCCTCAGACGTGTAATAACTCCCGTTGTGTAGTAGAAGCATGAAAGAAAATGTTCAGCATTCACAATTCACCAGGATTTCTCTCACCATTGAGAATAGATAGTGGACCAACGCAACAGCTGCAGCCTGATAGGACATGGTTATGAGAAGCAAGCTTACCTCTAGAAGATCTGAGTGTGACCTACTATTTTGGCCATTTTAATCAGCAGAGATACAGGAGGTAGGAAATGTGAAATGGTTAGGATGAAAGAGTTGCGATCTTAAGACCAGATAAAAGGTTAACAACTTTTCTTATTCATCTCCCACTTGCAAATTTTTCTGGGAAAAGAGATCAAACATTTAGGAAAAAAGGTGTTCCTACATTTCATAATACATTCAGACTCAGGTCACTTAAAGACTCTAGATTATTCTCCACCTATAGTTACGATGTCACTTGCAGAGCTATGGAAGTAGCTAGATTGCCTCCCCAACTCAAGTGCCAGAATTTTTCCCTGTCAGTAGTCACAGAGTAATTCCTGGAACCCTGGAAGTGTACTCTCCCTGAGCCCCTGTTCAATTAACTGGGGTCTCCAGCTTTCAGACCCACCTGTATTCAGTCACGTTATTTCTCTTCCTTAGATCTCTTTGTGGCTGTTTGTTTTTTTGTTTGTCTTTTGCTGTAGAGGGGGATTTCAAACTCAGAATGTTTTCTGAGGATGAGGCGCACATGTCAAGGCATCATACTTTTGCTGGATATTTCAATGGGAAATTAGTTCTATTCCTTAAAGAAGTGGTTTTCGAAAAAAAGAAGTGGTTTTCGAATTCAGTGGGACAGAGACTGACTAAATTCATTTCCAGAGTAATGTAATCAGAACCTCAGAGAAAACAAAGATTTTACTGTATTACTTTCAATCTCGTTTCTATCCTGAAACCAGAGCCGCAGAGAAACTCTGGTTTTTAGGAGTCAATTTCTTTTCTTTGCAAGTGAAGTTCCTTGTGAGACTTCCCTCTTCTGTTTCCTAATTTAGATCTTACCCCCCAAATGCTGGCTATATAAAAAAAGGTACTAACACAATAGCTACAAGAAAAACAAAGCAAAACAAAATAAACTTTTGTTTATTTCTAAAATCCCTATAGGAAGTTGTAAAAAGATTCATGCATAACAATAGAAAGTAAATTTAGGTAATGATTTGGATCTTCTCCAATTGCAGTCTCAGCCTTGCAAGCAACAGATTTCCTCAGAAATCCATTGTAGCTCAAACATAAAATTCTTTTTACACCATTGCTAATTGACATTGCAGAAGCATACATAAAGAGTTTTTCAATAAAGAAATAAATACCTTTTGTGTAAAACGAAGGAAAGAAAAAGGCCAATATGGGAAAATATTTTACTAAATGGGGCAAGATAGGGATTTGGGTGTTTTAAGTCTTTTCATTTATATTTGCATTTATATCACTGATCCGTAAAATTTCCAAATGAAAAAGTGGCAACACTCTGTGACAGAGGCATACTAGAGTAATTATGAGGGGAAATCCAAAAAACCCTTAGGTCCTCATGTTTAATTAGTATACAAGCATTAGCCTTGCAAATTCAGAGCTTCATTTCTTCCTCTTTTCTTCTTCCCTTTTGTTGACACAAGGATGTGAGGAACATAGTAAGTAGTGTGGAGTGTAAATATTGGAGAAGCTTAAAAACCAATGCCTCCTTAGCCTAGATGACTCCAGAGTTCACTGTTTAAAACCATTTCTTGAAGGAAATAATCTGATTTTCTGAAAAAAGAAAAGATGTTACATTGTTTGAAAATACTAAGCCAGGAATGTAAGAGCAGGTAAATACATCTGATTGGAGAGCAAAAACAAAGTGAGAATGGAAAAACTAATCCAAGTCCAGAAAGTAGATAAGCACCTAGTAAGACTAGAATATACTAAAAAGAAGATGTAGATTTGGTCTCAATTTTATACCCACCAGCAAAAAGTAGATGAAAATATGGGGACATTTGAATGCTAATTTTTTGTCATGTCAAAAGAAGAGCAGATTAAAATGAATATGATTCCTATGAAGTGGAAAGCAATATATCAAATGAAATTTAAGAAAAATGTACTCCAGATAAATTGTCTACTATGTAATAGTCTACCTTAAAGACAAAGATTTAAAAATCTCGATGATTATTTCAAATAGTGTTGAAAATAATATAACTTCAGTTAGCAATGAAGCAAATATCTTACCTAATACTTTGAGCAGGAAGCAGAGGGAACAAAGTAAAAAAGATCTGTTTCTTATTTTACATGTTTCCTTGCAAAGGAGCTTCTTTACAACAAAGGACCATAGGAATTTTTTGCTATCAGTAGTGAGGTTTGATGTATAAACATTATTGAGGGCACCCAAGTTCTGTTAACTTGAATTCTATCTGCCACATGATGGACTAAGGAATTTCAAAAGTACTTAAAATAATTATATGGTAATGTTAAGGACATAGTAGGAAACTATAGTTTTTAAATGGGAAGGCTTTGAGATGAGCTGTATTATTATAGATTGACAAATCACTGTTGGGTTTGACTTAATAGAAAACAACTTGGTCTTCAGATTTGTTTCTTATACCTTACATAGCATGTGTGGTTTTTGTTGATATAAACACGAATGATGTAACTGCATCATTGGATATGGTTGGATATGAAGGAAGGACCTCACAGACTCCTCAAGATTTTCTAGATTAATCCATGGACTTTTCTGAACTGTCTTTTAAAATAGTTCTTTTATTTTAAATCATCGTCCATGTCCATTACCTTACAAAGAGTCATTGGTTTCCTGGTAACTATCTCATAAGTAAATGAGCTGTTCTCTATGACATACATTTCAGATGGTAGAAATGGCGTGCAAAGACTTGTGGTTTTTCCAATTCAACTTCTGCAGGGTTGGTTCTTCTACCTAATCCTGGTGTGTCACAATCCACTTTGCATAGAATAAAGACATATTTATCTGATGAGAATGTATTAGAAAAAATTGAGATACTTAGCTTCATCTGATTCACTTTTGTGCTACTTTTCAACTGATTTTAAAAACGACAGGGGAAAACATTGTTGTTTATTGGCTTCATTAAATGCCAGAAAATGGTAGTGCCCTGAGCCATCCAGAGCAATGCCTTGGAAATACAACATGTTCATATTGACATGGATATTAAATAATATTTTAATTTAAAGTAATACATAGAGTTTACATATCAGTTATCTAGAAGTTAACTCAATCCAAAAAAATCAAAGGAAATGTAAAAAAGCACATGATAACACGAACAACTTTGAATAGCTTAAATTTATAAATGAGCAGAATAAACAAGATGCACTTGTTTTTAAAGAAAAGGGATTGAAAAAGAATCATAAAAGAGCAATTTCACTGATCTTACTTTTATTTTTAGCATTCTTATGAAATAGCTAACTTTATTTTAGTGAAATGCATGCTACAGATAAGAAAAATGGAAACTAGTCATTAAAAATGCCCTATTCTGAAGGAACCATAGCAAGCATGCATGGTATTTTGAGCTTTATGACATATTGAATATAGTGCCAAAACAGATGTCCCTATACAATGTCTATGATTCTGTATCATAGAAAAACCACAAATGATATATTTCTTTCATAAGATTACATTTTATTGACATAACTAAAACTGGGAATAAAATTGGATTATAGTTTTTTTTGAATTTACTGTAAACAATAATTAATTTTTATGAAAAGTCTTTCTTGCTAACTTAGGACTTTGTTTCAGCTCAACAAATAGAAATATGGATTGTTATTTAACAGGTATGAAAAAAATGTTTGATAATCTTACAGAGTTTTGCCACATAAGTAAATACCAACATTTTTAAATTGAAGTCAGTGTTTTGACTCTTCAAAACATTTTTTGCTTGAATTAGCAATGAATGTTCCTTCAACATGCACTTTCTTGTTAGCTATCTTACCACCAAAATCTTAGAGACTTTCTGCATCACTTCTAAATTGTTAGGAATATTTCTAATCTCATTATATGTAGTATAGATATGACTTTCAACCAGCTCTCCTTGCTTTTTAGTTAGAAATAACAAAGTGAGCATTCTATGCATACACTTTAGGTGCAAAATGTAGGAACGGATTATCTGGTTTAGTAGCAACATAAATAACATGTTAATGAAATATGTTTGGATGCAAAATAGCCATGATATAAAAAATACCTACATTTTAAATCAAGCGGTTTCTTGCATTACTACTTTACCTTATTGTGCAAATAAGTAACACTTTTCCAACCAGTGGTTCCCAAGTTCCCAGGTAGAATAGGTTCAGGAGATTTAGGGATGGCATTTAGTAGTACAGCATGGAACTCTATATTACAATTGTTTCTTAGTTTAAAACACTTTTTAGGAACATTCCCTTGGTTGGAGTCCTTCCCACTCTGAGGAGTTCTCATTTTTCAATAGTAAATTTTACCTTTACTGTCCAAAAAAATTAAGAAAACTTACAATTTTGGTTGAGAAGATGGGAAAATAATCTGATAATCACATTTTGCGTTTGCCTCCTTTGCTATGTTTCTGTTGGCCCCAATGGCACAACAAAACACATTTTTTTCTAATAACACTTTGGTCTCCTTGTTTCTGGTGTGGCCCTCCAGCCCCATCCCTCCTGTTCATAATCCTTGCAATTACTGTAGGTAATACATAGATTTACCTATGAGTGTCTCAAGATGGGCTGGGTGGGTTTGATACTAGGAGCCACCTATTAGGGAGTACATACGGCGCTTAATTTTCTGGGTTTGGGATACTTGACATAATATAATTATTTCTAATGACATCCATTTCCCGGCAAATTCCAGTAATTCATCATTTTTGATGGCTGAGTAGTAGTACTTCATTGTATAGATGTACCACAGTTTCCTTATCCACTCGTCAACTGTTGGGCATTTGGGTTGATTCCATGACTTTGCTATTGTAAACAGTGCTGCTATGAACATGGTCATGCTTGTGCTATCTATCTATCATCTATCTATCTATCTATCTATCTATCTATTTATCTATCTATCTATTTATCTATCACCTATCACCTATCTCTATCTATCACATATCTATCTATCACCTATCTATCGATCTCTCTCTCTCTCTATCATCTATCTATCTATCTATATTTCTTCTGTAATCAGCACAACTTTTAGGTTAGTTTTCATTATATTTTCTTTATTTTCAACTTACTCATCAACCCATTCTTCAGTTTCTCATATATTAATTCCCCCAAGAGAAAGTCACCCACAAATGCTTTATATCATTCCTATTGTTAAACACAGTGAGTGCTGTTCAGATTTCATTATGCCTCACTGCTCAGCAGCATCTCTCAACATTGTGTACTCTTCAATTCCAACAGCAAACTGTTGGCTGCAATGAGGCCATATGTTTCTTTTTTCCATCTATATTTCCTTCTGCATTAGTTAGAGTTTGGATCCTTGTGGGTTCTTTCTATTATACTTAAAACTATTATGGTGTGGTGGTGTGTGGGTGTTACCTACCTACACACGCAGATGTATGTAGAGACCAGTTGACATCCTCCAGTATCAGTCCTCAAGCCTTGGAACAGATGTTGAAATTAGAGGACATCTTTCAAGAATCTTTTCTTGCCTTGTTGAAACAGGTTCTCTCTTGTTTCTGCTACTGTGCAGGGCACACCAGGCTGATTGGTGTGTGAACTTCCAGCAGATTTTCCTGTCACTGCCTCCCTTTAGTTCCATTGGAGTGCTGGGATAACAGATTTGTAAACAAAAAAATGCTGCATCTGACTTCTGTTTGTGGTTCTAGAGACTAAATCAACTTACTTTGCTTGGACTGTGCCATGGTTAGGCACAGGTGTCAACATGAGAGTTGAGGGTTTGCGTTCTGGGCACATTTGTGGAGAATTAGTGGTTAAGTCCAGAGAAAACCTGCAAGACACGGTCTAGCTGGTGGGGAAGGCCCAGTCCATGGTGGGTGGGACTAGGACCTGAACAGATGAATAAAACACTGAGAGCTGGTTGAGGAAGTTGGCACCCTTTTGTACACTTGGCCAGACATGCTGGTCTGGCAAGTAAGGATAGTCATTCTCTCAGCCATTATGTAGAGATGGTGTGGCCAGTTTCCTCGGCTCTGGTGTTGGTGCATGCTCTCCTGTCAATCTGGACTGAGAACTGTAACTGGACCATCAGTAAGAAAATAAAGCCCTTGATGCTTTAAGCTGTTTGATTGTCATTTATCAGCAACCGTGCAAGCGAACTGCAACAGACCACAAGTATCTGCTGAGCCATGTCCAAAGTGTATGACAAGCTTTTCGTATTGGGGTTCCGGAAATTGAACACAGATTTTCACATTTGTAAAGCAAATATCTTACTATATAACTTACTGTCTGCTTTTATAAATTAGTATTTTTAAGTTCATACACACATTGATTGGCACTTCCATTCCTATGATCCCTCTTTGACAGTTTGATCTATAGCTATAAATTGACATCACCTCTAAATATAAAGTTGGATTTCTTTTTTTAATTAATTAATTAATTAATTTTTCTGCTCATACAAATGTAATAGTTACTCCTGTCCCATCCTTCCTTCTACCCCTCCCTGAACCACCCTGCTTCCTCCCCCCTTTTCCCCCTTTTTCCCCCCTCCCTCCCTTTCAAGCAGTGTCCCCTCCCCCCATCTCTGAAGCATCCTTTAATGTATATATCAAACTTTCCTCTGGGTCCTTCTCTCTGATGAGGTGTAAGGATTCAGTGGCATTTCCTAGAACTATTTCCTTTGTTCCCCTTAAGTATGGAACACTATTGTGAATGTTAATCCCTTGCTTCTAAGGATCCTAGTGCCTTTAGTGCATGCTAGACTTTGAGGGATCAATGATATCTTGGTCATTTCGCAGACCATGCAGACTCCTATTATAATTGCTTCACCCTAATTTGTGTGCAGTACCTAGTATATCATTGCTCCTCCCAACCTTGTGCTCTTACAATCTTACCACCACCTCTTCCACAAATTTCCCTGAGCTTCAGGATGGGGAGAGATTAGGCAGGCCTGATTCCAAGTGGTTGATGTAGAATCTCTGATGTTCTGAATTATGGTTTGTTGATTTTTTTTTTTCAGTTTTGTTGCTCCTGCAATGCCCTTCACTCCATCCTGATGGGTACTGGATATCATCTACTGGTCAGAGATAAAAAGCTGTTAAAATAGAGTCTTATTATAAGAATAGATTTAAAAGTAAATGGAATAAGAGTAGGAGACTGTGGTAAGGAGTGAGTCAGTCTCCTATTGCAAAATGGTTACCTTCTCTCTGTCAGACTGTATGCCCTCCCTTTCTGATAAGATCATTCCCCATCAGTTGCAAGTGACCAGGAAGGACAGTCTGTGAGCTTAACCAGATGTCTCATTGCTTACTTGCAGTCCTTGATGGTGGCCTATTATCTCTGGTGTAGCATGATCCCCTCTCTCCTTGTTTCTGGTGGGGCCCTCCTTCCCCTTCTTTCCTCTTTATAATCTTTACAATTACTATAGGTATTACAGAGATTTACCTATGTGTGTGTTTCTAAGTGGGTTTGGTAATAGGATCTACCTTTAGGGAATACATATGGCACTTAATTTTCTGTGTCTGGGATACTTCACTCAATATAATTGTTTCTAATTCCGTTCTTTCCCAGGCAAATTGCATTAATTCATCATTTTTGATGGATGAGTAGTACTCCATTGTATAGATATACCACTTTTCCTTAACCACTCGTCAACTGTTCGACATTTGGGTTGATACCATGATTTTGGTATTGTAAACAGTGCTGCTATGAACATGGTTGTGCTTGTGCTATTGAGGTGAATTTTTGCTGTATGGGGGGTTATTCCCAAAAGAGGAATAGCTGGGTCATATGGCATTTCAATCTTTAACTTCTTTAAGAATCACCAAACAGCTTGCCAGAGTGGTTGTATGAGCCTGCATTCCCACCAGCAATGTAGGAAAGTTCCCCTCCCTCCACATCCTCTCCAGCATTTGGTGTTGTTTGTATTGTGGATATTTGCCATCCTGATCAAGGTGAGATGATATCTCAGGGAAGTTTTTTCTTTTTATACAATTTTTATTATCTCCTCTGATACAAGCTTAATAGGTACACAGGTTCCCTCCCTCCCTCTTCCTCCCCCCGACCCCTCTGCTCACCCTCCCCTCATCCCTCTCTCCCCACTCTCCAGTGTCTCTCCTCCCCCAATCCCCAGAGAATACTTTAATGTGCATGCCAAACTCTCCTCTGGTTCCTCCTCTCCGATGACATACAAGGACCCAGCGGCATTTCCTTGAACCCTTTCCTTTGTTCCCCTTAAGCATAGGAACACTATTTTGGCTGTCAAAACCTTGCCTCCAAGGATCTTGGTGCTTTTAGCAAATGCTAGACTTTGTGGGGTCAATAGTGTGTTGGACATTGTGCAGGGCATGCAAAGTCCAATTATGATTGCTTCGGTCCTAACTTGTGTGGAGTATCTTGCATATCATTGCTCTTCCCATCCTTGTGCTCTTACACTCTTACCACCCCCTCTTCCGCAAATTTCCCTGAGCTTCAGGATGGGGAGAGATTAGGCTGGCCTAGTTCTAGGTGGTTGATATAGAGTCTCTGAAGTTCTGGATTTTGATTTGTGGATTTTCTTTTGCAGTTTTGCTGCTCCTGCAATGCCCTTCACTATATCCTGATGGATATTGGATGTCACCCCCCTGGCCAGAGATAAAAAGCTGTTAAACTGGAGTCTTGTTATAAGAGTATATTCAAAAGTAGGAAACCACAGTGAGGGAGGGGTAAATCACCCATTTGCAAAATGGTTACCTATTATCTGCCAGACTATATGCCCTCCCCTTCTGATGAGATCACACCCCCTCAGTTGTAAATGATCAGGAACGAAAAGTCTGGGAACTTAACCAGATGTTTCATTGCTTACTTGCAGTCCTTGATGGAGGCCTATTTTCTCTGCTATAACATGATCCCCTCTCTTCTTGTTTCTGGTGTGGCTCTCCTACCCTATCCCTCCTGTTCATGCTCCTTGCAATTGCTTTATTACAGAGATTTATCATTGAGTGTCTCTATGTGGGCTGGGTGGGTTTGGTACCAGGAGCCACCTATTAGGGAGTACATACGGCGCTTAATTTTCTGGGTCTGAGATACTTCACTCAATATAATTGTTTCTAATGACATCAATTTCCCAGTAAATTACAGTAATTCATCATTTTTGATGGCTGAGTAGTACTCCATTGTATAGATGTACCACTGTTTCCTTATCCACTTGTCAACTGTTGGACATTTGGGTTGATTCCATGACTTTGCTATTGTAAACTGTGCTACTATGAACATGGTCGTACTTGTGCTATCGAGGTGAACCTCTGCTGCATGGGGGTTTATTCCCAAAAGTGGAATCGCAGGGTCATATGGCATTTCAACCTTTAATTTCTTTAAGAATCTCCAGACGGCTCGCCAGAGTGGCTGTATGAGCCTGCATTCCCACCAGCAATGTAGGAGAGTTCCCTCTCTCCACATACTCTCCAGCATTGGATTTTTGCCATCCTGACAAGGGTGAGATGATATCTCAGGGAAGTTTTGATTTGCATTTCCCTGATGGCTAAGGATGTGGAGCATTTTTAAAGATATTTTGTAGACATTTTAATTTCATCCCTAGTAAAGTTTCTTTTAAGTTCCAGGACCCATTTTTAATTGATTTTTAATTAATTTCCTTGGTGTTTAGTTTTCTAAGTTCTTTGTGCACTCTGGACAGTAGAGCTCTATCAGATATGTGGTTAGTGAAGATTTTCTCCCATTCTGTGGGTTGCCTTTGAGCTCATGTTACAATCTCTTTATTTGAGCAGAAGCTCTTTAATTTCACAAGATCCCAACTGTTGAGAGTTGGTAGCAGTGACTGTGCCATTGGATGTCTGTTTAGGAACTGTTGGCCTAGCCCAAGAAGCTCGAGGGAATTCCTTACCTGTTCAACTATGGTTTTTATAGTCTCTGGCCTTAAATCAAGGTCTTTGATCCATTTGGAATTAAGTCTTGTACAAGATGACAAATACGGGTCCAGTTTTAATCTTCTACATGTGGAGATCCAGTTTTGCCAGCACCATTTGTTAGATACTGTTCTTTTTCCATTGGATTTTTTGGGCCCCTTTGTCAAATACCAAATGGCTGTACTTTTGTGGGCTGATATCTGGGTCTTCAACCCTTATCCATTGATCTGTATGTCTATTTTGGAGCCAGTAGCAGGCTGTTTTTAACACAATGAATTTGTAGTATAGACTAAGGTTTGGTATGGTGATACCTACAGCAGTGTTTTTGTTACTCAGGATTGTCTTTGCTATCCTGGGTCTTTGATGCCTTCATATGAATTTTGAAATTGTTTGGTGAACTTCTTTGAAGAATTGCTTTGGGATTTTAATTGGTATAGCGTTGAATTTGTATATTGCCTTTGGTAGGATTGTCATTTTTATGATGTTGATTCTGCCAATCCAGGAACACTGGAGGTCTTTCCACCTTCTGGTGTCTTCTACAATTTCTTTCTTGAGGGTTTTAAAGTTTTCATTGTAAAGGTCTTTTACCTCCTTGGTTAGGTTTATACCAAGGTATTTTATTTTTTAGGGGCTATAGTAAATGGGATTGTTTCTCTCAGGGCTTTTTCACTTCTTTCATTCTGGTTATATAGGAAAGCCACTGATTTTTGTACATTTATTTTATATCCTGCCACCCCGCTGAACTTCTGTATTAGTTCCAGGAGCTTCCTGGTGGAATTTTTGGGATCACTCAGATATAAGATCATGTCATCTGCAAATAGGGATAGCTTGGCCTCTTCCTTGCCAATTTAAATCCCTCTTATGTCCCTTTCTTGTCTTATGGCTTCAGCTAAGACTTCAAGTACAATATTGAATAGAAGTGGTAAGAGTGGACAGCCTTGTCTAGTTCCTTATCGAAGTGGGAATGCTTCAAGTTTTCCCCATTGAGCATAATCCTTGCTATGGGCTTGTCATATACAGCTTTTATTATATTCATTAAAGGTTCCTTCCATGCCTACTGTCTCTAGCGTTTTGATCATAAATGGCTATTGGATCTTGTCAAAAGCTTTTTCTGCATCTATCGAGAGTATCATGTGGTCTTGGACTTTGGACTGGTTTACATGACGAATTACATTTATTGATTTGCGTATGTTGAACCAACCTTGTGTGCCGGGGATGAAGCCTACTTGGTCCCAGTGAATAATCTTTTTGTTATGCTTTTGAATCCGATTTGCTAAGACTTTGTTGAGAATCTTTGCGTCTGTGTTCATCAGAGAGATTGGCCTATAATTTTCTTTTTCAACTGTATCTTTATTAGGTTTTGGAATTAAAACAATATTAGCTTCATAGAAGGAATTTGGTAGTGTTCCTTCCTTTGCTATTTGTTGGAACAGTTTAAGGTGTATTGGTATTATTAACTCCTTAAATGTCTGGTAGAACTCTATGCTGAATCCATCTGGTCCACCTTTTTTGGTGGGAAGTTTCGAGATTACTTCCTCTATTTCCTTATATGTTATAGGACTATTTAAATAATTCACAACTTCCTGATTCAATTTAGGTAAGTTGTGTTTACTTAGAAATTCATCCATCTCTTTTGTGTTGTCAAATTTCACAGAGTATAAGTTTTTGAAATATGATGTTATAATTCTCTGGATTTCTTGGGTATCAGTAGTGATATCTCCATTGTCATTTCTAATTTTGTTGATTTGGGTTTTCTCTCTCTTGTTTTTGGTTAATTTAGCTAGGGGTGTATCAATCTTATTGATTTTTTCAAAGAACCAGCTTTTTGACTGGTTGATTTTTTCTTTCGTTTTCTTAATCTCGATTTCAGATATTTCTCCCCTTATTTTGCTAATCTCCTCCCTTCGACTACTTTTGGGATCAGATTGCTCTAGTTTCTCTAAAGCTTTAAGCTGCATTGTTAAGTTATTTATTTCTGATGTTTCCATTTTTCTGATGTAGGCATTAAGAGCTATGAACTTATCTCCTAGGACAGCTTTCATTGTGTCCCAGAGATTTTGGTAAGTTGTATTTTCATTATTGTTCGCTTTCAGGAAATCTTGAATTTCCTTTTTAATTTCTTCCTGAATCCATGTCTCATTCAGCATCATAGTGTTAAGTTTCCAGGAGTTAGTGTATTTTCTGTCGTTTGTTGTGTTGTGGATGTCCAGCTTTAGGCTGTGGTGGTCTGATAAGGCAGAGGCTAGAATTTCAACTTTCATGTATATTTGGGGATTCCTTTTGTGGCCCAATATGTGATCTATTTTGGAGAAATTTCCATGTGCTGCTGAAAAAAATGTGTATTCTTTGGTGCGTGGATGAAAAGTTTGATAGAGATGTGTTAGGTCCATTTCTTTAAGGGTTTGATTAAGTTCCAAAGTGTCTCTGTTAAGTTTTTGACCTGTTGATCTATCCCATGTTGAGAGGGCATTGTTGAAATCCCCAAGAATTATCGTTTGGGGGTTGATTTTTCCCTTTAGATGCTGTAGGATTTTCTTAATGAATGTGGAGGGGTCCGTATTGGGTGCATATATGTTTAGTATTGTGAAGTCTTCCTGGTGAATTGTACCTGTGACTAAAATGCAGTATCCATCTGTGTCTCATGATTTTTTTGGGTTTGAAGTCCACGTTGTCCAACAGCATAATGGCTACCCCTGCCTGTTTCCTGGTTCCATTAGCTTGCAGTATTTTGGACCAGCCTTTCATTTTTAGGATGTGCCAATCTTTTGTGGTGAGATGAGTTTCCTGAAGGCAACAGATTGATGGGTTATGATTTTTAATCCAAGTTTGTAATCTGTGTCTCTTAATTGGTGAGTTAATACCATTGACATTTAATGTTATAATGGAGAAATTATTTTTAATTCTGGACATTTTTTATGTTTAGTGAATTTTGTAAGCTTATTATTTTACATTTATATTTTTGTGGTATTATACTGCTCTTCTGTCTTCCTGGATACGGTTGTTCTTTTCTTCAAGTCTGTGTATCATTTCTAGCATATTTTGAAGGCCTGGTTTGGTAGACATGTATCCCTTCATGTTGTCTTTGTGCTGGAAAATTTTTCTTTCTCCCTTGATCATGACAGATAGTTTTGCCGGGTATATCAGTCTGGGTTGGCATTTTTGCTCATTTAATACATGAAGTATGTCTTTCCAAGCTCTTCTTGCTTTTACTGTTTCCATTGAGAAGTCATTTGTTATTTTAATAGGTTTGCCTTAAAAGTGACTTGCTTTTTTTCTCTTGAAGCTCTCAGCACCTTTTCTTCATCTTGAATGTGGAGTGTTTTGACTATTATTTGATGTGGCGATTTTATATTTTGGTCATATCTGTTTGGAGTGCGAAATACCTCTTGTATTTGCATGGGTCTCTCATTCTTCAGTTGAGGGAAGTTTTCATTTATGATAATTTGAAAAATGTCCTCAGGTGTGATATTTTGAGATTCTTGCTCTGGTATTCCATGAATGCGCATGTTAGGCTTCTTCAGGTTGTCCCATATCTCTTGAATGTTCCTCTCAAGTACCTTTTTGGCTTTAACTACCTCTTCCATTGAGCTGGTTAATTCTCCCACTTTGTCTTCAAGTTCTGAAATTCTATTTTCTGCTTCGTTAGTTCTGCTGATAAGACTGTTGAGATTTGGGTTGAAGATAACTTGTCTTTTAGTTCAATTTTAAACTCTGCCTAAGACTGTTTTAACTGCTCTATGCCTATTTTCGTTTCTTGAACTATTTTTCTCAACTCCTCCGAATGCCTGTTGTGTTCCTGTTCAAAGTGGTTGATGTGGTTGTTTAATTCCTCTTGGATTTCCTGTTTCATAGTATTAATGATGGTAATGATCTGTAGCAGTTCATCTGCATGGTTGCTGATAAATGACCAAGTATGAAATTGTTTTGCCTCTATGTTATTTTTGTATCCAATAAAGCAAAAGGTGCTATCCTGCACATGTGACTCCTTAGCATCCAGAGTTATCTCTCTCTAATCTTTCTGCTTCTGTGTGTTTCCACTGCTGACTCTAAAATCCAATCCTACCTAAATCAAGTCATTCCTATTCTACTGAAAAACACAATTTCTTCCTGGTTGACTCTTGCTCTCTTTTATGTATCATTCACTGAGACTAAATTATTTTTTAAAAAATATTCTCTCTCTCTCTCTTTCTCTCTCTCTCTCTCTCTCCAGGGGGAGGTTTTGATAACTCTTATGATATCAGTCTTATGATATCCCTTCTGTCTCAGACTCCCACACAAGTCACTGTTGTAGTCCGCCTTCATGGTTGCTGAAAAATGACCATCAAACAGCTTAAGGGGACAAGGGGTTTATTCTCTTACAATTTCTGGTTACAGTTCTAAGTCCACCTTGACCGGAGAGCATGCACTAACACCAGAGCCAAGGGAATTGTCCTCACCATCACCACATAATGGCTGAGAGTTGGACAATCCTTACTTGCCAGACCAGCATGTCTCGCCAAGTGAACAGAAGGATGTCCACTCTCTCAACCAGTTCTCTGTGATTTATCCAGGGTGTAATCCCACCCACCATGGGCTGGGTCTTCCCCATCAGCTAGACAATCTCCTTCAGGTTTGCTCTGGGCTTAACGCAACCATCAACTCTCTACAACTATGCCCAGAGCTCAAACCCTCAACAGTTAACTTGACACATGTGCTTAACTATAACAGTCACCTTATCTGGTCACTTTCTTTGTTTTGAAACAATCATTTAACTGCAATGTCAGAGGAAGAATATAGGAGGGAACACTAATAAAAGCAAGTGGGCAAGCAGACAAGAGAATTCAAGCAGCATATGACAGAGACTAGAAAAGCTGTAAGACATATTTAAATTATTTGTTAAGGAATAGAAATGACAGTTTATGGGGATCAAATGGCTCTCATCAAGTTAGGTGACCAAAGGAGTCCTACTTTTTAGTATTCAAAGGTCTTAGATGTGATTGTCTGCTTTGGAAAAGATTTAAGCTTAGATGTGCTGGATTCCACAAGACAGTGTCTTAAGTGCTTCTTGCATGTTATAACACACACACACATACACACACACACACACACGTGTGTGTGTGTATGCACGTGTGTGTGCTCTTTTTTAAGCTCTCTTCCTTTATTTATTCTTATTCCCTTATTGATTTTGGATTACAATTTTCTCTTAAGTAAAAATGAGCTCTTAAAATTTTCCCAATTTCCAGTATGCTGATTGAATTGCTCATTGTATTCTAGGTGCATGAAGATATGCGAATAAACATCCCACATGAGAACAGAGCCTATTTTCTATTAACTCCCATGTTTAAGATTCTCCAGTGACCCCAGCCATCAGCATTTTGAAATCCTGTAGTAGAATGTGTGAAGCATTGTATAATATCATCTTGTTTTCTTTTCCTACTCTTCCACCTGAGAAACTTACTTTCCCTAAATGTATTTCTTTTGAAGTTTATACAGCATGGGAAAAATATTTTACTTTACATGCCAAAATCATGTCTCCAGGTGAATTTTTCTGATCAAATATTAGTTCTGATTTCCTATTGATTTCAGAAAAAATTTTAAATTTTTTCCTAGTTTTACAGACATATTGAGTACTTATCCCTGCCTTCCTTTTTTCCCCCTTCTTTTCATTCCCCATCCCTTCTTTTGTCAATCCATCCCACTCCCTCCCACCCTCCTGTCTGACTGTTTCTATGGGTCATAGGGTTCCTTCTGGTTTGTCTACCTTTGTGGGGGTTCAGACCTCTGTGCTATGCCACATGGCCTTTCCTGAGGCGGCCCCACTGATAGGGGCATTCCTCTTCACTCAACCATCCCTAGTACCAAAGGTTTCCACAACATGTAGTTATCTCTCCTGAGATCCTCACTAGTCTACAGGAGCATATTGGTATTTCAGTCTTTATGAAGTTCTGGTAAAAACAAGTCTCACTGTAGTGAGTTTTTAGATGAAGCAGTACTGCCTTGTGTGGAATGTCTTGTACAAAGGTGGATCTTTCCAATTCAGACTTTTACAATCTTACTGTGCCCCTCTTCCCCAAAGTTCCCAGAAAGTTTTTATAGCAGGTCCATCTCTAACTTAGATTCTTCTAAAATCTTGTTAGAATTTATATTCTTTCAAATGACCACCTGAAATCTGCTCTGTGTTAATCTGAACACCTTGAAATTAAATCTAATCTTGTATAATAAGGATGAGCAGCACTGAGATAAAGGAAGGCAGTTTCTAGAGTCAAATCAGCTGCATTATAAGATTTACACTGAAAAGTTTATTTGTATATTCAAGTCATTACCTGAAGATGCAGATAACACTAGTATGTATCACAAAAGCATCCATGGAGATTAAAGCAGACAAAATTCATGGAATCAGCAGAATGTTCAGTGTGTACTAATATTCAATAAAAATGTGAGAAATTGGTGGCCTTATTCCTTACATAATTGAGCTATTGTGTATCATAAATATTATAAGAATTTACAGTAATTTTTTATTTTAAATGGGCATAAGCCTCCATAATATAACACCTTTTGTAATATATTTTTATTATGTCTATTAAATCTCTAGTTAATATGAAGCTTCACAACAGAGGATACGGAGAGGAAAAATGATCTACTGCCAGAAACTGCTTCTAAGAATACAGTGTTTACTGTCAACTTCACATTACACAGACTTTCAAAAATGACTGTAAATGTGCTCTGCCTTCCCTCTGGATTTGATTATCAGTCCCTTCAGTTATTGGAATAATTTCGTTTGTCTAGATTGTCAAGGCATGCTTATTTGTTGCAGCAAATGCTTTTTGCTATTGCTAATATACTTGCTCTTGATTTTATGTAAGTGGTATGATATAAACCAGTAGAATCCTATACCTTCTTCAAAAACAGCATGATGGTCACCAGTGTGCCATGAAGATAAATTTCAGCCCTTCTGAAATTAGTTTGAGCATGTGATTTGAAGTCAGATAAACCAGATTCATATTGAACCTTGGAAAGAGCTTGCCCAGATTTACAATGTAGCTTTGTCACTGTGGTGCAAGGCAGGCTACAGCTGCATTTGTAAAGGACAACCTTACTGGTTGTCCTTTAAGCTCAGCAAGTTCAAAACCAAAAGTGCTGGATATTTCTCAGTCTTCCACAAATGTATATCCCAATTATTTTCTTTGTCATTGGACTAGTTTTATTTTTATACAGTAATACATTAGTTACTTTACAGTATTAATTTTTGATATAAATAGTGCTGGGTGTATAGTTTCTAGAAGAAAACTAATTGGTATACTTCAATTTCTCTAGATGATTGAACAAATGAGTGTGTGTTTCTTGGTACATTTTCTTCCCTCTACACTGAAATATCTTCCTCCCCTGCCACCCTCATAAACATTTTCCATTCTTCAATAATTTGCTAGTATAGGGTATCAATCCTAGCATTATTTTCTGAATCTAATTCTTATCTTAATCACATATTGTATGTATGCTCATGTTTACTTTCTAGACCTATAGACATTTTATCTTAAGGGATCCCTGAACCCATTATATATGTAATGGGTTTAGCAAATTCTCTTCTGATTATTATTTCATATATTTATATTCTGGTCATTAAATCCATGAACTGTCACATTTCTGCTACACCACAAAGTTTGGGAAACAGAATACATAAACTTTTAAGTAAAATTCTAAGCATGATACAACTTCAAGTTTTCCAAAGAACACTAATTTTCCCTACTGTCACAGAGCTACTGTATCTTTCTCTGTATCTTAGCAATATATATGTTTCTGCTCTGGTTTTTTAGACTTGAACCCATTTCTTCTGCATTGTCAGTTGCTTTAAAACTATTAGTTGCCACAGTCAGAACTGTATAGTTTATGAACATGGACTACAAATCCACTTTGAATTTTATCTCTGTCCTCTACTGGATGTCTGATATAAACCATGTAACAATTTCTCTGAGTCACAACTTCTTTATTGATAAAGCAATGCTTATCTCATAAGTTGCCGTAAGGATCAAATACGATTATGTCTAGCAGATAGTATCCCTTCAATAAATGTCGATTCTAATTGCTATTATTTGTGGTTAATTCAAAACTTGTGTCAGGTTTAGAGCTAAGTCTTCAGGGAACTCAGTTTTGCACTTTCTCTCTGCCAATGACTTAAAAATAAAGAAATGGCATTAATATGCCAAAGTGGGGTTTTTTTTGGACTGTAAAACAAAAGAAAATTAACTAAGCATTTCAATTCAGTGTCCTCTCTCTCTCTCTCTCTCTCTCTCTCTCTCTCTCTCTCTCTCTCTCTCTCCTAAATTTAATTGCAAAACTTTGTTCCTGGTACATTTTACAGTTACCATACAGTATGGGCTGATCTTTCAGGCACTTTCATTTTTTAAGCTCACTTTTATTACCTTTCCAAATGATAAATTTAATATCATTTCATAAAAATTTCTAGCTGAGAATAATGCCTCTTCTCCCCCCTCAGTGTTATTCTCTCATTCAACTAGTCTTCAAAGTGCAAAAGAAAGTCAGGGTTAATCTTATAGCTCATGAAAAATTATTACTTCTGATGGGACACAGTGGTTTAATAAGTGTCAGATGGTATCCTCCATTTATCAGAATGAAAATAATACATTTCTTACTTCCCAGAAGCCAGTCTTTTTGTTTTTAATTACAAATGAATATATGTGTTTTCATTGCCCACTAAATACCCCCTCATCCCGCCCTGTGAATTTTCCCTCTGATTACTTTCTTCCCTCTCCCACTTCTCCCTGACTTTTTGATCATCTGGTTCCCTTCTAGGATACCTGCACCAGCCAGTGCCTGAGCAGCCTCCAGGGAGTGAATAATGCACCAGTAAGTAATTCATAGTGTTTAGATGTTCTCTTTGGTGCAATTGCCCCAAACTTAAATGAATGTGTCATCTATAGCAGGCACTTTACATATTCTTTTGTGTTTTGAATGAACAATTTTGACATCACCATTCTTTAAATATCATAAACTTCAAGGACATTTATTATTAACTAGACAATATAATCCACTCACTGTATCTACTAAAAATTGATTGTCCTTTTTCTTCTTGTTATTTGACAATAGAATCTTAGATATTCAGTTAAATGATTTAATTTTCTGAATATGTATATATATATACACACACACACAATTTTGACCAATGAATTCCATTTCAATATAAAGATAAATTACTAATTGACACAGAATGTATCAAAACCAAAATAACACAAGTCTATTTAAAGTTTAACTGTTTTAGGACATTGATTTCCTAGAGAAGATCTAGCATCCATGAAAACTGTGTAGTTGGTCCTGTATTTATTTTTCAACTGCCAAATTTAGCAATGAGAGCTTGTGAACATATTCTTGAAGTTAATCTATGTGGAAGGGACACCTTTCAGTACTTCATGGAACCACAAAATAACTTACATGCTTTTTAAGAACACAAAAAGATCTGATTCTTAGCCATTACTTTTCAGATGAAAAGACTATGCAATGAACAGTTCAAAGGAAGAAACGACAGATACCACTGGCACTCATAACGATTTACAGAGCTTTTCCTATTTATAAAACATTATATCAGTATTTTGTATAATTTAGTTTGACACAAATACAGATCTTCTTATTTTCCTTTTCTGAAAAGCTTCTATATTGTTTAAATATCATGTTGGATTAGACTGCAGCACTCTCTAAATTGAATAAGTGGTTCTGCAATTGTGCGACGGAGTCTCGCTGCCAAGCAAGTGCCAACTCAGCACATTTCTGAATAGATGGCAAATGAAGCTTCAACATGCTGCTGTCTACAAGGAAAGCACTTTCTTAACAAAAATTATCTCAGTATTGCATGCCTGTTACAATACTGACTTCACAGAAAATACACTGACATGTATCTGAGAAAGGACAAATATTTTATCAATTACTTGTTGAAACACAATTATTGGGAGTTTTCACCTAGTGTAAGACAGTCACACTTGATATGACAAATAGAGGAGAATGTAATAAATAGAGGTCACATAAATTTCTATTCTGAGAAAGTAACTTTAAAAAATAGCAAGCATGGAACTGAATGGCCTTGATAGTAATACAAAGCTGATTTTCATAATTTGTTAAATCATGTTCTTTGGGGAACAAAGATTTTCCAGGAAGTTTTCAATTCCTCCTATCTGCAAAAACGGTGATCTGGTCAAAATATTACCTTATTATAATCAATTTTGTTTCTGTGAATCAATAGATGTCATTAAATAATAAAAAACAACTTGATAGTTTATGTCAGGGAGTCTTTAGCAGAGGCTGTATCTACATCGGTCAGTAGAGGCCATCTATCAGCCTTTCCTAGTACCCAGAAGTTAGCAGTTGGATCATGATGAAAAAGAATGGAAGTGCTTCCTCTATTACAATTTAACACATGCATGTCCTTGAAGATGAAAAATTGTGTCAGAATCATCACATATAAAAAAGTTATATGTAAACCTCTAGTGAATAATGAAAAATACCATATTTTGCTCTTTTATAAAAATAAGAGAAACCAGAAAACAGAAACTCCAATATCTTCTGAAGAGAATCTTCTTCTGTTTCCTTTCTCTGTACCTGTGTGGCTAGTATATGAGATGTACAATAAATTGTGGGTAATGGACTGAAGTGTGGCCATTCATGTAGGAACTCCGAATGATACTTGATTCTTGGTGCAAGCAGAGAAAAGTCAGATAGGTGTATTCAGTATTGCATATCTAGTAAATGTTAGTGTGAATAAGTCATTCAATAAAAATTATACACTTTAAATAAAGGGCTAGGAAATAAAACCATAAAATGATAAGATTATTGTATTGCTTAACACTCAAATACTTAATAAGAACAGACACAATAAAGAAAACACATATTTTAAAATGATTAATAACTATACATTCAAGAAATAAGAAATGGATAATTTATTTACAGAATTCAATAATAGCTCACTGAGGAGGTTCTTTTTAAAATTCTTATAGGAAATATTCAAAATTTAGCATGTATTGTATTTTGTTGTAACTTATGTACTAATTATTTTCTTCTGTCGAATATATTTATTATAAGAAAGGATGTAAATATTTTGCTCTCATCTCAATTAATAACATATTTGGCATTTGCCAATTTGACACTAGGAGCTTCTATTTCTGTTACTAGCAGAAACCCTGTGATTTTGAATCATAGTTTGGTAAGACACTTGTGTGGGAATAAGAGGAGAAGTAACTAACACATGAGTTTGATGGCCTAGATTCTCATACTACTGACAGATTTTTTTGGAGTGTTTTATAACTGCTACATCAATAAATCTTATGCTATGACAGAAAACATGCCATTTTATCTAAATATACTTGTAATATTATGTACTAATAAAGCATATTTTATTTTAATGATGAAATTAGCTATAATGACCTCATAAATAGTTTAGTGTGACACATTTTAATAAGATGATTTGGTTATAACAATTTCATTCAAACAGATAATGGACACTAGTTACTTTTACCTTCACTAACATCTGTTGTCCCCCTCCTACCCCTGACCACCCTGCTTTTCCATCTACAAATCTTTTTCTTGCATTAAGGTCTATCTGTTTTGCTATGTGACCTACCAGCCTAATCAGGACCATCAATGTGATGTTGGCTTGAGAGCCATCCACTGGAGCCTTGTGGATTCAACAGCAAGTGCATACCTGAAAAAAATGACCTACTCCCTGAATGTGTAACCAGCCAGTGTTTCAACAGTAAGGGGAAGAACCCCAATGAAAACCTCCCTATCCTTTAGGACCTTTGAAAAGGCTAATTTTATGTGGGCCCAACATAGGTAGCCACAGCTTCTGTAAGTCATGGTTGCAATGTTTGTGTCACACTTAGATGATGGAATTTCATAGCTCTTCACCTTATTTTCTGTCTTATATATTCCAACCCTGTCTCATTCAGCACTGAGCTTTCAACCTTCAGACCTGAGACGAGACTCCAAATGCACTGCCATTCACAGTAAAGAGAAGTTTCTCAATCTAAGACTAAGAGTAGCTCTTATGTCTATGGATGTAAGCATAGATGCATATACAAACTTCAGCGTTATCTTAATTTCATTTGGAAAGCAGTGCTATGTTTACCCTGTGAGCTTATGACTAACCAGGAATGGTAGTAACTGGTTTATGGTATCAAACATAGGTTCCTTCCCATCCAGGGCTCAAATCCAGAGGACAGGATGTCCTTGTTGAAATTGAACCACTATTACACAGGTGGGCACAGCTTGCTTGGACAGTTTGTTAAGTGGTTCAGGGCTCATTTTATCTCTTTTGTTTTGAGAAGTTATCTCACTCTGAATTCTAATTTGTTCTTAGTTGGATTCTTTTGTTTCACACTCCAAGTGCTTTGATATAGACATGAACCACCACATGTGACTTAGGTTTGGTCTATTAAATTACTTGCCGATTTTTAATCAGTATCTGACTTTATATCATATTATTTTATTGGGAATATTATATAGTAAAAGAAGCAAATTGGGAAGTAATAACATCCCATTATTTCTTCTGTTAAGTGCATTCACACTTTCCAAACCATAAGGAATATATTGCTATTAAATTGGCAGAATAAAAGCAAAAATATTTTCATATAAATCGTTCATTTTTAAAGAATTTTCAAGTTTTTTAAAATTTTTTATTATTTATTATTTATTCAATTGTGGTGTATGCGTGTGTGTATGTATGTGTGTGTGTGTAGAACCACGGACAAATTCGAGAACCACCATGGATGCCTCCACCTCCTCCTGTTAACTCTGCCCCGGGATTCACAGGCTCCGCCCTACCAGGACCAGAAACGCAGGCCGCCCCCGCTTTGGCCCGACGTCTATACATGGGGTCAAGAATCCGAACTCAGGACCTTCCGCCTGCAAGGCAGAGGCTTAACACCTGAGCCACCTCTCCAGCCCCAATTTTCAAGTTTTTAATGACTATTAGGGCTGCATTGAAATGAAAAGCTAATTTTTCAAAAGAAAAGTTCAGAAGTAAACTAATAAATAATAAACTGTTTGGGATTTGGTTTGTGTATATCAACAATGACCAATGATTCAGAGACTTCTTTCATCAGTAACTGTCTAACCCATTGTTTCCCTGGAGATAAAGCATTTCCACAACACTCAAAGGTAAAGTATTTATTATGAATGGTTTGCAGAGAGTTCTCTTTTACAATTATTGCCCTGTGAAATTTAAAGAACTTTTTTGAGTTTTTTAAATTTGTTAAAACAATTTGCTTCTATTATGCATGTTGTTTAGTTTTGTATTAGATATATTTAATATTTATACAAATATTCATCCTACTTTATTATCATATATTATGTCTCAAATAAGATCTAAAGTGAGTGGATAATGCAAACACAGGTTCAAGCAAGAGCACACATACTGTCATTCTCAGCAGGGTCCTTGTAAGGAAGCCATTTCAATACTCTTTTGTTCTTTCAATATTAAGGAATATATTGTTGTACTGGGAAAGGATGTTCATTTGGGAAATAGTAGCACGATTTTATAGAGGATACCAACTTCACTATGATTAGATTTAAGACCTGTTTTTCAGGAGAGAAATCATGTCTTGAATTGTAAACCAAACTAAGAATCTGTAGATGGAGAGTGCTGAGGGGGAAAAAGTTACTACTGATTTGCTCTATGGATATGATATTCAAACACATATTATTGTATCCATAAGTCATTGCAGCTTTCAGCTCTCAACTGAGAAACCTCCTTTTGTAATGGAGATCATTTAACACAAATGATCACAACTAGCCAAAGAGAAGAGAGTAAGTGACAGTGAGTGACTGTGGAGTGGTAAGCCAGAAACAGGACCACTAACTCACCACCCTCTTCACTAACTCACTACCCTCTCCCCTGCCACAAGGCTCAGGAAACATCACAGAAGAAGGGGCAGAAAGAATGCAGACGTTAGAGGGCAGGAAGATGTGCCACCAAATATCATCTTCTGCACATGAGAGAACTGTTCACCCATGAACTCCCTGTGTTTAATCTTTCAAGAACTATACAAGATTGGGCCTGTCAACCTTTCACCATGGAAGGGGTAAGAACTCATAAGGCACTACCTTTTCTTGGGAGATTAATGATAGCTAATGCTGGCTATGGGAAACAGAGCTATTTTCTTCATTGATGTATTTACATGGTATACATGATCCATTAAGTTCTCAGTCACATACCAATATAAGCAACCTTGATGAAATTCTCTCTCTCTCTCTCTCTCTCATATACACATGCACACACACAAAAGTAGGAGGGAGACTGGCTGAGTAAAAAGATTTCTAATAGGAGAATGAGGGGGATGGGATCAGTTAATAAATAGTAAAAAAAAAAAGCCTTAAGTTCATTGTATTTATGAATGAAACTCTCAAAGAAAATATGTAGGTATTGGTGGCATCTACTTGTTCCTATTTATTTAAATATAAACTTCCAATAAGATTAAAAAGTATGCATTTTATACACTATACTAGACTTTCCTAAACTACACAAAGTGTTTCTATTATCTATGTCAACTGGAACATGACTTTTTGAATGGTCACCAGACCATATGTATTGCATCTCTGTATATGAGGATCTAAGGAATATTGGAGATACTAAAAGATTTCTGAATGTGCAGTGATTAAAATGAATGAAATCTCACAAGTGTAATGAATCCCAGGTGTTTCAGGCAATGTTGCCCACGTTTTATTACAAGAGTTCACTGTGGCTGCAGCTCTCCTCTCACAATATACACACTGGTCACCAGACAGTCTCCACTCTAGGCAACAGTGAGTACTGTCTGGCACTTGCTTATTCAGTTACTAGATATTGTGAATCAGGGTGTTTTTAGTATATGAAGTTTCTTTCTCTTATAGAAACAACATTTTAACTACAGAGAACAAAGAGTTCTTTCATAGTCTCACCAACTTTATTCAGCAGGTTTAAAATTTTACACATTTGTACTGCATTTTTTTAGAATATTTGGTTTTAAAAATTGGTGTTTGAGTTGTCAACTTGATTTTTTTCTTTATAAAATGTCATTACATGAAATTTGACTTAGGTTTGGGACAGGATTTGCAATAATTTCTGAAATGACCTTAAATCTGCTTTTGCAGGTTTTTTATACTATGCATTTATGCAAATGGCATTCTCAGCATTGACTACTAGAATCAAAAGTTTAGTCAGCCCTGTAAAACATTGAATGTGTTCTGAATTGGGTAGCATAACATATTCACTCAAGATATAATGTAAATTTTGGGGGGCTGGAGAGGTGGCTCAGGGGTTAAGCCTCTGCCTTGCAGGTGGAAGGTCCTGAGTTCAGATCCTAGACCCCACGTATAGACGCCGGGCAGAAGCAGGGGCGGCCTGCGTTTCCGGTCCTAGTAGGGCAGAGCCTGTGAATCCCGGGGCAGAGTAAACAAGGAGGAGATGGAGGCATCCATAGTGGTTCTCGAATTCATCCATGGTTCTACACACACACACACACACACACACACACACACACACACACATACACGTATACAGGCACAATTGAATAAATAAAAAATATTTAAAAAAGATATAATGTAAATTTTATGTAAAATAGAAAACCATGTCCATCTGATTAATGTTCAAGTTTTCTTTCATCTTTAATAAATTGCAAAATTATAAGTAGTCCAAAGAATCATTTCAATACCAGTCTCACTCACTTTGGCTTATTATAAGTAAATATTTGAGATGTATACCAGTTCCAGACAGGTGTCACTTTCACAAGTGAGAATTCAGCTTTAGGTACAACTGTGAAGAATGATTTAGTTAAGGCAAGTCCTCAATAGTTCTGCAGTTTTTGTTTCCTAAATGATAAGGCAGATATGGACATTCAGTTTACTTTCAAGTCAAAGATCATAAATTCTAATAGAGTGTCTCTAGATTTAGAACCACAAAGAAAACCTAAGGGTCAGTGAGGTAGTCTAATAGGTAAAGGTGCCTTTGTGTAAACATGTAGTCATAAGTTCAATTTCTGATGGCTAGGTGGTGGAAGGAGAGAAAAGTGAAAGTTATTCTTTGACACCTAACCATGCATCATAACTAAGTTGTCACATTCTCTCTCTTTCTCTCTCTCTTATAAGTGAAATATTTTAAAAACACACTAAATTCCACTTTGCCATCTGGAAGTTCTGCTATTTCTTGGTCTTTTTGTGTCTCTACTTTTGTTTTATAAATTGTGGATGCAAATGCTTCAAAGCAGACTTGCAGCATTGCTTTGAGTCTGACTTCTTGTCTTTTATTCTACCACGTGATTTTAAACTAATTACTTCATGTCTTTATTCTTTGATTTCCTCATGTACAAAATGAATGATAACAGTAACCTCCTCCATAATATTACTGTGAGGATTTAGTGTCTATGTCATTCTTGTATTTAACATTATTTTAAATGACAACTTTTGAAAATTTAAAGAAACAATATTTTAAAGAAGCAATATTAGGGCTGGAGAGGTGGCTCAGGGGTTAAGCCTCTGCCTTGCAGGCGGAAGGTCCTGAGTTCGGATCCCAGATCCCACGTATAGACGCCAGGCGGAAGCGGGGGCAGCCTGCGCTTCTGGTCCTGGTAGGGCGGAGCCTGTGAATCCCGGGGCAGAAGGAGGTGGAGGTGCCCATGGTGGTTCTTGAATTTGTCCGTGGTTCTACACATACACAGACACACACACGCAGACGCGCGCACACACATACACATGCATATGCACACAGTTGAATAAATAATAATAAAAAAATTAAAAAAAAAGAAGCAATATTAACATAACTCTTTTAATATAATTACTTAATGTTTTGCATTTATTATATAATCTTTTTAAAATCAATTTACTTTTGTCTATGTGTATCAAAAGGCACTACTTTTGGGTGTGGAGACCCAAGGGTGACTTTAGGAGTCATCTTGGAATGCTTCCATCTCTTTCTTGCTTCCCTCTAGGATTTCCTAGGCTTGGCCTTTGAGAGCCAGAAAAGTGTGGGCTGCTGTAATTCCTGCCTAGCATTTTTACATGGGATCCGGGATCCTAACTCAGGACCTTCTGCTTATGAAGTGGAAGTCTTAACCCTGAGCCATCTCTCAAGACCATAATCTTATTATACTATAATCATAGTACAAATAGTCCATAATTCGATGTAAATTAGCAGCTTTTTACATAGAGCATTTAACAATAAGCCATCTCCAAGGAGTTAAAAGAAATTTTCAAGGAACCAACTTTCTGATTTTGGCACAATTTATCAAAACTTATTATTAATTCACAAAAGTTGGCATTAGACCATGAACTTCAGAAATAATTACAAAGCAAGAGCACTCAGCTGCTTCAAAATTAAATTCAGCATTCCTCCTGAAGGAGGAGAGTTTTAAAATTAAATGCTTTCCTTTTATATCAAAACTGATTTACAGTCATTGTACATTGTTTTTAAGAATCAGTGAAATGTAATCACAATGAGCTTTACACAGATTTGCCAATAAATAAGAATATGCTCTTAAAAATTATCATGTTGGTCACCACATAAAAAGAATCTCCACAGAATTAGATATGTCTCTACACAGTATTACAGGTTTAAATATACAACTCAGATTCCAGAGCTATTATTATGGTCTCAAAGTCTGAGACTGAAACTGAAAGATGCTCTTCAGCTGCAAATATGTAGCAATTATCATGAAATGAACTTCATTCCACATTTTTGCAAATCACCATGGTAACCTGCTTTCAATGGAGTCTTTCTGGGAAATATTCCAGACTCTATCAGACATTTTTAGTTTAGTTCAGAAGTTTAGAATATTTTTACTTGCTTGGTTGCATATATTCTTGTTTTTAGCAATATAAAATGGCATCATAAATTTATTTTCTGTAATATTGACCAACTTTGAAAACTTCAGTCAAGGAGCATGTAATAATCAGACTCTGAAGTTCAAAAGACCAAAAGATTGGCAAGTAATTGCATATATTGATAATTTTGTTCATAAATATTTTAAGAACCTATAAGTTTATGCTTTTATGTGATTCGAATTATCTAAATTTGACATTTTTTACTTTATATATGTTTGTGCATTTGTAAGTGGTGGGTGCACGTGTGTACATGAAGCATACTTGAGTACGCATACATATGGTGACCCAAAGGTGTTATCAGTAATCACTTTTTATGTTCTTTTTTAATATATCTTTTTTTTTATTTCCACTCATACAAACTTAACAGGTACACTGGTTCCCTCCCTCCTTCCAACCTCCCACCACCCTGTGGCCCCCCTCCCCTCCCCCCTTCCTCTCCATCCCCCAGTGCCTCCCCTCCCATCCCCAGAACATCCTTTAATATGGATGCAAAACTCTCCTCTGGGTCCTCTTCTCCGATGAGGTGCAAAGACCCAGTGGCATTTCCCAGAACCCTTTCCTGTGTTTCCCTTAAGCATAGGAACACTACTGTGGATGTCAATCCCTTGCCTCCAAGGATCCTAGTGCCTTTAGCAAATGGTAGACTTTGTGGGGTCAATAGTGTGTTGGACATTGCGCAGGGCACTCAAAGTCCAATTATGATTGCTTCGGCCCTAACTTGTGTGGAGTATCTTGCATATCATTGCTCCTCCCATCCTTGTGCTCTTACAATCTTACCACCCCCTCTTCCTCAAATTTCCCTGAGCTTCTGGATGGGATGAGATTAGGCTGGCCTAGTTCCAGGTGATTGGTATAGAGTCTCTGATGTTCTGGATTATGGTTTGTTGGTTTTTTTTCAGTTTTGCTGCTCCTGCAATGCCCTTCACTCCATCCTGATGAGTATTGGATGTCACACTCTGGCCAGAGATAAAAAGCTGTTAAACTAGAGTCTTGTTATAAGAGTATATTCAAAGATAGATGTAATAAAAGTAGGAAACCACAGTGAGGGAGGGGTCAATCATCCCATTTGCAAAATGGTTACTTTTTAATCTGCCAGTCTATATGTCCTCCCCTTCTGGTGAGATCATACTCCATCAGTTGTAAATGATAAGGAAGGAAAGTGAACTTAGCCAGATGACTCATTACTTAATTGCAGTCCTTGATGGTGGCCTATTATCTCTGCTGTAGCATGATCCCCTCTCTCCTTGTTATTGGTGTGTCCCTCCTTCCCCTTCTTTCCTGTTTATAATCTTTGCAATTACTGAGGTATTACAGAGATTTATCTTTGTGTGTGTTTCTAAATGGGTTTGGTAATAGGAACCACCTTTAGGGAGTACATATGGCACTTAATTTTCTGGGTATGGAATACTTCAGTCAATATAATTGTTTCTAATTCCATCCATTTCATGGCAAATTGCATTAATTCATCATTTTTGATGGCTGAGTAGTACTCCATTATATAGATATACCACTTTTACTTATCCACTCGTCAACTGTTCAACATTTGGGTTGATACCATGATTTTGGTATTGTAAACAGTGCTGCTATGAACATAGCCGTGCTTGTGCTATTGAGGTGAATTTTTGCTGTATGGGGGGGGGGTTATTCCCAAAAGAGGAATAGCTCGGTCATATGGCATTTCAATCTTTAACTTCTTTAAGAATCACCAGACAGCTCGCCAGAGTGTTTGTATGAGCCTGCATTCCCACCAACAATGTAGGAGAGTTCCCCTCTCTCCACATCCTCTCCAGCATTTGGTGTTGTTTGTATTGTGGATTTTTGCCATCCTGACAAAGGTGAGATGATATCTTAGGGAAGTTCTGATTTGCATTTCCCTGATGGCTAAGGATGTGGAGCATTTTTTAAGATATTTATTAGACATTTTAGTTTCATCCCTAGTAAAGTTTCTTTTAAGTTCCAGGGCCCATTTTTTAATTGGGCCATTTGTTTCCTTGGTGTTTAGTTTTCTAAGTTCTTTGTGCACTCTGGATAATAGAACTCTATCAGCTATGTGGTTAGTGAAGATTTTCTCCCATTGTGTGGGTTGCCTTCTGCTTGAGTTGCAATCTCTTTATCTAAACAGAAGCTCTTTAATTTCACAAGATCCCATCTGTTGAGAATTGGTTGCAGTGACTGTGCTATTGGATGTCTGTGTAGGAACTGTTGGCCTAGCCCAATCAGTTCAACGGAGTTCCCTAACCTTTCAACTATGGTTTTTATAGTCTCTGGCCTTATATCAAGGTTCTTGATCCATTTGGAATTAAGTCTTGTACATGGCAACAAGTATTGGTCCAGTTTTAATCTTCTGCATGTGGAGATCCAGTTTGGCCAGCACCATTTGTTGGAGATATTGTTCTTTTTCCATTGAATTTTTGGGGCCCCTTTGTCAAAGATCAAATGGCTGTAGTTTTATGGGCTTATATCTGGGTCCTCAACACTTATCCATTGATCTGTGTGTCTATTTTGGAGCCAGTTCCAGGCTTCTTTTATAACTATGAATTATGAAGGTTTTGGTATGGTGATACCTCCAGCAGTGTTTTTGTTACTTAGGATTGTCCTTGCTATCCTGGGTCTTTTGTGCCTCCATATGAATTTTGAGATTGTTTGGTCAACTTCTTTGAAGACTTGCTTTGGGATTTTTAATTGGTATAGCGTTAAATTTGTATATTGCCTTTGGTAAGATGGTCATTTTTACGATGTTGATTCTGCCAATCCAGGAACACGGGAGGTCTTTCCACCTTCTGGCGTCTACTACAATTTCTTTCTTGAGGGTTTTAAAGTTTTCATTGTAAAGGTCTTTTACCTCCTTGGTTAGGTTTATACCAAGGTATTTCATTTTTTTAGGGGCTATAGTAAATGGGATTGTTTTTCTCAGGGCTTTTTCACTTCTTTCATTCTGGGCACATAGGAAGGCCTCTGATTTTTGCACATTTATTTTATATCCTGCCACCCTGCTGAACTTCTGTATTAGTTCCAGGAGCTTCCTGGTGGAGTTTTTGGGATCACTCAGGTATGAGATCATGTCATCTGCAAATAGTGATAACTTGACTTCTTCCTTGCCGATTTGAATCCCTCTTATGTCCCTTTCTTGTCTTATGGCTTCAGCTAAGACTTCAAGTACAATATTGAATAGAAGTGGTGAGAGGGGACAGCCTTGTCTAGTTCCTGATCGAAGTGGGAATGCTTCCAATTGTTCCCCATTGAGCATAATCCTTGCTGTGGGCTTTTTGTATACAGCTTTTATTATATTGAGAAAGGTTCCTTCCATTCCTACTGTCTCTAGCGTTTTGATCATAAAAGGCTGTTGGATCTTGTCAAAAGCTTTTTCTGCATCTATCGAGAGTATCATGTGGTCTTGGACTTTGGACTGGTTTACATGATGAATTACATTTATTGATTTTTGTATGTTGAACCAACCTTGTGTGCCGGGGATGAAGCCTACTTGGTCCCCGTGAATAATCTTTTTGATATGTTTTTGAATCCGATTTGCTAAAACTTTGTTGAGAATCTTTGCGTCTGTGTTCATCAGAGAAATCGGCCTATAGTTTTCTTTTTTTTTTTTTTAACTTTTTTTAATTATTATTTATTCAACTGTGTGCATATGCATATGTGCGCGCATGCATGCATGTGTGTGTGTGTGTGTGTGTGTGTGTATGTGTAGAACCACGGACGAATTCATGAACCACCATGGACGCCTCCACCTCCTTCTGCCCCGGGATTCACAGGCTCTGCCCTACCAGGACCAGAAGCGCAGGCCACCCCCGCTTCCACCTGGCATCTATACGTGGGATCTGGGATCCGAACTCAGGACCTTCCGCCTGCAAGGCGAAGGCTTAACCCCTGAGATTAAGACGAAGGAATTAGGTAGTGTTCCTTCCTTTGCTATTTGATGGAACAGTTTAAAGAGTATTGGTGTTATTAGCTGCTTAAATGTCTGGTAGAACTCTGTGCTGAATCCATCTGGTCCAGGACATTTTTTGGTGGGATGATTTAAGATTACTTCCTCAACTTCCTCATATGTTATAGGACTATTTAAATAATTCACAACTTCCTGATTCAATTTAGGTAAGTTGGGCTTACCTAGGAATTCATTCATGTCTTTTGTGTTGTCATATTTCACAGAGTATAAGTTTTTGTAATATGACATTATAATTCTATGGATTTCTTGGGTATCAGTAGTGATAACTCCATGTTCATTTCTAATTTTGATATTTTGGGTTTTGTCTCTCTTGCTTTTGGTTAATTTAGCTAGGGGTGTATCAATCTTATTGATTTTTTCAAAGAACCAGCTTTTTGACTAGTTGATTTTCTGTATCATTTTCCTAATCTCAATGTCAGATCCCTTTAATTTGCTAATCTCTCTTCTGCTGCTTTTGGGATCAGATTGATCTACTTTTTCTAAAGCTTTAAGGTGAATGTTAAATTATTTATTTCTGACATTTCCATTTTTTTGATTAGGCATTAAGAGCTATGAACAGTTTTCCATTGTGTCCCAGAGATTTTGATAAATTGTCTTTTCATTATCGTTCGCTTTCAGGAAATCTTGAATTTCCTTTTTAATTTGTTCCTGAATCCAGTTTTCATTCAGCATCATAGTGTTAAGTTCCCAGGAGTTAGTGTATTTTCTGTTGTTTGTTGTGTTATGGATATCCAGCTTTAGGCCATGGTAGTCTCATACGGCAGAGGTTAGAATTTCAACTTTCATGTATATTTGGGGATTCCCTTTGTGGCCCAATATGTGATCTATTTTGGAGAAAGCTCCGTGTGCTGCTGAGAAAATTTTGTATTCTTTGGTGCGTGGATAAAAAGTTTGATAGAGATCTGTAAGGTCCATTTCTTTAAGGGTTTGATTAAGTTCCAAAGTGTCTCTGTTAAGCTTTTGACCTGTTGATCTATCCCATGTTGAGAGGGCAGTATTGAAATGCCCAAGAATTATCATATTGTAGGGTTTTCTTAATGAATGTGGAGGGGCCCCTATCGGGTGCATATATGTTCAGTATTGTGAAGTCTTCCTGTTGAATTGTACCTGTGACTACAATGTAGTATCCTTCTGTGTCTCTTGTGATTTTTTTTGGTTTGAAGTCCACATTGTCCGACAGCATAATGGCTACCCCTGCCGGTTTCCTGGTTCCATTAGCTTGCAGTATTTTGGACCAGCCTTTCATTTTTAGGATGTTCCTATCTTTTGTGGTGAGATGAGTTTCCTGAAAGCAGCAGATTGTTGGGTTGTGGTTTTTAATCCAAGTTTATAATCTGTGTCTCTTAATCAGTGAGTTAATACCATTGACATTTAATGTTATAATGGAGAAATTATTTTTAATTCTGGACATTTTTTATGTTTAGTAGCTTTTGTAAGTGTATTGTTTGACATTTATGTTTTGGTGGTATTATGCTTCCCTTTTGTCAAACTTTTTCTTCAAGTTTGAGTATCATTTCTAGCATTTTTTGAAGGCCTAGTTTGGTAGACATATATCCCTTCAAGTTGTGTTTGTACTGGAAAACTTTTTTTTCCCCTCAATCATGACAGATAGTTTTGCCAAGTATATCAGTCTGGTTTGGCATTTTTGCTCATTTAATACTTGAAGTACGTCTCTCCAAGCTCTTCTTGCTTTTACTGTTTCCATTGAGTAGTTATTTGATATTCTAATAGGTTTACCTTTAAAAGTGACTTGCTTTTTTTCTCTTGAAGCTCACAGCACCTTTTCTTTATCTTGAATGTGGAGTGTTTTGACTATTATTTGATGTGGCGATTTTCTATTTTGGTCATATCTGTTTGGAGTGCAAGATGCCTCTTGCATTTGGATGGGCCTCTCATTCTTCTTTTGAGGGAAGTTTTCATTTATGATAATTTGAAAAATGTCCTCAGGTGTGATATTTTGAGATTCTTGCTCTGGTATTCCATGAATGAGCATGTTAGGCTTCTTCAGGTTGTCCCATATCTCTTGAATGTTCCTCTCAATTATCTTTTTGGCTTTAACAACCTCTTCCATTGAGCTGGTTAATACTTCCACTGTGTCTTCAAGATCTGAAATTCTATTTTCTACTTCGTTAGTTCTGCTGATAAGACTCTCTGTTGAGTTTTGGGTTGAAGATAACTTGTCTTTCAGTTCGATTTTAAACTCTGCCTGAGACTGTTTTAACTGCTCTATGCCTATTTTCATTTCTTGAACTGTTTTTCTCAACTCCTCCAAGTGCCTGTTGTTTTTCCTGTTCAAAGTGGTTGATTCAGTTGTTTAAGTCCTCTCGGATTTCTCTTTCATAGTATTAATCATGGTAATGATATACTGTAAAAGTCTTTATCTTGGATCTGGCTTTATTGGCTATTTTCTGTGAATTTGTTCTGGTTGAAATCCATTATTATGGAGTTAATTCTTTTGGTGAGAGATTGGTCTTCTTGGGTTTGTTTCTCATGGATCTGCACTTTGACTTGGGCATTGTTGTTTTGTTTCTTAGGACCTTTCAGTTTCTGTGTGTTTTTTAAAATTTTTTATTATTTATTATTTATTCAATTGTGTGCGTATGCGTGTGTGCGCACATATATGTGTGTTTGTGTAGAACCACGTACAAATTTGGGAACCACCATGGACTGCCTTCACTTCTTCCTTGTTTATTCTGCCCCGGGATTCACAGGCTCTGCCCTACCAGGACCAGAAACGCAGGCCACCGGGGCTTCCGCCAGGCGTCTATAGGTGGGGTTTAGGATCCGAACTCAGGACCTTCTGCCTGTAAGGCAGAGGCTTAACCCCTGAGCCACCTCTCCAGCCCCAGTTTCTGTGTGTTTTTGACTGAACTGATTTAGTTGGTATTATTACACTTCAGCAGTTATTACTCGTGCTTGCCTTGGATTGGGTACGTTTGTCTTTTGTTATTGTTATTTCCTAAATGAGGCTATTAGGCTGTTAGTACATCAGTTAAGTCAGGTTAAGTAGATGGGTTTAATATTAGTATGGTAGTGCACTTTTATGATTTAGTATCTTGGTGATATGTGATGATGAGTGGTGTACTCCCTGGAGTTGTATATGTTTTTGGGGTGGCTGTATGGAAAAGTTGATCTTCAGTGATTAATACTTGAAAGGAACAGTAAGGTGCAAAAAAAGGAGGTTTACTTATCTTTGGGCTGGATGTGAAGAATCTCTCCTATGTGATAGGATGATTGTAGAGGGCTTCAGATGTATGGCCTTTGTCCCTTGGAGTTTTGCTTGAGTTTCCTTTGGACTCTATTGAATTCTGAGAAGCAGTGTGTCTTCCGTGGACCACATGCGTGGGTCTCAGGTGGGTCGGAGAGGCAGAGGGTCTGATGTTGATGGCAGGATTCTTCCCACCCAAGCTCCAGGGATGGAGGAATGTGAGCAAGTCCTGTCCCATCAGGTCAGGCAGGCGGGCGGGAGGAAGAAAGGGGCTGGGGCCCTGGGCATGGCCCAGTCAAGACAGGAGGCAGTCTGGATGCCACTGGGACCCCGGGGCCACCTGGGGGGCTGGGCGAACTCACCTAGGATGGAGCATTGGGAGCCACTCTTTATGTTCTAGATAAAGGTTTTAACCATTTAGCCTTCTTTTCAGCCCTCAGCATTTACTTTCACCATGGATAGCTTATTTAATTTCATTTATATGAATTACAATTTAATTATTATCTATGTTGGATATAACACTGATAAAATGATATCAACAAGAATTTCAGGGTGCATTTCGGTGGTAGAATACTTGCCTGGCATGTACAGGCCCTAGGTTGAATTTCTCAGCACTTGCAAAAATAGTATCAATAACATCAAGCTTAACTATAAAAAAGTGTTTGTTTTGTAGTTTCGTATATTGAAGAATATCTAATGTACTTCAAAAATAATGAGGAGCTCTGACACTAAATAAACATTGTTCTCAGGTCGACGTAAATAGCCTGGAGATAAGTTACATGTAGATTCAGGGAACAAAGACATCTCCCTGCACTTTACAAGAATGATACCAAGTAGGTAGGATGAATGGGTCACGAAGAAAAGACAGACAATAAACAAATTGCTTTAGGAATGGAGAAAAAGAGGATATTAAACAAGTGTTGATACCGATGGACAATTATTGGGATGTATTGGTTTAGGTCATTCATACATAAACCTCCATGAAGACCTTTGGAAAGCCAGTTGTACATTTTTAGGCTAGTGTCATCTTCTTCCAATTACTAAAGGAATACATGGTCTAACCAGCGTAAGGAAACAAGGGGTTTGTATCCATTTGTGTCGGGAGAGTTCATACCAACACTGGGAGAGCAGGGAACTGTCCTCACTAATTCCACTAGGACCTGCTGATACAAGAGCCTATTTTCTTCCTTGTCAAGTGTGCTAAGGAACTCTCTCTCTTACCCTTACCCCTCCTCTCCCCCACAAGGGAAGGGTACCGACCCACTATGGGCCAGGTCTCCCCAGTCAGTTATACAGTCTCTAATAGGTTTGCTCAGGGTTTGTTTTAAGCCTACAACTCTTCACAAATGTACCCGAAAGCTCAGGTTTAGATTATTAAGGTAGCATCCATAACCAACTACCAACTACCAGAAAGCTTCCTAGGTTAAAAATTGTGGTTTAGAAAGAATGGATGAAAAGTGATGGGAAAGATTTCAGATTACAGACAACATATAATGTAGTGATTTTGGTCAAAGTACATGCCATACCCTAATAAAATTGCATTTATGAAATCTGTATCTATGGGAAATGAATATATGCCAATGAAAAGAAGAAGAGAAAAAAAGGGTTAATGACAAAAAGGTTTAAAATTGCTTCCAGTAAAGTGCCAGATGTAAGCCAATGATTCAGCTTCACAACTTCCCTGAACATGCTACATAGTTCTGTCTTTGATATTTTTCATTTCTGTATATTGACTGTGTACACCATGCCTAGGTTAGCTTTTGTTTATTTAACCTCTGCAACTTCCTTGCTTATTTTTACTTTACTTTCTAGCAGGTTTGCAACTACTTGCCTAAGGCTTTTTTGCATAAAGATCAGTCCTGCAGATTATGAAATCCTTGAGTCACATTTTCCTCCTTTGAGTGTCATGAAAGTGTTCCATTACTCCCCAACCATGAAACAGACACCCCAGTCTTTCAACAGTTTCAAATGACAGTGGTCTCTGACACCATGTGGAACTACTGGCTTCTTTTGAAGCAGAGTCACTTGAAGCCAGTCACAAATTCCTGAAGCTACAGCTAGAAAATGAGATGACAAAATACCTGACAGTTTAAGTTGCAACATTTGTGAGTCTTTTATTTTTGATAGGTAACTAATACAGCAACATTTCAGGAGAAGGACATTTCAGCAAGAAGAACTTTACCTCAAGGGCCTTGAAAGAAAGACACACACACACACACACACACACACACACACACACACCATTATTCTTATAACTGCAGCATAATCTTCTGAATTGAAGCAGAGCAGACAGCCTCTGAGGTTAGAGAGATATATCTATAGGCCTTGCAGGCCATGGGGATGCTTTGGTGTGATTTAAAATGCCAGAAGAACCTCTGGAAGATTTATTTGAGACACTATTTCATTTTTTGTAATTGCTGTAAAAAAGAAAGTGTAGTGAAGGGAGGAACGAAAGAAAGGAGGAAAAATGTGGGAGATTGCCAAGTGTTTGTCTAACCATATACTGAGATTGAAAGATTGACTTCCAGATAATCCTTGGTTGAATTTCAGCACTTCAGTTTGCCCTTGAACTCTGTAAAGTACTTACTGAACATGACTCATTTCTCTTAGATTAGTTTGAGTTTTAATCAACCATAATACAAGTATAATAAATTTGTAATTTCCTTAAATCATTACACAAGTAAAATTCAATTTGGTAAGGAATTAAGTTATAATCTCTTGAAGGAATACAAAATATAAGGACAGAAGTCCTTAAAAATAGATAGCTTTTCAATCAAAAATGAGTATACAGGCTATATATTGTACTTTTGATTTCAGATGTATTCATGACTATGATTACACAGGCTAACATCATTGACTTTTATGGAGTTGGCTTTTATATTTCACTAGAAACTAAATTATATATAAATAATCTTTTATTTATGATTGAGGAAATTACATCAGAGCAGGATTTTCATAGGAACAAACTTTGTGGAAAGAATACAGTTCTCTCAAATGTCATTCACATATTTAAAAAAAAAAAGCAAAAAAAAGAGGAAGAAATGTAAAGATTTTATATTTTAAAAAATCTTGATTTATTAATCAATCCATGCACTTGAGGTATTTGTTAATTTTTCTACCAGCACTGTGGGATTCTGTGTGCAGAAGTTCTTTGACTTTTAAAGACTATTATTAATGAACGAATATTTAAAATATCCTTTTCGGTCGGGACGCGTAAGCGAGATCCAGCCGGGCTCTCACCGCGCGCTCTAGGACCCCCCAGGTCAGCCCACAGGGACCCGGCTCCGACTCCCGCCATCCAGCCAGAGCCGTGCGGGGGCCGAGGGACGAGGAGGACCTCCCCCTGCGCCCGGGCCCCGCCCCAGCTGCCCTCGGGTTAAATAGCTCCACGCCTACGCGCCCATCGTCCCTTTTCACCCCACCCCGCTCCGCTGGTCCGGACACGCGCGCGGTCCACCCGGGCCTCACCCCACGCCCTAGGTGAGTCCCCGTTCGGGCCCCGCCCACCAGTACCCCAGGCCAAATAATTCAGTTTAGTGAAATTGAGAGATCTTAAGAGTTAAAATGACAATGCCAAAGTCAAAGTGCAAATCCATGAGAAGCAACACTCAAGTAAACAAATTTCCCACTGAAGAAATTAATCCCATAATGTTAGATTCCAACAAGAACAAACCCGCGGAAAAAGGCCAAGAAAGCCTGACCCAGGATAACGACTTTCAAAATATGATCATTACCATGTTCAATACTATGAAAGAGGAAATCCGGGAGGAATTACATAATCGAATCAATCGCTTTGAAGAGGAACACAACAGACATCTGGAGGAGTTGAGAAAAACAGTGCAAGAAACAAAAAGTGGCATAGAGCAGTTAAAACAAACTCAAGCAGAGTTTAAAACTGAGCTAAAAGACAAGTTATCTTCAACCCAGAACACCTCAGAGAGTCTTATCAACAGAACTAATGAAGCAGAAAACAGAATTTCAGACCTGGAAGATAAAGTGGGAGTACTAACCAGCTCAATGGAAGAGGTTGTTAAAGCCAAAAAGATACTTGAGAGAAATATCCAAGAGATATGGGACACCCTGAAGAAGCCTAACATGCGTATTCATGGAATACCGGAGCAAGAATCTCAAAATACCACCCCTGAGGAAATTTTTCAAACGATCATCAAGGAAAACTTTCCTCATCTAAAAAAAGAGAGGCCCATTCATATACAAGAGGCATTCCGCACCCCAAACAGATACGACCAAAATAGAAGCACGCCGCGGCAAATAATAGTTAAAACACTCCACATTCAAGATAAAGAACTGGTGCTGAGAGCTTCAAGGGAGAAAAAACAAGTCACTTTTAAAGGCAAACCTATTAAAATAACAAATGACTTCTCAGTCGAAACAGTAAAAGCAAAAAGAGCTTGGAGAGACATACTTCAAGTATTGAATGAGCAAAAATGTCAACCCAGGCTGATTTACCCTGCAAAACTATCAGTCATGATCGAGGGAGAAAGAAAAATTTTCCAGCACAAAGACAACTTTAAGGGATACATGGCCACCAAACCAGGCCTTCAAAAACTGCTAGAAATGATACTCAAGCGTGAAGAAAAAAACAGGCATATCCAGGAGAACAGAAGGCAAATATAACACCATTAAAAGCGAAGCAATATACTTATAAAAGCTACTAAACATAATAAATGTCTGGAATTAACAATAGTTTCTCCATTATAACACTAAATGTTAATGGACTTAATTCACCGATCAAGAGACACAGATTACAAACTTGGATTAAAAATCACAATCCATCAATCTGTTGCCTGCAGGAAACCCATCTCACCACAAAAGATAGGCACGCTCTAAAAATAAAAGGCTGGTCAACAATTCTACAAGCAAATGGAAGCAGAAAACAGGCAGGGGTAGCCATTATGCTATCAGACAAAGTGGATTTCAAACCAAAAAAAATTATAAGAGACATGGATGGATACTACATTTTAGTCACAGGTACAATTCACCAGGAAGATTTCACAATACTGAACATATATGCACCCAATATGGGCATATATTAAGAAAACCCTACAGCGTCTAAAGCATGAAATCAACCCCCAAACGATAATTCTAGGGACTTCAACACCGCCCTCTCTACATGGGATAGATCAACAGGTCAAAAGCTTAACAGAGACACTTTGGAACTTAATCAAACCCTGAAAGAAATGGACCTCACAGATCTCTATCGAACTTTTCACCCACGCACCAAAGAATACACATTTTTCTCAGCAGCACACGGAACTTTCTCCAAAATAGATCACATACTGGGCCACAAAATGAATCTACACATATACAAGAAAGTTGAAATTCTAACCTGTGCCCTATCAGACCACCACGGCCTAAAGCTGGACATCCACAACACATCAAACAAGAGAAAATACACTAACTCCTGGAAACTTAACACTATGATGCTGAATGAGAACTGGATTCAGGAAGAAATTAAAAAGGAAATTCAAGATTTCCTGAAAGTGAATGATAACGAAAATACAACTTACCAAAATCTCTGGGACACAATGAAAGCTGTTCTAAGAGGTAAGTTCATAGCTCTTAATGCCCACGTCAAAAAAATGGAAACATCAGAAATAAACAACTTAACAATGCAGCTTAAAGCTTTAGAGAAACTAGAGCAATCTGATCCCAAAAGCAGTAGAAGAGAAGAGATTAGCAAAATAAGGGGAGAAATATCTGAAATCGAGACTAAGAAAACGATAGAAAAAATCAACCAATCAAAAAGCTGGTTCTTTGAAAAAATCAACAAGATTGATACACCCCTAGCTAAACTAACCAAAAGCAAGAGAGAGAAAACCCAAATTAACAAAATTAGAAATGAACATGGAGTTATCACTACTGATACCCAAGAAATCCAGAGAATTATAACATCATATTTCAAAAACTTATACTCTGTGAAGTTTGACAACACAAAAGAGATGGATGAATTTCTAAGTAAACACAACTTACCTAAATTGAATCAGGAAGTTGTGAATTATTTAAATAGTCCTATAACATATAAGGAAATTGAGGAAGTAATCTCGAATCTTCCCACCAAAAAATGTCCTGGTCCAGATGGATTCAGCACAGAGTTCTACCAGACATTTAAGGAGTTAATAACACCAATACTTCTTAAACTGTTCCATCAAATAGCAAAGGAAGGAACACTACCAAATTCCTTCTATGAAGCTAATATCGTTTTAATCCCAAAACCTAATAAAGATTCACTTAAAAAAGAAAACTATAGGCTGATCTCCCTGATGAACACAGACGCAAAGATTCTCAACAAAGTCTTAGCAAATCGGATTCAAAAACATATTAAAAAGATCATTCATGGGGACCAAGTAGGCTTCATCCCCGGCACACAAGGTTGGTTCAACATACGCAAATCAATAAATGTAATTCATCATGTAAACCAGTCCAAAGTCCAAGACCACATGATACTCTCGATAGATGCAGAAAAAGCCTTTGACAAGATCCAATAGCCTTTTATGATCAAAACACTAGAGACAGTAGGAATGGAAGGAACCTTTATCAATATAATAAAAGCTGTATACAACAAGCCCACAGCAAGGATTATGCTCAATGAGGAACAATTGGAAGCATTCCCACTTCGATCAGGAACTAGACAAGGGTGTCCACTCTCACCACGTCTATTCAATATTGTACTTGAAGTCTTAGCTGAAGCCATAAGACAAGAAAGGGACATAAGAGGGATTCAAATCGGCAAGGAAGAAGTCAAGCTATCCCTATTTGCAGATGACATGATCTTATACCTGAGTGATCCCAAAAACTCCACCAGGAAGCTCCTGGAACTAATTGAGAAGTTCAGCAGGGTGGCAGGATACAAAATAAATGTGCAAAAATCAGAGGCCTTCCTATATGCCCAGAATGAAAGAAGTGAAAAAGCCTTGAGAGAAACAATACCATTTACTATAGCCCCTAAAAAAATGAAATACCTTGGTATAAACCTAACTAAGGAGGTAAAAGACCTTTACAATGAAAACTTTAAAACCCTAAAGAAAGAAATTGCAGAAGCCACAGGAAGGTGGAAAGACCTCCTTTGTTCCTGGATTGGCAGAATCAACATTGTAAAAATGACCATCCTACCAAAGGCAATATACAGATTCAATGCTATACCAATCAAAATCCCAAAGCAATTCTTCAAAGAAGTTGACCAAATAATCTCAAAGTTCATATGGAGACACAAAAGACCCAGGATAGCAAAAACAATCCTGAGTAACAAAAACACAGCTGGAGGTATTACCATACCAAACCTAAGTCTATACTACAAATCCATAGTTATAAAGACAGCCTGGTACTGGCTCCAAAATAGACACACAGATCAATGGATAAGGATTGAAGACCCAGATATAAGCCCACAAAGTTACAGCCATTTGGTCTTTGACAAAGGGGCCCAAAGAATCCAATGGAAAAAGAACAGCATCTTCAACAAATGGTGCTGGCAAAACTGGATCTCCACATGCAGAAGATTAAAGCTGGACCCGTACTTGTCACCATGTACAAGACTTAATTCCAAATGGATCAAGGACCTTGATATCAGGCCAGAGACTTTAAAAACCATAGTCGAAAGGATAGGGAACTCCCTCGAGCTGATTGGGCTAGGCCAACACTTCCTAAACAGACATCCAATGGCACAGTCACTGCTACCAACTCTCAACAGTTGGGATCTTGTGAAATTAAAGAGCTTCTGTTCAGATAAAGAGATTGTCACACGAGCTCAAAGGCAACCCACAGAATGGGAGAAAATCTTCACTAACCACATATCTGACAGAGCTCTACTGTCCAGAGTGTACAAAGAACTTAGAAAATTAAACTCCAAGGAAAACACTGGCCCAATTAAAAAATGGGCCCTGGAACTTCAAAGAAACTTTACCAGGGATGAAGTGAAAATGTCTAACAATCATCTTAAAAAATGCTCCACTTCCTTCGCCATCAGGGAAATGCAAATCAAAACTTCCCTGAGATATCATCTCACCCCGGTCAGGATGGCAAAAATCCACAATACAAACAACGACAAATGCTGGAGAGGATGTGGAGAGAGGGGAACTCTCCTACATTGCTGGTGGGAATGCAGGCTCATACAGCCACTCTGGCGAGCCGTCTGGAGATTCTTAAAGAAACTAAAGATTGAAATGCCATATGACCCTGCTATCCCACTTTTGGGAATAACCCCCCATGCAGCAGAGGTTCGCCTCGATAGCACAAGCTCGACCATGTTCATAGCAGCACTGTTTACAATAGCAAAGTCATGGAATCAACCTAAATGTCCAACAGTTGACGAGTGGATAAGGAAACAGTGGTACATCTATACAATGGAGTACTACTCAGCCATCAAAAATGATGAATTACTGGAATTTGCTGGGAAATGGATGTCATTAGAAAGAATTATATTAAGTGAAGTATCCCAAACCCAGAAAATTAAGCGCCGTATGTACTCCCTAATAGGTGGCTCCTAGTACCAAACTCACCCAGCCCACATTGAGACACTCAAAAGTAAACCTATGAAGCACAGTAATTGCAAGGATTATGAACAAGAGAGATGGGTTAGGAGGGCCACACCAGAAACAAGGAGAGAGGAGACCATGTTACAGCAGAGAAAATAGGCCTCCATCAAGGTCTGCAAGGGGTGACATACAGTGCCCAGCAGAATGGAGTGAAGGGAATTGCAGGAGCAGCAAAACTGCAAAAGAAAATCAACAAACCACAATCCAGAACTTCAGAGACTATATCAATCACATAGAACTAGGACAGCCTAATCTCTCCCCATCCTGGAGCTCAGGGACATTTGCGGAAGAGGGGGCGGTAAGATTGTAAGAGCAAAAGGAGGGGAGGAGCAACGATTTGCAAGATTCTCAACAATAGTTGGGGCCAAAGCAATCGTAATGGGACTTTGCATGCCCTGCGCAATGTCCAGCGCACTGTTGCCCTCATAAAGTCTAGCATCTGTTAAGGGCACCGAGACCCCTGGAGGCAAGGGATTGACAGCCATAGTAGTGATCTTATGCTTAAGGGGAACAAGAGAAAGGGCTTATGGAAATGCCACTGGGTCCTTATATGTCATCGGAGAGGAGGACCCAATGGAGAGTTAGGCATATACAATAAAGGACTCTCTGGGAATTGGGGGGGAGGCACTGGGGGAAGGGGAGGGGGAGGAGGGGGGAGGGAGGGAACTGGTAAAAAATTTTAAAATGTATAATTAAATTTTTAATAAAAAAAAAAGAAATTGAATAGTGTGGATTTCAGTAAGTGGGTCTATGAGTAAGTAAAAAGAGAGAGGATACCATAATGCAATAGCTCATCCCTAGAAAAAATAGGGTCTGAAAAATTAGTAAAAATAAGATAATAAAGAATAGAAGATGAATTCTAAATCGAAAAAAAAAATATCCTTTTGACCCTTGCTGACAATTGCTTTATGCTCAGTTGTCTTTGCTGATTTTAAAACAATTTAGTAGACAATTCAACAATCACAAATCTTCAAAGGTCAGAGCGAGTCCAAAATTTCTCACAGGGTGAAATTGTTGTATATAATAGGGAAGATAATAGAGAAGAAATGTGAATTTAAAAACTTTGCATGAAACTTAGGGTTTTCAAGATTATTAAGACCAAGTATAAGAGATTGTTAAATGTGTACTTTGTGTGTGTGTGTGTATCAGTGCATGTTCATGTGTGCTTATATATGTGTAATTAAAATTTAAATAGACATTGTTGGAAAGGAAAAAAAGAAAAAGGAAAGTCAGCTGTTAGCACATGAATTGGGAGGGATAAGTATATTTTAACAGAGGTGGTTTTTGTTGTGATTTATATTATTTTCTGTATTTGTGATAAGATGAGTAAGGTAGCTAAAGAAAACATTCGGGCAAGATTTAAGGTTAAACCAGAACTATCCTGGATATCTAAGGAAAAAGTTATTTATAAAACCATGTATGGATTTTGGAAAATTATGGGATGGGGTAAAGCAGCAATTTCCAAGTAAAGGCAGGGTTATACCAGCTGTGTTTTGATGTGTCTGTAAGGTCTGGAGGTCTTTGGATTCCTCCCCACTCCTGAGATCACCCTTAAGGAACCTGCTGAGGAACTGACTCCAAACCTTCCAGAGATAAGATGGCCCACTTCCCTATGAAAGGATTATGGAGATGTGCTCTCCATATCCCACAACTTGAACTCTAGATCCAAGAGCAACTGGGTTGGGCCCCAATGGAAGCTAATCAATGAGAAAAAGCCAATTTCCCAGGCTTGCCTAGGTGTATAAATATTCCTGACCCTGGCAGCCATCTTTGGCACCCTAGCATCTAGTGGCACTTGGAGTCCATGGGTTCTTTCTAGCTCCTTGCCTCTCATGGATTCCATGAGTCTTCAGGGTGTCCTAGCCCATCATGGCACTCTGTTTCTAGCTCCATGAGTTCTCTGGGGCGCCCTAGCCCCTTAAGGCCCTCCACTTCCCAAGTCAATGAGTTCCAGCCTTTTCTCTAATCAACTCTCCCTTAATCCTCTACACGTGTTCTGGTTTCAGCCTTCGGCAATGAAGAGCAGGTCACAGATTCCAGGGAAGCATGGCTAACGGGTGGGGGCCAGCAGAAACCACAGAGGGATTTCTCTGCTACCTTTACACTTTCCAGTCTGGAGAAAGTGCACTGAATTCTTAGACTCTAGGCTCTTCAAAACTTGAGGCGCTGTAACTTTTGGTTTTCCAGTGCCTCCAGACAGAACAGTAAAGTAAAGACCAAGGAAGGTGATACAATTTGGAACAAACTGAAAAAAAATCAGAGTAAAAGTGAATTTTTATCAAAGTCGAAGAAAATTATGAAATTAAAGTCCGATTTGCAGTAAGTTATACAGACTAGGTTAGTCTACATAGTAATATCTGTTGCTCTGACGAAATAGCTGAGGAAATTTAAAGGAGGAAAACTTCAGAGGCTTCATCCATGTGGCTCTGTAGTAGACTGTCTATCACAGTGGCCACGCCTGCCTCCTGGTGGTCAGAAACGAGGGGGAAGAGGAAAAGTGGGGCCAGGACAGAACACATATCCTGACTTGCGTCTTCAATCTTGGCCTGCCTCCTTACAATCCATTCAGTATGAGTTCAGTAAATAAATCCATCAATAAGGATAGATTCCCTTGTATGCAATCACAGCACTCTATCTGGGCCTCTGAGTTAGGAAAGACCAAAACCTCAGTGTTTGTCCCCTCAGGAAAACTTTACATCTCTAAATCACAGAAGTCACAGACATTTCTGGTGCAATTTAATTAGCTTATAAGTGAGCAGAGAAATAAGGAGCAAAATGCTATAAGTGTAGCTCATTTTACAATTTATTATAATTTTATTTAGTTTAAAAGCTTCTCTTTCTTGAAGTATAATAAAGTTATTTTTAAAACAAGTAGATATATTAATCTCAAATGAAAATTCATAAATTGTGGAAATGTCATCACAAAAGTAAGCTAAGGTTTCTGTAATATGTCAACATCATATATCTATTCATTGTCATCTGCTTACTAGGGAAATGAAAATGGCTGAAGTGAGAAAATATATGGCTGTATAAAAATGAAATTGAAAAATAAAGTTCTTGGATAATTTTCTACCATTTTGGTGTAAGTTTTAGCTTTTTTGTATTTTTTAAATTTGTAATATTTTTCATTATATTTTGAATTCTGCATTATATTTCAAATTCTGCATTAAAATTATATAAAATCAACAATTGAATTTTAATTCTATTACTTGTACAAAATATAATTCTTTTTGTTATTTTTAATCCTACTGAGACTTATTACAATATTTCATGGTTAAAGAATATTCTTATGACATTTATTTTACCTGAATCACAAAATACAGCTAATACAAAATTTTTCACAATTTTCCTCAAGTTTTTGTAATATTGAGGAAATATGCAAGTTTTGTCATGTGCATATGCATATGCGATACATTTGTGATATTTGTGTATGTTTGTAGCTACATATGTGTCATGCTTTAAATGTGAGTTGTGTACCCCCCCACACACACATATCAGGGTCATGTGTTTGAATCCTTAGCTAATGTTAATGTTTGGGAAAGTTTTGGCATCTTTAAGGGGTAGTTTTGTTGTAGGAATTAATTTCATAAGGGATGGCTCTTGAAATTTGGTAGCTCAGTTCTGCTACCTCTTGCTCTCTTGTTCTTTCTGTCTCCTGGTGCTGGCTGTGGTGATTGGAAGCAGCCAGTTGCTTCTGCTTCTAACCATGCCTTCTGCCATGCGATTTCCACCACAGTGAATTATATTTACTCTGGAACCATAAGCCAAATATATGCTCCTTTTCTCCCTTAAGTTGCCTGAGTCTAAGTACAGCCTCACAGCAAAAATAATAACTGCAATAATACGCATATATGTCTATGCATGACATGATGTGTGTTTGTGTACACATGCCATGGCACATATAGGGAGGTCAAAGGACAACGTATCTTGCTTGAGACAGTCTTTCTCCATTGCATAGTCCAAATTGACTCCCTTATGAGCTTCTGGGGATCCTTCTTTTTATGCCCCATCTCACTATTCGATAACCAGTATTGCAAATGCATGCTGTTATGCTCAGATTTATGTGGATTCTGAGAATATTTAAGGCATTGAAACCTTATAAATGTTGATTTACTAAAAGGTGTATTAAGAAGAGATTATGGTCTAATTCCTAAAGCAAAAAAAGGTCAGGAATTAGTATTTTAGAATCTCAATATAAAAGATCTTTGATTCTATAGTTGTTGCAGCTTGTTACAGAAATTAGAATATATTCTTGTAAGAGAACCACAGTTAATAGGGGCTATAGTTGCAAAAAGCAGTCCAAAACACTGAGTCTTCAGACAAATCTTTGATATTGCCTTATATAAGATAACAATTAGATAACTTCCTTTTATTAATTATCTCAAATTTTCAAATATACTCACTCTTATTTTTACATTTTTATGAATATATTAAAGTAGTTGGATTTTGTGATAACTTATCTTTCACCTTTATCCTGGAAATCTGCAAAGAACAAGAGCTAGGAATTGTGTGTGTGGGAGGGTGTTATATCAGCATCTTTGTCATCTCAGTTATTTTAAGATCAAATGTGATTATTATAGTTCCTTTGCTTACTTAACCATAACTACAAAATCATAACCCTTACATAATAATTTATGATTGAAGATTTGCAAACAGCTTTATGACCATTAGCTTCTTAAATCTTTATAGCTTGCTTTGAGAGCTTAATGTGATAACTCTTAGTGTTGTTGATTTATAGATGGATAAAATGAAATAGGCAGGTGAGATTATTTATTTGTAATAGGTATTGACTGAGCTGGGAATGATGCCAGATCTCTGGAGTCTTGTTCCTTCTCTATTTCTGTACCTTGATTGTGGAATCTAATGAGTCATTATTTCAATTGAGCTACAGTATCATAACAAATTATCTGACACCTGACATCCTGTCAAATGGAGGTACACACCTACAGTTCTACAATCAATGAGGTCAACAATTACATCTCTAACTTACTTTAGATTGATGGCTTTCTTAATGTAAACTAACCTTATTAAAGTAAAACACTAACATTATATAAATCTAACTTCATTACTGTAATTAGAAAATTTATAATCAGAATATGTAAGGAATCTTAATTAAATAGACTTTTTAGCTACAGAATATTATATAAAGATGATATGATTCGATGTTGAACAATAATTACTTGGATATTTTGTATTTTATTCAATACATATCAAATAGATTTTGATATAATACAAGAATCAATTCATAGCAAGCTGCTAGAAAGAGTTGATCAGAAAATGAGTGTCTATGGCATTCATCGGGATATAGCAATGAAATTGATTCCATGCTGCTACCAGCTCTTATTTGTGAAATGCAATTTTGAGACTTTGACTATAGAATAAAACAAAAATGATTGTGGTCAGCCTTGAAGGTAAAGATTGATGTAGGTGCAAGTATAAGGAAAAGAGAACTAGATTCATTATCCCAGATTTAAATCAAATTGTTAGATGTATCATGGTAAAACTAATAATCTGAAAACAAAGATTGGTTTATTTTTCTATCATCTTGCCCCATTGAAGATTTGCATTGTCAGTCTTCAACAAACAGTTACAAATGTACATAGCCACATCTCAGCAATGGTCATACGTGTCTTCTCAGTACCATCTTCTCTCAACTTCATACCACATTTCACTCTCTGGTATCAGATCCTCTTAATCTTAGATATCATCACCCCACTTTTCTGGTACCAATTTCTTTCAACTTCAAAACATTCAAGCTCTGATACCAAATGCTCTTAATTTCACAACAACACCCCATTCTTGGTACCAATTTCAGTACTGGTTCCTCTTTTCTGTGCTGCCGAGAGACATCAGTCAAAGTCATGAACCCTTTCATTGTACATCAAAACGAGTACTTCGTGGAAAATTCTGACAAATTCTGAAGTGAAGTTGAGATGTAGCTTGGTCTACTCCAAACCACAGCTGTAACAACTTTTGTATGCTGACTCTGGAAAAGTCCCTTTCTGAGCAGCAAGAAATGGTTTCAGCTTGGACTTCGACCCTGAAGGAATCTGAGTTTTCTAAACCATGGAATCACCACAAGATGATATATATGTCTTTCACCATCCCAGTGAAATCACTAGGTTTTCCTTCACTGATCACGTTACAATTTTCCTTCACAAATCACTAGGATTTCTTTCACTGTTGATTTGACTGCTGTGATATAATGGTTGTAGGACCATCAGAATAATGAGGAAAAGGATATTGTAATTTTTATAGCTTCCAGGTTTGATGCTCTTGTACAATAATTCAATTGGCTTATGGATTATAAGACTGGAAAGTCCCAGATACACAAGACAGGCTGTCAGCAGGAAACTGTCCTATAGGAACTGAGGTTGGAATGTTGAGATGGAGTTGCTTTTTCCTTAGTTTTCCTTTTAAGACTTTGAGATGACTAGATCTGCTTGCCCAGATTATTGGGATAATCTATTAAGTAAACTATTGACAACTTTACCTATAAACTTTACCTTTGGAGAAATACCTAATTTATTTTTTAGTTAAATAACTATAAATAATAGCTCAGCTAAGATGAAATACAACTTATTCATTACAACTTCCTAAAGTCCAGAAATCCAAAGAGAAGATCCACAAAAGCAAGATGCACATGTTTTATAAAGTTATTAAACATAAGTTACTGAATATGCTTGGAAAAGTATTTCCTTTTATGAGGAGCTTATATATGAACAGCTTAAAACTACCAGACTAGGAAAGTAATGAAGCAATCATCTGTAGATTATACTGAGGGGCCAATGTGGAGCTATTATCCATGCAGATGATATGCATTGTCCATTTCATTTGTATAACCTTAAGAAAAACAAAGATGTCAGTGAACTCCTGTTCATTTCCAGTTACTTCCACTGACTGCTGGAGAAAATTTTATATTCTGCTTTCACATGTTTAGGCTTAGTTCTCTAGGGTTCTTCTTTCCCAGAAAGTATAGTAATATACCAGGACTTAGGTTCTTGCTAGATTAAGAAAATATGGCTGCTACTGGGTTATGTTTTGGTCCTCCTGTATTTGGAACAAGAAGTTGTAAAATAAATTCCTCTACTGGCAGGGGCAGCCTATCTTGGTCTTCATGAGTGCTAGGGGCTGCTGATTCATTAAAGGTAGAGAGAAATGTGTCTATAATCTATTCAGTGACTCTTGATTCTCATGTACAGAGCTATGTGCACAGCTCTTAAAGCCTGACAAAGACATCACTATCAGAAATCAAATGATTGATGGATAAAGATCTTGGGCCACCAAGGCAAATAAACAAATAGAATGCAAACAAGCTAGAATTTGGGCAGGACAGAAGAGTGGGGAGTTAACTATTATTATGTAGTATTAACTGAAGAAATGTCAGTTACAGTTGTTATTGACATGAAATATTTTATATGGAATTCTGGCAAATTACAATCCAGCATGACCTATACGAGACAGAACGAACATAGACTCACGTGAACAAAAATTAAAAAAAAAGAAAACTAAAAGAAGAATAATACATTGTGACTCACTTTTTTAATTTGTTTATTTATTTTTCCCCAATCATACAAGCTCAATAAGTACCCTGGTCCTCTCCCTCTTCTCCACACCTTCCCATCCCCCCTTTCACTCTCCCCCTTTTTTCCCCTTCCTTTCATTCTCTCCCTCCACTTTTCCCAGGGCTTCCCCTTTCTCCCCTCCCATCCCCTGGAGCATCCTTTTGTGTGAATGCCAAACCTCCCTCTGAGTCCTCCACCCTAGTGAGGTGTAAGGACTCAGTGGCATAACCTGGAGCCCTTTGTTGGACTCCCCATTAGTATGGGAACACTACCATGACTGTTAATCCCTTGCATCTAAGGCTCCCACTGCCTGTGATCCATACTAGACTTTGAGGGGTCATTGACAAATGACTCACTTTTTTTTTAATACATTTTTTGTTATTTCCGCTCATACAAACTTAATAGGTAGATCAGTTCCCTCCCTCCCTCCTCCTCCCCCCGAACCCCCTGCTCCCCCTCCCTTCTTCACCATCCCCCAGTGCCTCCCCCTCAATTCCCAGACAGTCCATTATTGTGTATGCCCAACTCTCCTCTTGGTCCTCCTCTCCAATGACGTACAAGGACCCAGTGGCATTTCCCTGAACCCTTTCTCGTGTTCCCCTTAAGCATAGGAACACTACTATGGCTGTCAATCCCTTGCCTCCAAGGATCTTGGTGCCTTTAGCTGATGCTAGACTTTGTGAGGTCAATAGTGTGTTGGACATTGTGCAGGGCATGCAAAGTCCTGTTATGATTACTTCGGCCCAAACTACTGTGGAGAATCTTGCAAATCATTGCTCCTCCCATCCTTTTGCTCTTACAATCTTACCGCCCCCTCTTCCGCAAATGTCCCTGAGCTTCAGGATGGGGGGAGATTTAGGCTGGTCTAGTTCTATGTGGTTGATATAGAGTCTCTGAAATTCTGAATTGTGGTTTGTTGATTTTCTTTTGCAGTTTTGCTGCTCCTGAAAATGCCCTTCACTCCATCTTGATGGGCACTGTATGTCACCCCCTGGTCAGAGACAAAAAGCTGTTAAACTGGAGTCTTGTTATAATAGCACATTCAAGGGTAGATGTAATAAAAGCAGGAAATCTCGGTGAGGGAGGGGTCAGTCACCCATTTGGGTGACTCACTTTTTAAAGCCATGTAAGAGGCCTGACTATAGAGCTTCCCAGTAGAAGCCCATTTATCCATAGAATTCTTAGAAATGTAATAAATGGTTGCGTAAGTCCTTGTTGGGGTGATTTTTTTCTGTGTTCACAGGTGGCTGAAACATGATGAGAAAGTGCATGTCCTCAATTAGCATTGATGATGGGAATGGCATTCTGTTAACTTGGTGACACTGCTATAGTGAGTCAATTCATCTTCCTTTTAAAGGCACTGTTAGACTTCCTAAAACATAGCATCCACTTATTCATCATGATAATGAACACTGAAAGGACATTTTATCTGAAGCCAGAGTTATGGTCTGAATATAAAATATCCCCCACAGCCTCATGTATTTGAACACTTGGACCCCAATTAGCAGCACTCATTGGGGAAATTATGGAACCTTTGGAATACAGGACCCAGCTGTCAGATGTTGGCCATTGAGGGGCCGGGGCGAGGGCTGTAATCCTGTCCTGGTTCCTATCCTAGTGCTGCTGTACTCTACTATGGATCCAGCCACTGCAGCTGCCATGCTTTCCTTCCCGTAAATAGCTGTTTCCTCTGAACCGTGAGCCAAAGTAAACCTCCCCTATGCTAAATTGCTTCTGTTAGGTATTTTGCTATAGAGATGTAGAGAGTAACTAATATACCCGTACTCTTTAATATTCCAAAGGCAACTTTTCTAAATATCGATGTGTATTAATCAGTCTGCCATATATATTGCTGTTATTTAGCCATGGGCATATGTTGAGTATATATACAAAGCCTCCAAAATATTTGGGGTTACACAGGCATATTCTGATAGATGGTGATATTCTATGATTCTTACTCCTTCTGAAACATTCTTGGTTCTATTTCACATTTCTTGAAGTTTTCTTGCTATATTATAATGATGTAGTAGAACTGCAAGGCGAGCTCTGCCACTTAGGCTACAAGAGCAGTCTGCTCCTCATCATTCCAGGCATCCCTTTGGCTGGATGCTGACATATTGATTAACTGACGCACAGTGTGTCGATGCTAAACTGTTCATCAACCTATGCTTTGAGCAATTCAAAGACAATTTCTTTCTCTGATTCTTTGTAAAAAGAACCAAGTAGCAAATACCATCCTTAAACTGTGATCCAATGAGCAGTTCTAGTGGCTACACTCATTTGAATCAGAAGGGGGTACTAACTTACACTCCCCCATCACCACCAGGTTGCATCTTCATGCAGTATCTATAAATAGGCATGGGTTTACTTGTAGTTCTCTGGAGAAAATAGATCAGAGGTCTTTTCCAAGCATTGCCCATTCATCCTGATATATTCTGACAGAAATATCCCAGAGTATTATTCGCCTGCTCCAAGAATTGTATTGTGGAAATAATATTGTTGCATCTTTTCCTGAAGTTCTGATGCATTTGTGCCCATCTCTACTGTCCATAATCTTTAGGGATGCACTTTATTATCCAATGTAAACTATACCTTCTCCCATAGTATAATAATTTGCTTCAGCAGAACTGTTTATCTAAACAGCAAGATGCAGGCACCAACCATGACAAAGCTTTTCTGAGACACAGAAGAACAAAAGGATTTATTTTCCAAAGGTGTGTGATTCTCCATTGAATATGACAAGTTGTTGAGAACCCCAGGAACCTCAGTTGTGAGATTCCATACATATATTATAGAAAATATATATCTTAAAGTGCTTTAGAATCTGCTGGATATACTACTCAAAAATAGTTTGTTTACATTCTATCTCTAACTTTCTGCGGATACCATTCTTGTTCTAGATTCCACTTACAGATAATATATTTTGTGTATCACAAAGATATGCAATATGGCAATGTTCTCAGATATGGAGTGACTTATTCTCACAATCGAGTAAAAGAGTCAGTTAAAGAAAAAAAAATTCAACTCATAAGTCATTTTCTGTCTCTCTCTCTCTCTCTCTCTCTCTCCCTCTCTGTATATCTATTTCAGCTTATGAGTATATTGAGGTTACTTTGCATGCTGCAGAGAAATTTATGACAAAACGGATTATAGGACCAAGGGGCTTTACTCTGACTTAAGACTGTCTACTTATAATGTTATTCTATCTTGGCAGGAGAGCTCCTACCATTGGCTAAACAAAATGGACTTACACTCTCACCAGGGCTAACCTGGTTATAGCTGCTGATGATTATCAAATTCTCCAACAGTAGAAACCAACATAAAGAGTAAAGGGGACAGTCCACACCATGTACTCGAGACTGCTGAGAGACAGACAAATCTCACTAGTCAAAGTACGCTGTCAGTCGAAGTATGCTGAAGCCTTCTAACTCACGTAATCAGCTAAAGAGTACGGCAGTATGCTCATGCTCATGATATTGAGGATCTCAGCTGTCCCAACATGGTGCTGAAGAATGACAAACATTATTAAGTCAACTTCCTGCATTTTATACATTTGTCCAGGGAATAGTTCTGCCCATCATGAACTGGGTCTTTTCCCATCAATTAAACATTTTCTTATATATTTGCCCAAGGCTTATAACTATTAATTCTTTACAAATGTGTCCAGAGCTTGGACCTTAAACTGTCAAGTTGATACCTGTATTTAACTATCACAGAACATGTGGACATTTAAGCCATCTTCCTAATCCTGCCTTTGTGATATCCCATTCTGGGATACCATATCCCAGATAGAAACATGTAGATCCTTCCTGAGATAACTAAATCCAAACCATAGCATGATGTCTTTTCCTTTCTTCACAGCTTCTGAACTATCATAATAGTAAGTTTGCACAATCTTCTCATGATCCCTGCCCAGATATCAGTATCTGCATCTCAGAAGGGTGCACACAAATCAATAAGCTAGTCTCACTCAATTTTGCTTCTAGCTCCTGCTACCACAAACAACCTCAGAATCTTTTCCGCTTATGCTGCCTGGCTGCTGAGAGTCCAGGCTCATTCTCTAATGTGATTGTTATATGAATTAGTCTTTTGTTAAAGGTTGAATATTCAAGGGCGTAATAATATTTCTAAAAGGGGAGCACAAAAGTGGAGGGAATAAGTGCTGTATCATGCAGAGAAGGGGGAATCATTCTTAAAGTTAAAGGAATCTGTGTTAGTGGACTTGGTCTACAGGTTTTTTAAATTTCCTTACAGTGTGCTTCTTGTTTTCTGTTTATTACAGATAGTGAATTTCATTTTTGTGTGAAATTATGATTTACCACAGGTCAAAGTTTTAACAACTAGAATTAAGTTATCAATTACTTTTCGACCTGCAATAGGAATTTATTACTAACTAGACTGATGATAAATCTTGCTCCAAAAACTCAATCCCAGACTCATTCTGCTTAAATTTTAAGTTTTAAGACAGAGCTCACCATTTTTGCTATTTAGTAGAAAGTATCCTTGGGATATGTACTTATGGAAAGAAGGGGAAATGTGTTGGAGTATGCACAAGAAGAAACTGATACAAACTGAAAGTAAGTGAATGAGGTGGCCCTGAGAAAGTCAGGAGAGAGTTCCCTGTGGAACTGAGTGAGTAATTCTGCAGCGTGTAAGGGGCACGTGGAGGCCCCTTAATAAAGAGAAACTAACATAAGGTAGGGATTTAAGAAATAGAAATTTATTATAGTTGAGGTTCAAGGGAACCACAGTTTAGCCTTAAAAGTAAGGCAGGAGTAGAGCAGCTATGCTGTGATGGCTCTCTAAGGTCTTTGGAATTCTTAAAGGATATCCCCCACTGCTGGAATCACCCTGAAGGAACACCACTGCTGAGGAACTGACTCCAATCTTCCCAGAGATAAAATGATCAACTTCCCTATGAAGGGATTATGGAGATGAGCTCCTCATATTAAACAAACAACTTGATTTTTAGCCCCAATTGGGTTGGGCCCAATGGGGTTAACCAATGAGAAAAAGCCAGTTTCCCGAGGCTTGCCTAGGTGTACAAATATGCCTGACCATGGCAGCTACCTTCAGTGCCCTAGTCCCTTGTGGCACTCAGAGTGCCATGAGTTTGTTTTCAGCTCCTTGCTTCTCATGGATTCCATGAGCTCTCCAGGGTATCCTAGACCTTCATGGCACTCCACATCTGGAGCCTTTCTTTCCACTAATAAACTCTGCCTTAATCCTCTACATGTGTTTCAGTCTTTGATTCTGGAACACAAGAACCCTGAAACATTGGGACCATTGTTCTTGTAAACACAAGAACCCTGAAACATTGGGACCATTGTTCTTGTAACAAAAGGAAAGATCATTGGAAAGAAAAGGTGTCTTGAAGAGAAGGCAGTGAAAGTGGAAGAGAGCATCACAACATGGCATAAGTGTAGTGGGGTCACTTTCTAGGACTCTGTATGTTCCCCAGGTTCTTGTGTTCAGAGTTGAACACGCTTATATGCATGTTTATTAGAGGAGAAAAAGAATGGAATTCATGAGCTCCAGATGTGGGATGCCATGAGGGATAAGGGTGCCCTGAAGAACTCATGGACTCCTGGGCATGGAGTGCCATGAGTGGCAGGTACCAAAGACAGCTTCATGAGTCAGGTATATTTATATACTTAGGGAAGCAGGGTTGGGAGTGGTGGTTTTTCCTCACTGGTTAGCTCAAATTGGGGCCAAACCCAGTTGATCTTGTGCTCACCTCAAGGTAGGGCTTATCTGTACTAGAGAACTAATCTCCACATCCTTTCTAGGATTGAGGGAAGTTGACCACTTTACCTCTGTAGAGGATTGGAGTCAGTTCCTCCCTGTCAACCAGGGATGTTCTTTCAAGATAATCCTAGCAGTGGGGGATGGTTTTCCAAAACCTTCAGAGACCCTCATAGAATGGCTGCTCTAAAACTGCCTAAGGAGGAACCCCAAAAAAGACAGAGCTCAAGAAGAGAGCAAACTCTTAGGTAGAGGCTGTCTTTGGTGGCCTCAGAGATGGATTAGGAGTTGTGGAGGAGGTGCTAGGAAAGCGAGGCGGTAGGATGGGGAAGAAAGGAGTGTCAGGAACTTAGGAAGTTTAGACTGTTTAGGGAATCAACATGTTCCAGAATTAAATTAAGTTTGTCTTTTTGATCATCATAGAATCAATCTTAGAATAAATTCATATATTCTATGTGACTTTATATCCTACTATTCTTCAGAAGGATTATGCTATGTCTTTATTTAGGTATTTTAATATTATTTTATTTTTTAAGAAAGAGAGAGAGAGAAAATGAATTATAGCCCAGTATATGTGTAGAGCTCAGAAATTGGTTCTTTCCTTTCATGAGGTCTCAAGGGGTTGAACTCAGGTCATCAGGTTTGCTTGCAGGTGTCCTTACCTACTGAACTGTCTCATCCAAACCCCTCAACAGTTGCTTCTTAATATGGGAAGAAGCAGGTCTATGTATAGTTGAGTTTTCAGAATAAATCTGCCAGACTCTCACCTTTACACAGTACATCAAATTAATTGTCATTTGCATCTCAATATTGCTGCCGGAACAGAATAATTTCTTCCATTCAGCAGTGTATAGCCTTAATGATGGGATCTCAGACCACGCATTCTGAGAGAACACACAACTGAAGTCATCAGTCTCCTGCAGAATGTCTGGATAATATATACCAGCTTCTAAATATCAGGAAAAGACTGTTACTGGTGAGGTGTCAAAGTGACTTTATTGACTATCTGCTCCAACTTTCTAGTTGGCTCCAAAGAGCTTTAGATTTACATCAAGGACACCAGTCTTCGCATCTTTCTTCTTCTTCTAGTTAATTTCCTAAAGCCTAAATCTACTTAATTCAAATTCAGTTGGCAAGATTTGTGTTTAGAACTCTTGTGGACTCTTTTAAAAAATTCTCTCATAATGGAATTGGGAGGAACTAAAGCTGGGGAGGTGATTCAAGGGTTAAAGCTTTTGCCTCATAATCAAAAAGACTCAATATCCAAATACTATGTAAAATTTTCCAGGTATAACAAAGCCAGAGCAGAACAATAAGGAGGTAGAGGAATCTAGGATGGTTTCCAAAGTCACTTTTGGGCTTCCGCAAGCACACATACTTAAGTGTCCCATTGTATACACACACACACACACACACACACACAAACAGAGACACACACAACTCATACAGGTGTATGCAAACAAATTTTGAGGAACTTCCTTTTTTATTTCTAATTTTCAATAATTTTTCTACTCCCCCTTTTTTAGAAAATTCCTTTTGAATTGGTAAGACAATCTTTTCATTAATTTTTCCCTAATAATAATCTGTATCATACATACTGAATATTTTAAGCAGTCTTAAATAAGTCATAAGCCTTATTCAACATACAATTTTTGAATGTTTCACAAATAACGCATATAAGATTTGAGTACCACTTAAGAACAGTGAGTTACATATTCACTGTTCTTTTCTGCTTACTATACTACTTACTTATTGCTTTTTCTACTTTGTTCTAATTCTTTGCAATAGCTCCTAAGATTCACACCAGTTTGCCTTGCCCACTCTTTTTTAATAGCAGTCACCACTACTTCTAATTCACAGGGAGTGGCTACATACCCACTAAGTGGAATACATAACTTTTCAGCTGAGAGATGTAACACTTCCATATAGCATTACATTGTCCATTTTCTTTTGTTGATTCTTCCTTATTCCTGATTTCTGACTTTGGATCTGCTTTTTCAGAATTCATGATAGAGAATGCAAATCATCCACTTTTTTTCCCAAACAGAAACGAAATTCACTGATTAAATTTTTTTCTTGGAGAAACTGAGAATCATGAAGTGATTCTACTTCAGAGACACCAAATCCATAGCCATTATGCATGAGTTAAATTTAGTATTTCAGACAGTCTGACTTGACCATGGGGGATAGCTATTATCCTGTTTATTCCTGCTTTCTTTCAACAAAGAATGGGCTCCAATGGTCCTTTCTCTAAACAGAAAGCATTCATCCCAATGGTTAAAAGTAATCTCACTTAGACAATTAGTTTCCAAGGTTTCTGAGAAACATTGTCTTAGCTATAATGTCCCTGTGATGGGTGTAAAGGGAGCAAAATGTGGCATAAAATAAGAAACGTGGGAATTCCATTGACACAGATGACACACTTCCCAAAAAGTTCATTTTATAGCACCAGGGATTAGAATCTAAATAAGTGATGGTTATTTATAATTTTAACTTTGGTGACATTTGATGAATACTTTTCCTACTGGCAAAAGATGTGTATTCTTGCTGAGAAGCTTTCTGGAATCATTATGTTAGCTTTGACAGTGGCTTTATTGGGAATTTCTAGTCCCCTGCCAGCTGACATGGGAAATGTATTCATTAGCAAGATTTGAGTACCTTTCAATGCAGGCCACCCATAAAACCTTCCCTCATGGCCAGTGTCCCAGAGCTAACCCCAGTCCATTATGGTGTAATATAAATCTCTCTCTTAATTTTATGGCTATGAAATTATAAGCAATATTTTTCTTATTCTAAATGTAAGAAAGAAAGGAAGTAAAGGATATTTTTCCAGTATCCTCTGAAAGACAGGATTAGATAACTCCTAATAATAATGACTTCAAATCTTGTTAGTCTTGTTCTATACATTTGAAAAGTCACCAGATATTAAACACTTTGAGTCTGTTCCCAAAACTTTGGCCTCAGTCCCTACTAGTTGGGACAGTACTGTTCGGTCAGAAAGAAAAATCTGAAACTGGGTCACTTTGATATTCTTAATTGAAAGTTAAGACAATAGTATAAAATTGCACTTTGGGAATTTTCTGATTATCTGCTCAGGTGACACTATAACATAGAATAAGTCATTTAAGCCATGTTCCAACATGGTGTGTCTTATGACAGCTAAGGTCTTGACTTTCCTATCACTTATTTTTTGTCTCAGTCATCTCTTCCTCTGCTTCTCTTGTTTCACTTTTTTGTTACAGTTTAAGCTTTTGCTTACTTTTCTTCAAATTGTACTTTACCATTTAAAGGAAATTTTCATTGCCAAAATAATCTATTTTCCAGTAAATTAAGTGCTACTAGAAAGTTGATATTTTTGATAAGTGTAGAGTTTTTACTGTAATTGTACAGAACACTGTACTAGGAACATTATTCACAGTAAAATATTGAAGATATTGTGACAGAACAAGAGGAAAGAATAAAGGAAGATTGCAATAATTTTCTATCTCTGGATAATAAAAATTTGCTGTGCTATTTGCTTATTTTTAATGACTCTTATATGTTAACAAACACCAGGGTGAACAAAACTACAGTGAATATATCTGAAATATTCTAGTTTTGTACAAAGAATCTAGAATGTAAATTTTCTTTATTGGATATTCAAACTGTAATATGTAAATGCAAATTGAATGCAAAAGATGGCGATATGAAAACACACATCCTTGAAGAACTATTTAAAAACAGCTACTTACTAACTATACGTAATACATTAAAACGATCAAGGTAAGGACTGTTTTGATTTGGTAATTTATTATGACTATGATGGGAGGGAGACAAATGCTGCTGTTCCAATGTTTGATGACATTTAAATATTTTATGTTAGTAAGTTGTATGGTATTTGTGTAAGGAATAAAATGCTTTATTAATATAGAGCGAGGTTTGAAGATCCCACATCAGTCATTAGATGACATTTCACTTCCAAGTGTCCTCAAGACCACAATTTTCTCTACAGTAAGGTTAGTGTTGAATATGATACAAATCACCCTTAATTTGCTGTCTCTTAGATATTATGTAGCTCTTCCCTTCAAATAAAGCATATTTTCCAGAAGACAGTTGGGAGGGTATTCTGAATACAAAGGAAATTTAAAAGGAGTTCAAAAGTTACCTAAGGACTAAACTGTCAGGGAGGACAGAGAAATCTAGTGAAGTTCCCCAGATGTTGTGCATGGAGCTCTGGTAAAGCAGCTTTCATGCTGGGGTAGGTTTTGTGGTGACGAGGCTGTTTTTATGTCCTCCACACTCCTGTAAATAACTCTTCCATTTTTGCAAGTAACCCGAATTAATGCAATGATGCTACACTGCATTTTGTTTAAATCACTTCTTAGTCATGAGGATAGTATCTTATGTGAAGAGAAATTAGCCCAGGCTCCCCAAGAAAAGTCATGTAATATAGATGAATGGGTGAGACTTTAATATCCATGGGAAATACTTTGTTCTTTATATAGCCTATGGCTCAGTAAGAGTTGGATAAAACTTCAATATTTATTCAATCCTACTTTGTGTTAAGCTGTGTTCATCTCATTTGCTTCTTTGATAATGAGAGAAGGGACCAGCTGTATTTTATCTCAATGTGATACTGCGCTATTAAGTTACAAATCAAAGGTAGTCAGGAAGGCTAATGTTGATGGGGAGGAAATAAAAGATGTTCTCCTCAAGAGTATATCCACTTATATATGATTAATACAACAAGCACTCAGGCACATGTCATCAAAAGCGAATCAGATGAAATTCAGAAGGCCACACATGGGAAAAGACTTGAAGGTAGGAAGTGTCTAGTGGGAAGAAAGGTTGTAATGGGAAGAGAAAGGGATGGGATTTGGAATTAAGTGTGAAAATATCATAATACACTGTATTCATATATGAAACACTAAAAGTATAAAAAGCATTAAAAAGTGTCAGAACATATCACAGAAGTAACAATGGTTATTGTAACAGAAAGTGCCCTATCATCTAACAAGAACCACTAACTTCTGGCTCTGTAAGTGCTGTGCATTTTTGAATCACTACTATAGAAGATACATATGTGGGTACCATTGAGGTATAAGCCCTGCTTGCTGTTAGGAAAATCTGGACTCATCCTTCCTAGAAGTTTACCTTCTAGAAGAGGTAGACTTGCTCTTGTATGACACAAATAGAGAATATGTGCTGAAAGTTTCTTAGGCAGGGTGTGGCATAGATATTATCTTGAAGAGCATGTAGTCATGCCTAATGGCAATTCTGGCATCCCAATGACCTTCTGAACTTTCCTTTGAATTTCAACCATGGACATACTCAACTGCATTCTCTTCTCTTCCTTTCACTCAGAGTCAGATTTGATTGACCACCCAGGCTTCTCCAGCCTTCCTTTGTCCCTCTATTTTCTTCTTGGAGGACCTAGACAAGCATACGTAGTGGGTCAAACTTGCCCATTTTTTTTTTCATGGGGTAGCTTTTTATTTTTGTTGGACAATGAGCTAACAGCAGAACATGCTGATCAGCAGGCTGACATATCTCACAGAAATTCATCAAATTTTCGGATCAGTTGAGGAGACCCTGTCCAATTGAACACCTCACCTCAGAAACAGCAGCATTAGCTGTAGTAATAGGCTATAATTCACTCAATTTTTGTTTTCTCATAAAAGTGTTTGTACATAATTCTCTTATTTTCTTTTATTCTATTCTGCAGCCTTTGTCTCTAAAACTTAACACTCTTCCTTGCTCAATTTAAGTTATTGTCTATCTTTAAAATGTCCCCATATTGTGTTTTCCACTTATTTCAGTGCTGTTGCTGCAGTTATGTGCCCCTCTTAGATTTCAATTAAAACTTAATGTCCAGTGAAGATCAAGAGGTAGGGAATTCAGTAGATAATAGCGCATGAGAAAACCTCCCTAAGCGGGATGTTAGACTTCATGAAAGGCTGAAGGGAACCCTTCAGCTCTGTTTTTTTCATCTTCCTTATGAAAACACTATTGGCCCTTCTTGGTAATGGTAACAAAGCACCTCTTTAGAAGAAGAGACTAGGTATTCCCTCAGAAAATGAACCTGCTAACATCCTTATTTTGGACTCTCAAACCTCATGAACTATAGAATTAAATTCCATTTTCTTATCAAAAATCTACTAATACAAACTATGATAGCTATTTGTTTGATTACATTTACTGGCATAAATTTGGCACCAAATAAAGATAAAGGGGGAGTATGAAGAGGAACTGGAAAATGGATTTACCTCTGGATATTTTGGGGAAGGATTTAGGCTGAAGATCCAACCTATAACCCTATACATGCTAGACCAGCAAGATTATGACTGAGTTGTATCTGTAGCTATTTTGTAACTATTTTATAATTATAAGATATTTAAATATCTTATATAAGCCAATTTGCTTCGTATCTTAACTATTACTGAGATTTTGAGGTATGGGCTCATGTGATGTTTAGTCCTGACTAAAACTTAATATGTAGTCCAATATGGTCTGTAACTAATAATCCTCTTGCATCTATCTCTCCAGTGCTGGAATTACAGGCATGAGCTTCCATACAGCTCACCCAGACTCTTTTGAGATTTTACACATGCAATCATGTCATTTTCACCTTATCATCCAGTCCCAGTGCCCCACTTTCTCCAATTCCAAATTTTCTCCTTCAACAGTCTCCCTCCTGCTCTTACATCCTTCTTTACATCTGGGTCACTTACTACCATCAGGGTTATTGTTAATGACATGTATCTGGGTATTTGCTGAGGCAGGGATGCAACTTTGGGGAGTGTAGTTTCCTTTCTCCCATCCGACATCAATTGTCTTTAGTTTTTGTAGGAGATGTCACACGGACTCTTAATTAGCCCAAGCTGATTAAGTTGGTTTATCTAGGTCATGTGCATATTTAGGAAGGACATAAAATCAAATAAAAGTCTAAAAACTAAAAAATTAAGTACATTATAAATGAGAAGCAAAGGACAACATGTCACAACTACACAGAGATTTCCATAGTAGGCATATTTTCAAAATCATGACTTTTTGTAATCATGGAAAGCTGCTTATTGTGAGCACTTATTACCCAATTGAAATGATTTCTTTTAAAGATGGAGTGTGATTGAGTTTTATCCACTTGGAAGCTTATCATGAGCCATGATTGCTTATCTTAATGTACTATATACAATCAGAAAATATATGCTAATTAGTCAGTGATTCTGCACTATGTTTATGAAGGACTTGGTAGAGGAGAACTTGCATGCTAAAATTGACGAAGACCAGTGCTTCGGAATCTAGTCTGTCTTACTCTATTTCCTTCTCAAATTGCATATAGTGTACTAGGTAATTTACAAAGAATATAAATGTTTCACAGTTGCACAAGTCAGATGTCTAATATAAGATGCTGGCACGTGGTGAGTTTTTTTCTCATGATACTATAATATGACAGAGAGTGTCAAACACTGGATTAGTTACTTTTCTCATTGCTGTGACTAAATGACCAACAAAATAACTGAAGAAAGGAAGGTTTTATTTTCCCTAAGAGTTTAAGGGCACAGTGAATCATGACATTGTGTGCTGAAAAGGGTGTGAGACACAACTGGTCACATTGCCTCCATCTTCAGAAAGCAGAGAGAGATGAATGTTTTCTCCTTTTTATTCAAAACTATGGGATGATACTGCCCATCTACATTAGGGATGGTTTTAACCTATCTCCTCTGCTAAATGTTAGTGAAAATTTCCTCACAGACCTACCTCGAGTTCTAACAGGTGATTCTAAAGTTGAACTTGACCTTGATAATTAGGTCATGAAGAAAGCAACCAAATGAGTCTCTAAAGAACACACCCCTTACCAACTTCCCCCAACCCTTATTAAAGGATATAGAGATTAGCTATCCCTTATAGTAATAGCCCCACCTCCAAGTGGGCACAGGATCAATTGGGTTGGGCCCCTGAAGTGAGCTAACCAATGAGGAAAAGCGATTTTTCCTAGGCTTGCCTAATTGTTTTCCCTGGCTTATCAAAAGGCATAAATATACCTGACCTTGGCAGCCATTTTTGGCACCTGCCTGTCATGGCAGCACTCCACTTGTGGGGTCTGTGAGTTCATTTCTAGTTCCTTGCCCCTCATGGATTCCATGCCTAGAGTCTGAGTTCTCCAGGGCGCCCTAGCCCCTCACATCTGAAGTCCATGAGTTCCATTCTTTCTTTCCTCTAATAAACTCTACCTCAATCCGCTACCTGTGTTCTGGTTTCAATCTCCCACTCCGAACACAAGCCAGAAAGGGACAACAACCCAGCAGCATTTGGCGCGCAAGCTGGGGCATTTGACCAGTAGAGGAAAGACTGTTCCCCGTAACATTTGGCAACCATGAAGGGACTCAGACAAGAGAGGTAGATTTCACCAGCAAAGGTAAAGAAAAGATCTGTTCGTAGCTCACTTCTCTGAGCAGGCTTCTTGAGGGAGGAGGAGAGGAAGGGCTCTTTTGAAAAGGGGGAGGGAATATTTTAAATTCTGTGTGAGTGTGTAAGTGAATACCGGCCTTAGGTGGGAAACCTGCAACACCTCAGTGTTGGAATGTGCAGTCCCACTGCAAGATTTCTAAAATCTCTTCTAAGCCTTTGGGATTCCATTGGGTCAGTTCTGCGGTTCCCTGTTGATAGCATAAGGTCTAGAGGTGGGTTCGCATTAGGATCCGATTACAAATCACAAAACAGCTGAACCCAGTATGGCCAAAATTTTATGAATTAGTGATTTTTTTTTGTAAGTTTGCGTCTCACCTGCTTGTACTAATGTCCTCTTCTGTTCTCCCCCAGATGAGAAACTTCTGGCATTCTCTCTCTCATTAGATAGATCTCTCTGTGTTTGGGATTTAAGACTATTTAATTGCCTGCTAGCTTCAGCTATCTGATGAATTGGACTTCCGATCATTATTTTTACCTGGCTTTCAAGTAACTTGAATCAGGGGCTGCGAAGATGGCTCAAGAGTTAAAGTGCTTGCTGAACAGGCAAAAGGATTACGACGTGTATCCCTACATTCCACCTAAAATTCCCAGGTTGGGGGCATTTTTGGACTTTCGATCATTATTTTTACCTGGCTTTCAAGTAACTTGAATCAGGGGCTGGGAAGATGGCTCAAGAGTTAAAGTGCTTGCTGAACAGGCAAAAGGATTAGGATGTGTATCCCTACATTCCACCTAAAATTCCCAGGTTGGGGGCATTTGTAACTCCAGACACAGAACATAGAGGATGGAAATCCCCAGAAAAAGTTGGCAAGTCAGACTAGCTGTACCAATGAACGCTTGAGTTTAGAGTCCCAGCATTTAAACAACAAGGTAGATCAATTTAAGATGATTACTGATACCATCTTCTGGACTCCTCATACATGCATACTCACATGCTGCAGCACTTTTCTTTCATGGCGTTGATAAATTCACAACAAAATGGTTTATGGGAATAAAGGGTTTTAATCTAGCTCATGATTGCTCATTATATTGCTTATTAGAATTTGACAGTGGCACTCATGCCAACACCGGGGATCAAAGGAATTAGCAGACCACATCCTCATAACTGCTGAGAAAGAGAAAATCTTCACTTACCAGACAGCATAAGTCTACCAAAGAATGCCAGTCTTCTGAATCACCTCCCAGAGACAGTCTGCTGCAGGCTTGATCAGGGCTTAGTTCAATCATCAATTCTTCATAACTGTGCCTAGAGCTCAAGCCGTCAATAGCCAAGCTGACATCTATATCTAGCACAAACACACATGTACTCCATAGTATGTACACATGAAAATGGCAAAAAGATGAGAATCAACAGATTTTTTTATCTAGATGACAGATAGAATGAACAAAGTCCCAGACAGAAAGTTATGCAACTGGGAGATGTCTTAAGAAGATAATTTCCATAGACACTAACTTTTCTCATTCAACATTGTGATGTGCCAAGAGAAAAGAATATACTTGCAGAATTATAAAAATGTATATAGCCACACTGGTTCTCTAGAAGATAACATATTTTCATGCATTTTCTTATGGTTTTGCTTACTGAAAATTTTTAGCAAAATCACAAAGACAGAACATCTGCATGATTTATAAAACTCACTCAGCATTCGATTGTTTTTTGCATTTCAATGGTTACAGACTCTCTCATGAAGAACATCAGACTGCAGAGGAGGAGAGGGAGATGAGAAGGACAAGACAAAAGAAAGTTTGATTAAAAGTTTAAGGACGATGAGAATAATATTCATGCATGACTACTGTTGCTTCATCGCCATGAAGTGTGTGAGTGACTTATAACAGATTACCTCTTGGGAGAATCATATCAAGCTGATGTATTTAGAAACATGGATTTGTTACAAAGTTGAAGAGTTAATGGCATATTCTTACGTGAAAGGATCTAGAGTTATTCTTACCTTAGTCCTGCAAGTACCCACTTGTAATCCCAGACTCAAGAGGTAGACACAGATGCTCAATCAGAAAGCAGGCTAACTAAACTAGCTGGAATTGGTGAGCCTAGGTCCAGTGAGAGGCCATTAATTCACAAATAAAGTGGAGAGTAATTAAGAAAGACAACTGATATTGACATTGGCTTTTGCATGCATGTATATATAAAGACATATGTGCATGCACACATAGACAGAGATATAGGCACACATATATGTAAAAAGTTATTCTCATCCTTAGACAAAAAATTTATTTATCTGGATTTGTAGTCTTTCCTAACTTATTTTTACAAGAAAATGAGGCTTTCTCATCATATAGATCTTTACTATTGCTTATTGTTGGCTTCACTTAAACTCTTCATTTGCTTTGTCTACTTTCTGCTCATGCTAGATGTAAAATTTTAACAGTTTGCACAAGGACACTCAGTTTTAAATTGCGAGCATGGATTTTTGTTACTCTTAATTGTCCTCCTGACACTGGTTCAGTTGGCTCTGATCTGCTCAGAACCTCAAAGTTTATTATTTCAAAGTGTCCTTCTATCTGTGCATTACTTTCTTTCACTCTCTGCAAAGTCATTCATGAGGGATCCCCTGCTGCAGTCTTACTTTGTGCTTCTTTTCCCTGATTCCCAGTCAGTCAAGAGGAATGGACTCTTAATCTCTCCATTATTTCTGGAGTGGGAAACAGTGCCTGCTTCTTTTACCTTGCCTGGAATCCATCTGAAATGTTTTACTCTCAATTCCACTTGAACTCTCCTCATTCTTTTTTTAGCATTGAAGGAAGGAGTGTTCATCTTCATTGATTCCTTTCTGTCATTCTATGAGTTTTTTTTTCTGTCACTGTGTGTGTGTGTGTGTGTGTGCGCATTTTCCCCCTTTCTTCTTTTGAGTCCCTTTTTCTCTCTTACTTTTACAGAAATACCTCACTTTTTTCGTAGCAAAATTCTTAATTACTCTTCACATAAACACATGAGCCAGAATATTTAAGGTAACAAGGAGTTTATTATTTCAGCATACAATTTCAGGTTCTGGTTCACTATGGAAGGGGAGAGATAACAGCATCAAGAGCTGAGATAACTCGTCACCACAGCATAACCACAAGAAAAGTTGAGAGAGAGAGGCCAAGACTGATTTCACATACTTAGTGTCAATCTGCCAACTGCCACCAATCAGCCACTTGTCTAAGGAACAGTCCCACACACTATAGGCTGGAAATCATCTAGATAATCTCCTACAAGTTTGCCCTAACACAATAATTCTCATGGGTGTGCCTAAAATTCTTAATTCTGAAGTCAACAACTAAAAATAACTTCCACATACTCCAAGGCTTTGAAACTCTCTCTCTTTACTCTTTCATAAGCTCCACAGGGTGGAATGTAAGAAATGCAACTATTTCAATGTGGTTACATTATTTAGGACCTTAAAATAAAATGCTATGCTCAATAAAATATTTCAGGTACCCTACTCAGTAAAATAATTCTGATTCTTTAGGGATGGATTCAAAACCTTTTTGGGTGATTTTATTATGCACCTAGAAATGAGTCCTCCTAATGCATTTAATTATAGTTAGTTTGTATTCCTTTAACTTCCATGTTAAGGGAACTCATGGGAAAATATAGTCCTCATGTTTCCATTGTGTGGCTACACAATCATATGTAACTTCAAATAGCATTCATTTTCTCCAGCCAGAGTAAGAGAGACTCTTATTGATTACATCTTATTGATTGTCAAAGTTATAAAAGTGGTGAATAAATAAAAGCAGGGATAAATAAGTGGAAAGAAGATAAGAGACAGATGCAGAGGTAAAAATAAAGAGAATAGTAGTGTTTCTCTAAGTATTAGTCACCAGGGAAGCTGGCTGCCTCGGTAAATTGCTGTCCATGTTCTAGAGAACACGAAAAAAAGAATTTTGGAGAAATGTCTGTGCCCTTCCTGGTCTATCTAAAACAATGGGCCTTGAGAATTTGAATTTTTCCCTAGGAATCTCAGGCTGAGAAAAGAGAGACAAACTTTGGAGACCAGCCAAGAAGGGAAAGGGACTTCATAGGATACTGAAAGCTTGTCACATTTGGTATCAGCCAGAGGAAGGATTTGTGTTCCAGAAAGAGATTTCACACAGTTCTGACAACTTGTGTGTAGCAGTTACTCTTCTCTGTTACTGTGAGACACCACTGAGATTCAGGCAACTTCATGGCAGAGAAACCATGACTGGCTGACAGAAGTTGGAAGAGACTTAAGCCACTGCAGACATCATGGAGACTGAGTGTTATTGCAGACTCAAGAGCAGACTCAACTCACTCAAGCAGAGTGAGGCTCACTAACCTTAAGACCCACCCCCCTGTGACTACCTTCGTCCAGCAAGGATCCACCTCCTGAAAAATAGCAAGACTTTCCCAAACAACTAAAGATTCAAACACATCAGTCTGTGGGGGACAATCCATGACATCGCGAGAACATCTTACAAGAGAGATTTGAAGGTTGAGACAGTGATGGGTCAGTGTCAGAAAAGACATGCCTTGAGCAGAAGTATTTGTGCAGCTTAGTACTTGCCTTCAATTTAAATCTCACATTAAAACCTTGTAGATGGACAGGTTCATTGATATCCCTCTCGCCTATATGGTCATATTGAACAAAAATTCCTTTTTCTGATCTTCACTAATTGGTTTTACTGAGGGCAGGTGGTCAAACTGAGGTGAGACATCATCATGGGTCAGATAAAAAAACGTTCTGGGGGGGGCCTTGAACATTTCAGGCTATTTTGAGGTGACTCTATGTCATAGTTAAGCACAGGTGTCAACTTGACTGTTGAGGGTTTGAGCTCTAGGCATAGTTGTAGAGAGTTGATGGTTAAGCCCAGAGCAAACCTGAAGGAATTGTCTAGCTGCTGGGGAATACCCAACCCATGGTGGGTGGGATTAGGCCCTGGATAAATCACAGAGAGCTGGTTGAGAGAGTGGGCATCCTTCTGTATACTTGGCCAGACATGCTGGTCTGGCAAGTAAGGATTGTCCTTCTCTCAGCCGTTATGGTAGCCAGTTCTCTCAGCTCTGGTATTGGTGTGTGCTCTCCTGTCAAGCTGGACTAAGAACTGTAACTGGACTATCGTAAGAAAGTAAACTCCTTGTTCCCTTAAGCTGTGTAATGGTTTTTAAACATTTTTTCAAATCATAGTATTAGTAAATAGTGAATATTAGAAAATTAATTGAGGAATAGTTCCTAATGAAATAGCTGTGGCTAATATGTGGGTGTGGATGTCTGAGTCTGCATATGTCTGCTTATATAACATATTCTTTAGTATAGCCACAGTTAAAGTATCACTGGACAACCTAACAGAATCACTTAAACAATTGATAAACATTATAGTATGTCAAACGCCTCAATATGAAGACTTCCAATCAGTAGGTCTAGAAAGGAGAGAGAGTGTAAGTGTGTGTGAGAGAGAGAGCTATCAGTATATGTACATGAATTTGTATTTTTAATGTTCCATAGATGATTTCTATTAAACAGAATTTATCAGAGATGATTGTTTTGTATCCAACATATTAGAATAAATTAGAAAGAGTCCTTTGTTGGCATCATACAATCCAAATGAACTTTGAAAGAGACCAAATTTCAAAGAATCAAAATTTAAAGATACCAATAAAGCTTCTGTGATAAATTTTTTTTCTTTTTAAATCTATTACGAAAGTAGCTGTGACATGACAACTTTTTTGTTTGTTTCTTTCTTTCTCTTCTCTCTCATTCCCCTATTCCACACTCATTTGTTTCTGGATGGAACCTACAGCTCTACATGTGCTAAACAAACTATATCCTTATCTTTTATTTCAGTATTTTTTTAAATTTGATAAGTATTCCACTAAATTATCCAGACTGTGATGAACTTGCAATCACCTGCTCAATCTCAGTAGCTAGGTTGATAGACTACTCCATGAGGCTCAGCTCCTTCTGTCTCAACCTTCTCCTGTAACACCTGTTGTGCGAATGTAAATCATTGTCTTTCATTGTGGGGGTTGTCAGGCCCAAAGCCTGCTCTCTGGATGATACATCAGCATCTGTATGGCTGTAGCTAGGGGCTCCTCCCCTGGGGGGGGGTGAGTTTGCCTCTTGTCTTCAAGACAATGGCAGGTCTAACTCCTCCCCGTGGGATTAGAGGTCACCTCCAACCTTGTTCTTGGATCCTTTGTATTTCTCTTAGAAACCAGCTGGGCTGTTCCTCCCGCAATAGTTCCTTCCTGCTTATCTGAGATATGCTTATGCATGGACCATGTAACTCTGTTTTGAAGCATACATTGTCCATTCCCTTCTAGCAACAAGGTACCATGCTATTTTACTCTACCTGGCGACATCATGTTTGGTCCCAAAGCAAGTAGATGTCACTACTGCCTTTTCTTTGTTAACTAGAATGTATATGTTTTACATAATCCTGTAAAGAATTTGGTCCTGCTCTTTGATGTTTTCCTAAATTTGGCCCTACTCCTTGACCGTTTTCCTATAAACACTATGTATGTTACAATAAAATCGCCTTGGATGATGGACGTCCTAGGTTCCCTCTGACCCAATGCCTGATCAATTCCTACAGCTCCCACTTCTGTTTCCTGCATGTAAGTCTGTGTTATGCTGGTTCGTGGGCCTGGACATTTTATAGATCTGAACTGATTCGAGAATCGTCCATTGCTTTAGTTACTTACTTCTTGTTTTGACAAAATATGTGACAGGAAGTAAGCAGAATTAAAGGACAAAGGTTTGATCGTGGGTCAAGTTTCCAGGATACAGACCATCATGGCAGGGAAATCATAGTCCAGGAGTTTCACAGAACTGGTCACGTCACTCCATAGTCTGGAGCAGGAAGCAGCATATGAATGTGTATCTGATGCTAGTGGTCAGTTCTCATTTTACATCATCTGGATTCCCTTCCAGGGAATGGTCCTGCCCACAATGGGCTAAATCTGCCTCAGAGGCCCTTCCAGGTGCCAACTTTAATCTACAGATTCCCTCCTAGGTGTACCAGAAGGCTTACCTGCTAGATGTCAGTTTGATAAGGAATACTAGCCATCACACCCATGAAAGTCAATTAGATCTTTAAATTAATTTCATCACATATTTTTCCTCTATGACAAAGACATTCTATAAAATACTGATCTTTAAGAATTTAAAATGATTTTGGAAAATTCTTTAGAACATTGAACTGAATTTCTAATGTCAAATATTCATATGTAAAGGGCCATCAAAGTAATAGACTGTGATAGTTAAGCCTGGGTGTCAACTTGACACACCTGGTATTAACCAAGCTGGGCTGAGACCACCTCTGGAAAGGATCAACTGAGACTACTTGAAAGGATTATACACGCCCCAGATCCTATCAGAATGGCCAAAGCTCTCAAAGGATTCTTCCAATACTGCATCATATAAAAAGAGCTACCGAGGAGAACAGATGCCTTCTTGCCGCTATGCTAGGAATCACTCTTCCTTCTGGCTGCCTGGTTTCTTCAACCTTCTAGCCTTTGACTAGACTAAGACTCTAGGAGTTCTCCAGCCTTCAGCCATCACCCACTTGACTACCGAACTGAGCAGCTAGCTATTGGCAGCCATCGTTGGAACTACCTTGCCTACTGGCAGCCATCGTTGGACTATCTTCGCTACTGGCAGCCTTTGCTGGACTACCTCAGCCATATCTGTAAGGCAACTCAATAAATTTCCTATATATATTATATATATATATATTCATTCTGTGAATTCCATGACTCTAGAGAACCCTAACTAATACATAGACATTAGGTAATTTGGCAAATGATTTAATTCAAAACAACCTGGAATAACTTATTTTAGAAGCTGAATAAATATACATAGATATCACGAAGACCTGCTTTAGTGTCTTTTACTATTTTGCTTTGGCCAGGTACACCTGACGTACTCAGCTGACTTTAGCAGGAAGGTGAAGAACGATGTAGCTCCATGAAGTTGCACACAAAACATTCTCAATCCAGCCTTGCTTTCAAGATTCTTACTGGAGCTTCCTTTTCTGCTTGTGTCTTTAACATCCTCAGAGACGAATATAACCACTTGGCTATCTACCCACAGTTCTCTATGTCACAATGGCATCTCTTGGTGGGATGAAGATCAATTTCTCTCTATGTCACAGTGGCATCTCTTGGTGGGATGAGGATCAATTTCTTAACTTGAGAATGAATTAGATTCTTAATAGCTAATTCTCATATATCATGGAAGAGAAAAAATAATGCTCAACATACCAGTTTTGTTGTAGTAATCTATCATTAGTCACTTCAATGACTGTGCCTAGAAATCAAATGTTTGCCTTTGATTACCTATAACTATGAGCATCTCTGGACTTGTACTTAATTTGAATCTTTATAACACTTTCCTCTATAGCATTAGTTTAAGTTTATGAGTGCTATTCACAACAAACCAGTAACAATTATTTTCTGTCTTTGAAGAGATTCAGCCAAATTTTTAGATTTTGTGGTTGTTAGTTTTGGGTGTCACTACAACAGTAGAGAACTGAGCCTTTGGGTATACATATGAAGAGTGGCTTAGTTAAGGCATGCCTCTGAGCAGGCACATACAATATGAGATGGTGATGTATGAAAACTTCTCCCTTAACGTATGGGATCATTCCTTGAGCAGGTGGCTAAGATGGAGAAAGAGCTAGTAGATAATTTGGCAGATTGGTAAACTTGAAGGTATGTCCCCTTCTTTCAGTTTATCTTGTATACATGCTTTGGTCTTAACTCCTGAAAATAAACGTGTGTATCATTGTCATAACTAGGCACAGTTGCTGACTTGACAGTTGAAGGTTTGAACTTTGGGGACATGTGTAGAGAATTAATTGTTGAGTTAAGCCCAGAGAAAATCTGTAGAAAATTATCTATCTAGTTGATGGGGAAGGTCTAGACTATAGTGGGTAGGATTAGGCCCTGTATTAAAATACAGAAAGGTGATTGAGAAAGTTGGCATCCTTGTGTATACTTGGCCAGACATGCTGGTCTAGCAAGCAAGGATTTTTTCCCTCTCTCAGCCATTATGTAGAGATGGTGTGGCCAGTTCCCTCGGCCAGGTCTGGTGTTGGTGTGAATTCTCCTGTCAAGCTGGACTGAGAACTGTAACCCAACAATCATAAGAGAAAATAGAACCTTTGTTACCTTAAGTTGTTTGATGGTGATTTATCAACAACCATGAAGCTAACTGCTACAGTCATGATGACAAGAGGTGGAGTGTGTAGTTTCAAACTTCACAATTGAGTAATGAGCCTTTAGACACACCTGTAGAGTAAGGCAAGTATCCAAGCAAACCGGTTGCAGATTATCTAATCCATTTGGGCAGACCCAATTCATAATGGGACCATTCTCTGGCCAGGTGGATAAGACAAAGAGAGAGCTGGTTGGCATTGGAGGACCGGAAAGTTAGAAAATCCCTATGCTTAAGGGGAACACAGGAAAGGGTTCTTGGAAATGCCACTGGGTCCTTGCACCTCATAAGAGAGGAGGACCCAGAGGAGAGTCTGGCATGCACATTAAAGGATGCTCTGGGGATGGGAGGGGGAGGCACTGGGGGATGGAGAGGGAGGGGAAAGGGGAGGAGGGCATAGGTGGTGGGAGGTTAGAGGGAGAGAGGGGACCAGTGTACCTGTTAAGTTTGTATGAGTGGAAATAAAAAAAAATTCAAAAAAAATTGCAATAAATTCCACCATGTAACTTATAATACCTACTTAGTGATATATTTGCATTACAAAGACTGCACTTCCATCTGAAAATGAATCCTGTATGCTTTTACTTGTGCTTTCTTTGGATGGTTGTTGGCCTATCTGTCTTACATTGCCTCAGTCTAATAACTGTATTTTCGATTATGCAATCTTTACTATTGAAGTCCCTTCTACTCACTCTTGCTGACATCAGTGTTTCTTTGTACCTTTCTGATGCCCGTTGGCATCTTTTCTTCATTGCACTAAATTGCATAAATGCCTTTCCTGCCTTCATAGAACCCTCGCATTGAAATCAGGCAGAATGATGTGTATAGACAAACTACACAAGCAGCCTATCCTTTTCTTGTGTTCACAATTGAGAGGTAAAATTTGCTGTAAAATGTACTGTTTAGAGTTGTCTCTTGAAATCCTGCAGATGGGAGATACAGCTGCTTTGCTTCTAATCAATGTTCTCCTGTTGGTCCTCGATAATCTTTTTTTTTTCCCCAAGAGAAATATCTTATTTTCTAACAGTACATTTTTCTCTGCATAATCTGAATTATTTTTATACAGCCAACTGTTGAGTTCTAATTTAATGCTTCAATGACATCCAAACTCTTCTAACTTTCACTTGAAATTAAGTAACTATATTCTTTAACATCAAGGCTGTCTTTGAGTCTTTCTGACTGTTCAGCTCTGTCATTTTATACTAATTAGAATTTAAAGTATAATTAGTAACTTATAAAATGAATAAGTCTCAGTGCCAGATATTGAACTAAATAAACTCTAAGAAATACAAATTAATAGTGTCCTTTCAAAAGCTAAAAGAATTGCTTTGAAATGTCAAGTAATTACAACTTTTTTTTTAATGAAACAGGAATGACATAATTTTACCTTATGTTTGCTTGAGATGAGTGGTCCAGTGGCATCCAATAATTTTTGTACTGATATTTCATGGAAGTTAATGCAGAAAATTAATGTACTCAATTTAATAATTTCTATTTATATATATATACATATCATCTCAATGATTTGTCAATTTTAACAGAGTGATATGTAGATGCTTGTCTGTGAAATTATACAAAACTTTCCATTTTTCCCCTTAGATGTAGCAGGAGTTATGGATATATTGAAAAAGATGAAATTTCCATAAAAATTTATTTAGTGGAATCTCTGTAATCAGATGTCGAGTATAACTATATTTCAAACTTGAGTTTCTTGCTTCTGACACAGAAGTTTAGCCAAACACAGAGGTAACTTGGAAAATCAGGGTGGGAATTATTGACTTCCAATCAGTTTGTTTTTTATACTTTTATCCAACTTTTAAGAAAATAAAGTTTTTATTTTCTTTATTGCAAGCAATACATTTTTAGCTTATGTATGCTAATGCACATGTGCAAGTGTGTGTGTGTGTGTGTGTGTGTGTGTGTGTGTGTGTGTGTGTGCCTCTGAAGTTTCAAGGGTGACATCAGGAATTATTCTGGATTGTGCTACTCCCTCTTTGCTTTGTTCTGGAGTTTTCCAGGCTCCACCTTCCAGAGCCATTCCTCAGTGTTTTTAAATGTTATCCAGAGCTTTAATTCAAGTCCTTTGGTTTGTGAGGCAGTCTTGACCCCTGACTCATTTCTCCAGCCTAGCATTCATTTAAATAATAATTGTTCAGGTAAAATTTATGTAAAAGGCCTAGAAGTTGTGAAACCCAGAAGCAGCTGCCTGAAATGATGTAAATGCCAACACTGAGATGAGGCCAGCTCCAACCTTCTTGGACCTGATGTGGGGGGAGGGGGTTAGTTACACTGTAGATTTGCATACTGTTCCCAGTTTCAGCCATAAAGGCATAAGACAGGCTGAGCTGGTTTTCAAATTCCTGTACTAGTTGAAGGGAACAGAAAATGAACTTGGAAATAAATATGTCAAAGTTAGGTATGGAAAAGTATTGTGAGAGAGAAAAATAATTGTAGGGAACGCCAGCTTATTATGTTCTGAGGACTTGGGATTCTGCTATGATCTCAAAGTGAAAAGGGTGTTTGTGCACATTTGGAGAGAGTACTCTGAGTCAGAACCAGCAAGTACAAAAAGCTTTTGTCCAGCAGAGAGCATTTTACAGTTTAGATTTTTATTCTACAAGTACCTGCTGGCCGCTGGTGATGAAGTGATATAATTTACACTTTACACAGAACCTTCAGGTAGCTATGTTGAAATTACATGCTGGAGAAAAGAATGGTCAGGAAGCTCAGCTCAGGGGTGCAACTGAAATGCACTGCGAAATGATGGAGGATTGGATGAGGACCCATCAGCAAAGTCAGTGGGACGGTGCATACAGAGTATTTATCTGGAGGAAGAGCTGTCAGGCCATACTGATGGTAGCAACTACAGCTGAGGAAGCACAATTATCCATCCCACTTTTCCAATCCTATCTCCTTAGGAAGAGTATTTTGTATTAAAAACACAGAGAGTGACCTTTTGCTCCCCCCGCCACTACTCAGTACTTGCCAAATGGAAACTTAGGGCTTTACATCTTAATTTGTTTTGTGTTATCTCAGTAAAACAATAAACATCAAAACAACAGAAAGCAAAGAAGAAATGAAATTTCCATGCTATCATGAATAGTATCTGTCTGCATGTTTCCTTTACGTCTATGTTACTTCTCTCCCCTTGATGGATGATTCTGAGGGGTCAGAAAAGTCACACACACTTAGTAACTAGAATCTAAATCAGAGTTTCCAGGATCAAGAGTGAAAATAGGATATTAGATTCCTTCGACAAGTGAAAGCTAATTGCTGGCTTCAGGCTATAAAAAATACAAGAGAAATAATAACAGCAATTATTTCCGTGTATTTATTTTATGCTGGGCATGTTCTTCACATTTCATGTATGTTAATGAATTTAACACAAAACAATCTTATGATGAATTTTAGACATGTCAGACTGAAACACTGAAGTGAAGAAAATTGCCCAAGGTCAGGGCATTAATATATGCTAGAGTCAGCAAACACTAGAGGGTGAGTAGTAGTGATGTTGCTTCTCGTCTTAGTGTGATTTCATAAACTATGGAAGAATGTCCCCAATATTGAGAAGAGAGTCAATATAGACTGAGACAAAAGAAAGTAACTCAAATTCTTGTGGAAACCTGATGGTAGGAAAATAGGCACAAAAGCTGACAATCCTCAGTTCTGAAAATGATGTTAATTATCCAACATAATAATGATTCTGCTCATAGTCTAAAAACAAAATACAAATGTTGGGTATGAAAAAGGGCATTTGCTAACTGGGCATTTATGTCACTTACTTGAAATTCCATAAACTTGTATCATTGAACTAGTGTTGTGCATGAGTACCCAAACCATTATTAACTTTATTAAGTGCCCAAGGACAAGGAATTTCATAATTAAAATAATCAGATTTGTATATATCAACTGCTCATGTACTTTTCAAAAACACTTTCTCACTAGTGAGCTGGAGACGTTAAGGACATTTTAGCTCCATGTGGGAAGCAATGCTTCAGCGATTTTTAAGCCAATAGATTTGGATAACAAAACAACTGTAAGAATAATATTTTACTAGTTCTTTTAAGCTTTTTAATAAACTTATTTGGGCTTTTCAAAATAGAAATATGGGGGACTGGAGAGGTGGCTCAGGGGTTAGGTCTCTGCCTTGCGGTGGAAGGTCCTGAGTTCGGATTCTAGACCCCACGTATACATGTCGGGTAGAAGTAGGGGCAGCCTGAGTTTTTGGCCCTGGTAGGGCAGAGCCTGTGAATCCCAGGGCAGAGTAAACAAGGAGGAGGTGGAGGCATCCATGGTGGTTCCCGAATTCGTCCGTGGTTCTACACTAGGTTCTGACTAGGAAAAAAGTTGTGAGAATGTTTCCTACTTTTCTCCATGGATTGCTAAACAAGTGTTCTGGTGTTTTATTTTTTATCTCTCTTTTTTTTAACCAGGTAGAATGTTCATACTCCTTTCCACGTGAATTGATGATTTTCTCTATTGCATTATCTTTATGTTTTATTAAACATTATTGTTATATTTCTTTTGTATATACATTTGTATGTTTGTGTGTTTTCATTAAAAAATGGAATTCGGCAATAACAATAAGTTGATAAACATAATTTGTTCTCAGTCTTCCAAGAAATTGTGTGTGTGTGTGAACATTTATGTATATTATTAAACTTGCAGGAGCATGCCAATTTCCAGAGAGTTGTTCTCTTTAGATCCATGGAAAGCAGTTCAAGTATAGTTCAATTCACATTTAAATCAAGTTAAACACTTATCTATTTAGATATCTACCTTTTTGATTTTGGCTTTGTGATGGTGAAGACGAACTTGATCTTACCTATGCTAGATAAATGTTCTGTCACTTAACCAAATCCATATTCCCTACCATCTCTAGCAGGGAAAAATTTTCTGAAATATTTGTGTCATCGTTAGATACAGATTTCTACTTGACTGCTGAAAATTTGAACTCTGGGCACATTTGTAGAGAATTAATCCTTGCATTAAGCCCAGAATTAACCTGCAGGAGATTGTTTACTTGATGGGTAAGTCCCAGCTGATGGTGAATGGGAATAGTCCTCAGGCAGGTGAATGAAATGCGGGGAACTCTGTGAGAAAGGGGCATCCGTCCCTTGGTATGCTTGGTCAGACATGCTAGTCTGACAAGTAGGATACCTCTCTCAGTTGTTATGTGGATATGGAGACACCAGTTCTCTTGACTCTTTGGTGATGGTGCATGTTCTTCTGCCAAGCTGGACTAAGAAATTTAACCAGACAATTGTAAGACAAAGTAAAGTCCCTTGATTCTTTAATCTGTTTTGTCCTGAATTTATCAGAAACCATGTGGCTAACTGCAATTGTTTAGTACCCTATCACTATCTCTCTTCACCCTGTTATGCAAAAAAGCATCAGAACTTCTTGCTCATTTCTAACTATAATTTAGTAACCACTGATCAGCTTTTCCCAATCCAGTCATCTACTCTCCAGCCCTCAACCACTATTCTATCCTCAGCATTCACAAGATTAATGATTTTTAGATTATAAATATACATGGTAGCATTTGCCTTTATGTGTCTGGCTTTCTTAACATTCATATGATCATTTCTACTTTGTCATAAATGACAGGATTTCATTCCTTTTGTTGTTAAATGATTCCATCATGTACACATACCACATCGTCTTTATTCAATCATCAATTCATGCACAATTCTATTTTTCCATTTTTTGTATGTTGTTAATCATGTCATAACGAACATGGGAATTCCAATGTCTCTCTAATGTAGTAATTCTATTTTCTTTGGATATATCTCCAGAAGTAAGATTTCTGGATCATAAGGCAAATACTATTTTTGATTTTTTGAACAACTTCATATTATTTTCATGGCTGCTGTGCTATTTTTGTCTTCTTTCCAACAGAGTGCAGTCTACTCTCATATCATACTTGTTGTCTTAGTCTCTTTAATAGTAGCATTCTTTGGCTGAGACAGGAGGATTGCAAACTCAAGATCAGCGTGAGAAATAAAGTGACTTCATGTCCATAGATTAGTAAGACAGTGAACTAAAAAAGAGATTCAAGGATCTATCTTAGTGGTGTGGTAGAGCACTTGCCTGTCATATGCAAAAACCCAGGGATAAAACCTAGAGCATCAAAAAATTGAACAAACAAAAAATTGAGAATAGTCCCTATGCGGCTATGAGTTGATATTGCAACATGGTTCTGATTTGTATATATGTCATTATTAGTAATGAATGTTTTTTAATAAGCCTGTTAGTTCTGTGTTTTCTTTTGAGATCTCTAGATCAGTAGTCTGCTTTTGCAACAGTTGCTTTTTGATTTGCTGTTTGGTTTTTGAGGTTTTTACCTATCTTGAAAATCCTTCCTTCCTTCCTTCCCTCCCTCCCTCCCTCTCTGTCTCCCTCCCTCCTTCCTTCCTTCTTTCTTTCCTTCCTTCCTTCTTTCCTTTCCTTCCTTCCTTCTTTCCTTTCCTTCCTTCCTTTCCTTTCCTTTCCTTCCTTCCTTGCTTTCCTTTCCTTTCCTTCCTTCCTTCTTTTCCTTTCCTTCCTTCCTTTCCTTCCTTCCTTCCCTTCCTCCTTCCCTTTCCTTCCCTTTCCTTCCTTCCTTCTCTTCCTTCCCTTCCTTCCCTTCTTCCCTTCCTTCCTTGCTTCCCTTCCTTCCTTCCTTCTTTTCCTTTCCTTCCTCTTCCTTCTTCCTTCCTTCTTTCCTTCTTTCCTTCCTTCCTTCCTTCTTTTCTTTTCCTTCATTCCTTCTTTTCCTTTCCTTCCTTCCTTTCCTTCCCTTTCCTTCCTTCCTTCCCTTTCCTTCCTTCTTTTCCTTCCCTTTCCTTCCTTCCTTCCCTTTCCTTCCTTTTCCCTTTCTTTCCCTTCATTCCCTTCCTTCCTTCCTTCCTTCCTTCCTTCCTTCCTTTCTTCCTACTTTCCTACTTTCCTTCCTTCCTTCCTTCTTTCTTCTTACCCTTCCTTCCTTTTTCCTTCCTTCCTTTCTTCCTTCCTTCCTTCCTTCCTTCCTTCCCGTCCTTTCCTTCCTTCCCTTTCCTTACCTTTCCTTCCTTCCCTTCCTTCCCTTTCCTTCCCTTTCCTTTCCTTCCCTTTCCCTTTCTTTCCCTTTCTTTCCCTTCCTTCCTCCTTCCTTCCTTTCTTCTTTCTTCCTTCCCTTCCTCCTTCCTTTCCTTCCTTGTCCTTCCTTCCCTTTCCTTCCTCCTTCCTTCCCTTTCCTTCCTTCCTTTTTTCCTTCTTCCTTCCTTCCTTCCTTCCTTTCCGTCCTTCCTTTCCTTCCCTTCTTTTCTTCCTTCCTTCCTTCTTTTCCCTTTCCTCCCTTTCCTTCCCTTTTTCCCCTTTCCCTTTCCTTTCCCTTCCTTTCCTCTTCCTTCCTTCCTTTCCTTCCTTTCCTTTCTCCTATTTTCCTACTTTCCTTCCTTCCTTCCTTTCTGCTTACTTTCCTTCCTTCCTTCCTTCCTTCCTGCCTTCCTTCCTTCCTCCTTCCTTCCTTCCTTCCTTCCTGCTTTCCCTTCCCTTCCTTCCTTTCTTTTTTCCTTCCTTCCTTTCCTTCCTTTCCTTCTCTTTCCTTCCTTCCTTCCCTTTCCTTCCTTCCTTCTTTTCCTTTCCTTCCTTCCTTCCTTTCCTTCCCTTTCCTTCCCGTTCCTTCCCTTTCCTTCCCTTTCCTTCCCGTTCCTTCCCTTTCCTTCCTTTCCTTCCCTTTCCTTCCCTCCCTCCCTCCCTCCCTCCATTCCTTCCTTCCTTCCTTCCTTCCTTCCTTCCTTCCTTCCTTCCTTCCTTCCTTCCTTCCTTCCTTCCTTCCTCCCTTCCTCCCTTCCTCCCTTCCTCCCTTCTTCCCTTCCTCCCTTCCTTTCCTCCTGCTTTCCACTTAGTCTTTCTTCTTTCTGAGCAGAATCTCTCACCAGCCTGGATCTCTCCAAGTGGCTAAGCTGATTGATGAGTGAGTTACAGGGATCGACATGTCTTTGTTTCCCTTTTTATAAGGTAGGGCCTAAGTTTAAACACAGGTCCTTGTGCTTACAAATCAAGCACTCTCTGATTAAACCATCTGTCTTTCCCCTTCTTTACTGTAATTTGATATTAATTATTAAAACCAGGATTAGCAAATTCTTCAAGCTTATTGTCTGTCAGATATAGCCATTTTCTTGAACTTTACAAGTTTTAGATCTTTATTAAAGTTTCTTTGTTAAGAACTAATATAATGAAGAGTATCACTATTCATAATCCCAGAACTGAAAGCATTTGCAGCTGTGTGTCTGACAAGTTTCTTCTTTTCTCCAATATGTGACCTTCAGAAAAGAACATTTTCATCTTTCCAGATATTCTTAAACTGAAACTAAATTTCTTAGTAAGAGGCTTTTTTGATCCTTTAGAAAAACAAGCAAACATGTACTTAAGCTGTTCAGGATAAAAGTTCAACAGATGGTAGGAGAATTAGGGATGGTTGAAATGACTAGGAGGTCAGGAAATGTCTCCTCTATGATGTTTTCTTAAAAGTCTTTGGAAAAACTGAGATCAGACAAAAAAAAAAAAGGTAGAATTGATCTGGATGTCAAGATTAGAATCTGAATGTGCTGTCAAAGAAAAATTAAGTGGACACAGACTTTACCCTGAGTTTTTCCTCAAGATTACTAGAAGCTGTTTTATTGTCTAATGTTACAACAATTTATGATATGGGCAATATATAGGAAAATGCCATCAAGTCACATAAATAAGCCAGTTTCTAGAAAAATAATTCTAATAAAATGTGTAGCTTCGAGTCATATTAACCCACTGACTTCATGTTAAATTGGAGGCCAAGTACCAAAGTCTTTGTAAAATCTCTGTTCTTCATGAGGATCAAGAAGCAAGGCTTCTTTCTTTCTTAGTGTGTCCCATGATTTCACACAAATCCATCTGTCTTCTATCCTTTGGTAATGCTAAAACTTGTGAATGTAAGATTGCATGTGGGATTTCAAACTGTTCAAATGTTTTCATTGTATATTAGCCATGTATATTCTTTCGCTTTCTTACCCATCAATCCTAAAATGGGGGTGGCATTTAAAATTTTATTATTTTATGAGTTACACTATTTTTTAAATAATTTTCTGAACAAGAAGCTGTAAAGTGAAGTTAATTTTCTTACTGGAAAATATTTGCAGTTCTCAGACCTCATTTCAATTTACAAATACTCAGAAAATAAAGAAAAACTCCTTAGTAGCAGTACAGTATCTAAATTTTCAGGAGACCTATAATTGTGCATGTGTTCTATGTATGTGTATATATACATTTTCAGTTGGCTTTGGTAGTGAGATTGGAATGTACGCTGATATTCTCTATATTCTCTAGGCTTTAGATTGTCTTCAAAATTATTTGTACAAATATAGAATAGAGTGCTAAAATGACAGTATATTTCTCATGACTCATCAGCATTCTGGATCCTTTCAAAAGATTCTTTTTTTTACTCTGAATTTGAACAGATTTTACTGGCTAGGAGCATGAATTTGGGAAACCGTCTGAGTCTACTTCAGGACTCCCCCAATAATGGCACTTTTTAGATATTCCGTAAAGTTTAGTTTAGACACTCGTCTCAGACTTTGAAGTGCTGCAGCAACCACTGTGTTCCAACCCCAGCCCCCCTCCGGGGTAAGTGAGATTCATCAGTAAATAAATAAACAGATGAATGAAAGAATGAATACATAAAGATTGGGGATGCTCACTTAGTGACTTCTGGCAGTTATAGAGGTTGATGGTCAAGTAATAGAAGATTGCATTTGTTTCATTTTCCTAATTGTAGTCTGATCATAACTCTGAATTTGCCATTAACCTGGAAGTGTCTGATTATAATTATTTTCTACAAAGGTAGTAGTCACATTTCATAATTTCTCTTGTGCATATAACAACACAATTAATAAATAATCATGTTGATGAAATACATGACTTTTTTTAAGATCAGCATTACAGTGTAGTCACCTGTGCTACAAAATAAGGAAATTATCTCCAAAGTGATAAAGGAAATAATCTGTCCTAATTCATATGTGTGTGTGTGTGTGTGTGTATTCCTTTCAAATGTCTTGATCTAAGCATGGGTGTTTTTATTTTAATTTGTTCAACTTTCTACTTTTAAGTAGATCTGTAACTCTTTCCACTCCTCAAATACACAGTCAGTATTTAATATTTATTATAAGAATCTATCTACTATTGCCTATTATAATAGTCACAGAGTTTGGTGTAAAGTTTCAGTTTCTCAATTAACTCCATCTTCTGTCTGCATCCTGTTTGCCAATTCTGTGCACTTTATGTTGGGTTGCTTATGCACTATTCTCTGCTGATATACAATTGTCATATACTGACTTAAATAGACATGTAGAAATAAAAATAATTGTCAAAGACAACATATACTAGACAGTTTGCAAAAATAAAAATTTTAAATTATAAAATTATGCTATATTTGTGTGTATACATATATTTATAATAAAACTTTTCTCACCATTGTGTCTATGCACATATTGTTTGAGAACTGAAAAGACATTCCAGTGACAAAAGACCTCTACATGTCATTCCCATTTCACTCTTCACTTCTGCAGTAAAAGTACTGAATGAGTGTAGCATCACCTTGAAATCTACATTCTTGAATACATTGAAAGTGATCATTATCTTGACAATATGCCACAAACTGATTATTGATATAATTATTCACTAGTACATAACCTAAAAGACACCATTTAACAATTTTAAACTTTCTGAGGTTGTGATTTTTATTCTAAATTTTAGTTAAGAAAAGAACGTTCTGGGCTGGAGAGGTGGCTCAGGGGTTAAGCCTCCGCCTTGTAGGCAGAGGGTCCTGAGTTCGGATCCCAGATCCCACGTATAGACGCCAGGCGGAAGCGGGGGCCGCCTGCGTTTCCGATCCTGGTAGGGCGGAGCCTGTGAATCCCGGGGCAGAAGGAGGTGGAGGCGTCCATGGTGGTTCGCGAATCCGTCCGTGGTTCTACACATACACAGACACACACACACAGACATACACACACGCGCGCACATACACAAGCACATATGCACAGTTGAATAAATAATAATAATAATAATAATAAAAAAGAAAAGAACGTTCTAAAGACATGAAATTATTCAAGGGCATATAGTAGGTGCAGGACAAAGGCCAAAGATGGGAGCTCAGAGCTTGGACCCCTAAGCCATTGTCTGCTCATTACCATCTAGTTCTACCCAGCATTGCTCAGACCACTGCCAGTTAGCTTCTTAAGTATAGGTATAAATAGTAAATTGATTTTGGAGTGAGAAAACCTCGAAAAACTTACTCTTTATGATGTCTGAAGTGCTCAGGCAAATCATGGAGCTAATTATATATTCTAAAATTATGCAAATCATTATCAAACTTGTGAATTAATCAATGTTAATCACTTGAAAAATAGCTTTTTGGTTCTTTTTTTTTCTTAGAGATGTGTCAGAGTATTTGAAGTTCTTCTAGTAAACTTCCTTTTTAAGTATTCCATTTTTTTTCTTTGCAGATGAAGACTACTTGAGTTATTTTGGTGTTGAGCAACAGTCACAGTGGGTGATTAAATTGGAGGCAGGTGTAGAATTCCCTAAAAGATACCAGGATCTGGTTTCTGCAGGTTGGGATCAGCAGTAAGCTCCTGACACTCACCTGCCTTCCTTTTTATACAGAGAATGGATTTACTGAGAGTGATACTGTCGAGAAAGAAGGTTCAGTGTAGGAGCAGAAGGGCTTCTACTATTGGGTGGGGCTTATTTGCTTATTTTGCATACAAAGAGCAGATTCTCAGCTTTGGACATTGCACTTAGGAATGAAAATGGAAATAAAGAAAAGAAAATGACATTTCTTTTATCATTCTAGCAAACTGGAGCCTAGCAATTTTACATTTCTTTCTGAGAGTCTTCCTTCTACAGATGGTCAGCTAAATTTATGAAAGTCTTCTAGTGAATGAGGGCCTCTGGCTTGTTGCTAATGATCATGAGCATGTACAAGCAACAGAACTTTAGAACTATCACTACAGTCTGCAAAAATACTCCAAACAGGGGCTGAAGAGTGGCTCAGGGGTTAAGCCTCTCTGCCTTGCAGGCAGAAGGTCCTGAGTTCGGATGTGAGACCCCACGTATAGACGCCAGGCGGAAGCCCGGGTGGCCTGTGTTTCTGGTCCTGGTAGGGCAGAGCCTGTGAATCCTGGGCAGAGTAAACAAGGAGGAGGTGGAGGCGTCCATTGTAGTTCCCGAATCCGTCCGTGGTTCTACACACACACATACATATACACATATACATACACACACGCATACATGCACAATTGAATAAATAATAAATTAAAAAATTAAAAAAATACTCCAAACATATTATTATGAAAGAGAAAGTGGAAGCTCATAATTTCTGGGCAATTAAAGATATTTTGAATATATTTTCAGATCTAGTTAGAGGTGTGCTTTGAAACTACATTTTATTTCAAAGATTATGGCAGTATATAGAAATGAAATGACTAACATACAAAATTTCAAATACTACACACTCTTCTAACATGTAGAAGAAATATATATGTGGCTCTCAGAGAAGCAGAGAGAAAATTAGTAGTCACTAGAGTAAATGGGGGATTGACATTGCCTTTATGGATTTAGTCATTATACATTGTATGTGAACTGATTTACAAACTATGTTCTCCCTCCTTCCTTCCCTCCTTCCTTCCCTCCTTCCTTCCCTCCTTCCTTCCCTCCTTCCTTCCCTCCTTCCTCCCTCCTTCCCTCCCTCCTTCCCTCCCTCCTTCCCTCCCTCCTTCCCTCCCTCCTTCCCTCCCTCCTTCCTTCCTTCCTTCCTTCCTTCCTTCCTTCCTTCCTTCCTTCCTTCCTTCCTTCCTTCCTTCCTTCCTTCCTTCCTTCCTTCCTTCCTTTCTTCCTCCTTCTTTCCGTCCTTCCTTCCTTCCTTCTTTTTTCCTTCCTTCCTTCCTTCCTTCCTTCCTTCCTTCCTTCCTTCCTTCCTTCCTTCCTTCCTTCCTTCCTTCCTTTCTTCCTCCTTCTCTTCCCTTTTTTCTGTCTGTCTGTCTGTCTCTCTCTCTCTGAGGACAGCAACAAACTGTGTGACAATCCTCCTGCCTCAGCCTTGCAAATCTGGGATTTGTAATCCCAGGTATGTTCCATCACATCTATATCACAGCTTTTCCTAAGGTTTACTATTTTCAGGAATACTATTACTGATGCTTATGACTCTTACTTTTTTAGATTGATTTTTTATTGTTGCATGCATGAATATAGTGAATTTATGTATTTTCATCCATTAGTCTCTAAACCCATCTCCCCTCCTCTCCTTCTTACAGCCCTTCGTCTCCCCATGAGACTCCCTCCTATTTTCCAGTCTTTTCACCTGTGAAGTCCATTGTGTTTCATCTACTTTGTCTTTGATGACATATACCTGACATGATTCATGCTGCAGCAAATATCATAAACCAGTAAGTATACACTTGAGGAAAGCATATTCCTTTTCTTCCCCATCAACATTAATCATCATTAGTCTCTCAGAGAAGTGTAGATCTTCTTGATATCTTTTTGCTTTTATGGTGAGATGTTGTTATGTCTTGTAAGACAGATCAAGAGAGGCTGTATAGATCTCCTTCGATTTGAATAATATTGGAGAAAGGTTTCAAAGAATGTTTTTCTTCCATTGTAAGGGTTTGCTTCTTATTAAAATGGCAAGACCATGCTCTAATAACATGTTCAAAATTTCCATACAGATGCTCAGTAACTCCTTTGATCTCCAATGACAAAGGCTTTATTCAATCACCTGGGAAATTAAAACACATCATTTTCACAGCATATAGAGAGAGTCATAAGAATGGGGAGGTGGATATTGATAGTTAATCTAACAGATATTGGTAATTTTATATCAAATGACTCAAAATGTTACTTTGAAACACAGAAGAAAGTATCATTTAATTTCTCAATTACAGTTGTAATTTTGTATTCACCTATTTTATGTTAACTAAGTTTATTGAAAAGTTTACTATGGAAGCAATTAAGAAGTTTGATTGATGAAAATTAGATGCTTTCTCTGAACTAATATACTTTTTGACTATTTTTTCTTTATCAACAAATAAAAACAGAGTCAGCTATGAATGTTTAAATTTCTGCAAATTAATTATTATTTTTTTAGGACTGCACATGGAACACAGTTTCACATGAATACAACACTAGTAGTACTCCAGCAGTGAGAAACTGCCCTGGTACCCAGTGCAAGTAATGACTCAAGGTTTCCTTGGACCACAGATGTTGTAATTTATGTTTTACAATTTGTTTTCATTACAAAAACCCTCTGAATCACTGTCCAGGTCCACAAAAGACACCTGGATCCAGTCAGTCTCCAGCCCACGATATAAAATATTGCCTAGGGCTGGAGAGATGGCTCAGGAGTTAATACTTTGTCTCATAAGCAGAAGGACTTGAGTTCAGATCCCATATCCCATGTAAAAAGCCAGGCTAAACAGCAGTGTCTTGCACTTCTGTCCCTGGTGGGCAGAGCCTAGGAAATTCCAGAGCAAACAAGAAGGAAGTAGAAGCAATCCAGATAGTTTCCAAAGTCACCCTTGGTCCTCCATAGAGACACATTGTGCCTTCTGACAGACAGACAGACAGACAGACAGACAGACAGACAGACACACACACACACACACACACACACACACACACACAATAAACAAATAATGAATATAAAATAAAATACTGCCTTGTGTTTTGTTTCTACTTGAAAGTTTAATAACACAAAGGAGGGTCACCATGTGAAGTAGATACTAGCATTAACTACACTTGCCTTTGCTTGGATTTATATACACATATTCATTATGATTTTCCCAGACTTATCCCATTGTTAAATGGAATTACAAGATTGTGAAGGTAAAATAAGAATTTTGTGTTTCTAAAAGTTCTTGTTTACTGACCTTGATCTTGGAAAAAGGGAACCATAATGTTTTAAGAGAAAAGGTTCATTCCAAGATAGATACACTACATTCTCCTTCTACCTTAACCAATATCTATTCTTCTGACACACAGATAGAAAATCCTTTCCCACCTCTTTTGCAGTTAAATGAAGTCAATTAAATCAATGCCAGCCAATAGAATATTGTATCTACTAACACAGATATTATTCTTAAGTATCTGCGGTGATTTGGCATATATGATTGTTTTCACTGGAATTTTATTTTTTATTAGCCTTAATTTTAAATTAAATATTTAAGAACCATGTGTGTCCTCTGTTAAAGACTGTGATCTATATATACCTATATATATATATATATATATAAAACCTATATATAACCAGATTCTACATAGTCAAGAAATTGCTGCTTCTCCACTTTTTAAAAAAAAATAATATTATTTATTCAATTGTGCATGTATGTGTGTGTGTGCATGTGTGTATCTATATGTGTGTGTATGTTTGTGTGTGTGTGTAGAACCACAGACGAATTCGGGAACCACCATGGACCACCTCCACTTCCTCCTTGTTTACTGTGCCCCGGGATTCACAGGCTCCACCCTACCAGGACCAGAAACGCAGGTGGTCCCCGCTTGCGCCCAGCGTCTATACGTGGGGTCTAGGATCCTGAACTCAGGACCTTCCGCCTGCAAGGCAGAGATTTAATCCCTGAGCCACCTCTCTAGCCTCATGCTTCTCCACTTTTTAATACAACTTTATTGAGATAAAATCCAATCCTCAATGGATGACCTGTTTTTATCAAATATAACTCAATGCCCAAAGTTTATTACTTTCAAAGACTTGAGCATTTGCTATTGTGAATCTTTTATTTCTTATTTTCTAAGAGTGATTCTGTATTATTTCAGGAACTCATGAGAACTGTGGTTCCAAGTCCTTCTTAAAAAAAAAATATCTCTGGTCCTGAATTGTGTCTTGCACTGCAGCTATGCAGTTTCCTGGTATCACAGTTTTATTAGGAAAAATGGGACACAGGTATCCATCCATTTCTACCTCCCCAGTGCTGGGACTGCAAGCACATTCCATCAAGCTCAACTGTTTTATGAGGGGTCAAAAGAGGATCAAATTCAAGTCCTCTTGCTTGCACGACAAACACTTTATTGACTGAGATATCTTTCCACATGAAAAAAATACTTTAAAGGAAGAAAAGAAACTTTAAAGGAAGTTAATGTAAATAGAGGATGAATTAGAATCTAGATATCACTTACTTGATTGAACCACTCCAGGAAGCTACACAAAGTGACTTCTCTGAATCTCTTAATCTGAAATAGATCTCCTGTTAAAGACTGCAATACTCATTTTAGTAGTTTCTGCAAATCTCTTGGCTGCAAAATATAATTCCAAGCACCATGATTTTCAGTAGAAGAAAGCGTAAATTCTGTATACAGTTCAAAAAAGGGAAATTTAATTCCAAACTTCAGTAGTTCAAAATTGCTAGATAACTCACCAAATATTGGTCAGAAGTGGAAGACAATCTTCTCTTAGGCTGATACAACCTAAGCCAGAACATTAATCTACTTTTTCAATCAGATCTACCTACCGTTGGACCAAGAACCATTTTTCTGGGCAGCAAAATATGCAGTGACTCACTAAAACCCCTAATTTCATCTTCTTTCCTCAACTTCATAGTTCTCTTAGCCCATGATTGCCAATCTACTGATCCTGCTTCTTATTGACCTAGTCAGACTGAGTCAGACTCAAATACACCCTGAGATTGATGTACCATTTCATTGACTATTTACAAATCAACAGCAGGAGAGGAACATATATAAAGAGTATTCTCATTCATCTCATTCATCAACAATTTTCATCTTTGTGTGGTGGTGTGCTTCTTCTTAATATCCACAAGTATCTCAGAATGCTTGGGAACTACAATTAATTAACTTCTCCTCTTTGACAATCTTGCAGTCAGAGGGACTTTATAAATGTCTATATTTCCTACACATCTCAAATGAATCATTTTTTAATGTCCTATGAAATAAGTGGTGGTAAGATTAGCAAGTTTTAAATAGTTTGAATAGACTACTATATGCTTTAGATGAAGTGATAAAAATACAATGAACTAGAGACCTACGATGTAGTCTGATTTAAAGCACATTAGGTCTTTTGATTTATGTCAAAATATATTGCATGTCAAAAGACTATTTTGTCGACCATTACTATTATCATGATGAAAAATGCCATTAAATATGTCATTGAAAATTAAGAAATGAAATGATATGACATGTGAAAGAAATATTTAAAACAGTCATTTTTCTTTCAGCTGTCATAACTCATTTAGATACCAATTGTCTGCAGTTGAAAATCTCAGGAGTCAAAATGTCAGCAAATGGCTGTCTGTGGTGAAGAAATGTCTCCAAGGTTAGCATGAATATCAATTGCCTGAGCTCTATTAAGAAAAGGTCCTACAGTTTTTTTTTCCAATTAGATTTTTGAGTGTATGCATATTTTGGAGAACTCAATAAGAAAGTGCATGTCCAAATCATTCCCCTAATTTTATTTTTACTTTGCAAACTAACACCTTCCTCAAAGTATTGTTTCATGTGTCCATCCACATTCTCAACTTATGTCTTAAGATATTTGTAATATTTCTGATAATAATGAGAAAACAGAATGGAAAATGTAGTATTTCCCACTTTTCTACTATTTTTAGTGTATGTTAAATTTATTGCTTAAAACTGAGACTATTAGAAACTTAACATGCTATATTATGTGCTATAATTTTAGATGGGAAAATAAAATAATAAAATGTTTGAGAATGGTCCTAAAAAATCTTTATAATTTTTTTTTGTCAATCATATTTTACAAGGATACTATAGGGTAGACTTTTGAGATAAAAGGTCTTTATAAAAAGAAAGAACTGCAGCTGTGTTTTTAAAATAAAGATACATTGTCAATGCATGCATATGCAGAAATGGATATTTATATAAATTCTATTAAAAACAATAAAATATTGAACATATGAGATCATATAGCCAATCTAAGTGACTTTTATGATTTTTATACATTTTAAAGTACAAAATATTTGAATAGTTAGACAAAATATTTTGCTATCTTTTTCAAGTACAGAAACAGTTTTGAGATGAATGAATTTATTTTTACTGTAAAATTAATGACAAATACAAACAAAATAAAACAAAGCTGAATATTCTCAGGATTTAATTAAGACTAATGCCAAAAGATTACAATGCCTAGAGCTGATTAGTAGGGCTATTATTGTAAACACTCTCATGTAATAAATAGAATTGTGTGTGTGTATATATATATATGAGAACTAAATTATAGCATTTCAGTACATCATATTCTTAACATCTACCCTGACTAAAATGAAAAACCAGACTTGTTTCTAAAGAAATCATAAAACTCTCAAAAATCTCTCTCTCTCTCTTCCCTCCTGTCCTCTCTCCCTTCCAATGTCCCTCCTCTTTCTCTACTCTGGAGGCTAGCTTCAGTCCTTCCTTTTGAAACATAAAATCTTTTTTTTTTTAAGATTTTTCTTTTTTTCTTTTTTTATTATTATTTATTCAACTGTGTGCATATGTGTGTGTATGTGCGTATGTGTGTGTGTGTGTGTGTGTGTGTGTGTGTGTGTGTGTGTGTGTCTGTGTGTCTGTGTATGTGTAGAACCATGGACGAATTCGCGGACCACCATGGATGCTTCCACCTCCTTCTTTACTCTGCCGGGGGATTCACAGACTCCGCCCTACCAGGACCAGAAACGCAGGCTGGTTTCCACCTGGAGTCTATATGTGGGGGTCTAAGATCCGAACCCAGGACCTTCCGCCTGCAAGGCAGAGGCTTAACCCCTGAGCCACCTCTCCGGCCCCAGAAATATAAAATCTTAAAAGAATTTTTTGAGATTCTTTCTTCTTTGACAAGAATATTTTGAGATTTGCATCTGTTGTAGTTTTTCAATGCTGCTGTAATGGGCTTAGAGGAGATGCTCCTCAAAACCTACTGATATGACAAAAATTCTGCAGTATAATTAAATGAAGGGTTTACTTAAATTTAAGTTTATTTAAATATTTATTTATTATGTGTGTGTGTGTGTTTGTATTTGTGTGTCTCTTTGTGTGTGTATGCACATGCCACAGCATATCTTCCAAGGAAAGAGAACAACTTGCAGAAGACAGTTATCTCTGCCCACGATGTGGCTTCTGAGGATTGAACTCATGTTCTCAGGCTTGGTGATAAAAGCCCCTAGACACTGAACCATTTTACAAGTCTAGGTGACAGGAACTGAGATGACATTTATCACAGTTTATCAAGAAGGATCTTCCATATTTTGTAAAACAGGTCAGTGAGATATTTGCTGTCTATACATAAGAAGACAGTGTGAAGAGAGAGACAAAGAAGGAATGCTGTAACTATCAACCCAGGAATGCCACCAATAACAAGAAATTTCAAGAGGTGAAGAACAGAGTCTCCTTTCTGCACTACAATGCCTTGATTTCAATTTAATGGAACTGATTTTTGAACTTTGTATTCCAGAACAACCGCAGAATGTTTCTGTGTTTTTAAGTCATCCTATGTGAGTTAATTCACTATTTCAGCCTCGGGGAACAAATTTACCTGTCTTCGACTAAGGATGAGATAATAAATGTATCATGCATTCATCTTATGCACTTATTACTCAATTTCTTGAAGGCAATTTGCTGCTATGTAGCTGATTGATACAAGTAAAATTGTAAAACTAAAAACACAAAAAACAGAAGCCACCAGAATACTACCGAGTTTTTATCATACTATGTTCTTGTATGTTAAAAAAAGGATTAGGCCACATGCTGGAAGAGTGAGAAAACACAGAACTTCAACAGTACACAGAATCTTTACTGTACCCCAAAGCATAGAAATATCCAAAGTAATAGAAAGTGTCATTGATTTGTTTGTTACAAGATTAATTACACATGAACAAATTATTTTCCCGGGAATTTACAGATAATTTACTTCTAAAAGTAAACAACCCAAAACATAGGAAATAAGCCACAGTGGAGGATGTAAATAGGTAGCTCAGGAAAAATAGAAATGTAAAAAATTAAACGAAGAAAATATGAATGCAAATACCTTCTCAACTTATTTTTTCCTTAGAATGTTAGTTATCATTTTTGGTTTTGGATTGGGGCAGGTATTTCCCAAACTCAGAGAAAACAAATATACCATGGATTCTCCCTTACTGTGCCTCTGGTATTCTCATTTGAACAATTTGTTTGGAAAATGGTTTGGCAATATTCTTACAAGCATGTTGTATTTGCAGTTTTTGACCTAATAAATTTACTTGTAGAGACCTCTTCTAAGAAAACAGTTTAAATTTTACAAGGATTTTTAAAAATATATTTATTACACTATTGTAGTATTTGAATTTTAAAAATAAAATCATTGTGTTCTTTTAGACTTTCTTTTTTAAATTTTTTACTTGTCATTGAGTGTGTGTGTGTGTGTGTGTGTGTGTGTGTGTGTGTGTGTGTACATTTATCACCCGCTTGTTACAGCGGTTATATTCTACATGCATGATGTAGAAGTCAGAGGATAACTTTCAGGAGTCAGATCCCTTGGTCCACCTTGTTCAACAATCACTTTTTCTTACAGACATTTTGGAAGCCCCTTTTTTTCAGACTTTCCCATGTAAGTACCAAACATATACCTACAGTCAGTGAACAGATATCATTTCCACTGTCATCTCTACAAAGATGACAGTCTAGAAAGTGCCCCAATATGAAAGGTTTGTAAAATACATGGATATGATTATAAATTGACTATATAAATTATTTTATTGTACAAACTGTGATATAACTTTAAATGAAATGAAAGACAAACCGTCTGTGTAATAACATCAAGTAAATAAAAATATGAATAGATGAGGACTAAATGGACAGTGTATGTTTAAGCTCCCTAGGAGATAAAACTATCAGTGGTTTGTTTTGTTATTTTACTAGACTTTTTTCCCTTTTGCTGATAATATCAAAGAGAACTGAATTAGGTAGAAGAATTTATTTGGATTTTATTGTTTAGGGTCCATGAAGAAGCATGATGGAATAGTGCTGTTTACTTGATGGCGGTTGAGAAACAGGAATCAGGAAGACAAAAAAGACAGGGTTCAAGAAAGTCATTCCAAGACATGATCCCAGGTTAGAATTCTCAGGGTCAGATCATTGACTCAAGGCTGTCAACTAGTGTCGAAGACTCTATCAAATGAGACTTCAGGGAATATCTCAGATTCAAGCCATAGAATATCCTAGTTAATATATTAATTTAGCTCCAAAATCAACTGAAATTAATGTATTTCTTAGAGTTAGAAGTTATGAAGCTATAATAAGACATTAATTATAATTTACAGTTGTTCAGTCAATATGATTTTATTTTGTAATTAGCAACTATATTGAATAAGAAATAAATGATTTTTATTTTAATCTTTTAGGATACAAATTCCATAGCTATAAATTATGAGTATCTTGATAGCTCTTCTGTAAATAAAAAGTACATCAGTCATTAAGAATAAATGAAAATTAAAATTTTAATAACTAAAATTTACTGACTTCTTATATGTCTGCTGCAAGTCTAAGAACTTAGCAAATGACATAATGTCCAGCATACTCTAGGGACTTTCCTCATTCTTACTTAGTAGATAACTAGTTTGAGAGATAGAGTCTAGGTTTTTTGTGGAAAGTTTATACTAAGAAATGACCAGATTGCAACTCAGGTTCTATTCCAATCATGTCCTTAATTAACAATAAAGTGTCTGCAGGTACAATTTTTAAAGGAGAATATTGGGAAGTATGTTCTTCAATTATGAAATTTTATAAGTTTCTACCAATTTTACTTCTGCTATATACACATAAGATATGTGTATATTTTAATAGTGTGTCATGTGAATTATGTGATGTACAATAAATATGGACATTACTCACTTATTGTATCTACTTTTGGTCATTGGTTGTTAACAAATGACATGTAGCAGATTTTCAGAGGGACTTGAAATTCTTCCAGTAAAAATAGTTCTTCCAAGCCATGATGTGTTCTTACTGCTGGCAATGATATTATTCTACATAGAAATCATTATAATTTGGAAAGGAAGAGTTTGTTTTAACAAATTTACAGTGAATTTAAAAATGATTCCTTTCTGCCAGTAATCTTGAGAAATTCTGCATTCTGTTTCAAAAAAAATTATAAGAAATTAAAAACAATGCTTAAAGGTATCTTGGTATTTGCTTATTGATTAGTTTTCTTTAAAAGTAAAAGATATACAATTTATTTTTAGTGTATTTTAAGATTAAAGCAGATAATACTTATTCTGGATGTTATCTGGGGACAGATTTTGAAAGGGCTATGATTGGTATATTGTTGAAGTATTATATATTGTTGTATTTCAAAAGAAAAATTCAAAGTGTTAAAAATAGGTATTTTAAATCTATTGAAAATGTACTGATTGTATTCTGAGTAAATATTAATCTATGAGTATATAACACAGGAATTAAAATTGAAATTTTTATGTGATTTATAATGTCTTCTCTTGCTTTCTTATCAGCTGCATGCAGTCCTTATAAAAATATTGGAAAAATACAGAAAAATATTATACATCATGAGTGTCAACCAAATACATACTTTAATTTTAATGTGTATTCTACCAGTCTTTTGTCTATGTGAATGAGTATGTATTATTATTTAATAAATATTTTAATCATGTATTATTTCAGGTTAAAAATATTTGTGAAATTTTCCCATGTTGCTTTTTCTAAATTATTCAAAGCCATTATTCTTCAAATGTTCCAGATATTCCTCATTGATTTTATGTCTAGTAAATATGTTCCAGAAACAAACCAAAATTGGAGAGATGGCTTCAGGAGTTAAACCTCTGACTAGCAAGCAGAAAGACTTGAGTTCAGATCTCACCTAGAAGTGCTGGGTCGAAATGGCAGCAGCCTGAACTTCTAGCCCTGGAAGACAGAGCCTGGGAAACCCCAGAGCAAAGCCAAATAGAGGTAGACTATTTCAGGATGATTCCTGAAGTCACCCTTAGTTCTCCACAGGCACACTCAGTGGCTTCTGATACACACACACACACACACACACACACACACACACACATTCACACAAAAAAATCACTAAAGGATGCATTGTTTATAGATATTTTTATGTACTTTTTTTGCTTTGGTAGATCTTTTATGAAAATTTGACAAGATGACAAAAACATTAAAAATTTTGTCTTGTATCATTAAAGCTTGCCCCTTTGAAACACCTGCTAAGTTTAACATTTTCTTGCAAATCATTCTGAGCATTTGCAGGATTTGGCATGGATTTTCATGATTTTTGATATTTAAAAATGTCTATTCCTTTTAGTATAAATGTAAAATGCAATTATTGCCGCAGACCAGAGTCGCGGCCTCGAGACCAGGGCTCCCCAGGACCCGGCGGAGAACAGAACACACACGGCTCCCTCTCGTCCGAGTGAATCCTGAACCCGTTTATTGAAACTTTTGTGACAACTTTTATACAGAAAATTTTAGGGTAAAGAATGTTGCACCTACAACAGACATACAATTTTCTAGTCAGCAAAAATCACCTTCAGGGTGGACATTTTTTAAGAACCTAAGCCAGTGCTTCAGGGCAAAGGCACTTAACAGAAACATTCTCTCAGTATTTCCAAACTTATCTAATCTATAATGCTTCATTGGATAGCTATGGGGCTGAGCCCACATTTTAACAGAGACTGCTTTCTTTTAAAATACAGAGGCAAAATGTTCTCCTTTTGATTTTAGCAAGGAATATATTTTAATATGGGGTGTCTCCAACACCCCATAAGTCCCAGCATGAGCTTTTGCTGTTGTCCTCTCCAGGTTGATACTCTCAGTCAGGCAGGTCAACATAGGCACCAGGCATGGCAGCAGGTTCTAACTTGAGAAAATGTATGTAGCTCATATAGTCTCTACTATCCAACTTAAACCACATCTCTAAGGGGGGCCTTGACTTGGATACACAGGGCCCATAAGCTATAGCTGGTTCTGTCAATGGAGCACTACTGAGGTATGCACTGAAGAAAACACTTAAGCAATATAATTATTAAAAGAATAACTTCTATAATAGCATCCTTCTATTCCTTTAATAGTAAGGTTGCTTTTGTCTTCCTTTGAGGAATCCCAGAAGCATATTGCCAGTTAGATGACCCATTTGTGAACCATGCATACTCCAAACCTGGGGTCCAGTCAGGCCCCACATGCCGAGGATGTCTCTTTCAGGGCAGAGGCGATCATTGGTGGGAGTGCACTCAGATGGTCCATCTCTGTAATTTCTCATAAGAGTGCTGTTTGGGGTAGAAAAGACACGGCCCCCTTTGCTTCTGACATGGATTCTCCCAGTTTGGATTGCAAATACCATCTCCAGGGGCAGTCTTGGCATCTAGACTTTCTGGCATGATGGTCTCTTCCTTGGCCTTCAGCCAAGATAAGAGGGTATCACAGTTTCTTTTAAGGTTCTAGTGGACTGAGAGCATAGTCTTGTACTTCTGGAATTTCTGAGTTAGTACATAGGTGGGAATCTTACCCAACCTATGTTTTAAGACTCTAGAAGTTATTCTCTAATTTCCTTAAAATCAGTGCACACATTCTGGCTAACAAGTCTACTTATTGTAGGTAACTAGACATGAAATTTCTATTTAGTATTTGACTAAAACTTAAAAAGCAGGCTTCTTCTCTAGAACAGAGAGCAAGAAGCTAGTTCCAAAAACCCTAAGAAAGGGCACTCCTAATTCCCAGAAGAATTCTTCCTGCCAGAGGCAAAACTTGAATTATCCCAAATAAAACCTAGGTAAGGGGCATTCCTAATTCCCAGAATTCTTCCTACCTGAGGCAAAACCCGAATTATCTAGGAGAAAGTGTTTAGCCCCTGTTCATGGGCGGTATTGTGACATTCCAAGAAATTCCTAGCACCTGCCCATGGAGTTACTGTGACCTTCCTCAGGGAGCAGGCTTTAGGCCTGAGCTGGGAAGAAACACCAAGACCTGACAATTCCCATATTTTTCCTTATTTCTCTTAAATAAAGCCATGTCCTTATCCCAAAACATGTTACTTTGAATCCATCTTTTCCAAACTGAGACATATTCTACCAGATTAGTTGGATGGGGACGCAGCAAATTATCATGTCACAATTTCCAAATAATCTCTAAGATTCCTTAAAATTGACATCCTAATGCTTGAAAATAAAAAGATAAACTTGGCCATGTAACTATAAAGCAGTGAGTATTTTAGTCTAATAGGTTTCCTTTAAATTTTTTTTTTAAAACTAAGCAGATTAAAACAAATGATAAGGCAGACTACTTCTGATTGGTCAGTTCCATTTTGTTTACAAATTTTGTATTCTACATATATGACAATTTTTTAATCTGAGAAAGGGGTTAATGTAAAACTCCAATTTATAAGCATTGGGCATAAGTTGTGGGTAACTTGGAGATATCTGTTTATGTTTGATGTTGACAGTGGGAACAGTCATGTGATACTGAATCCTTAAGCTGTAGGAGCTGAGCTTTATCTAGATAGTGTCATAGTTGAGCATATTAGCAGGATGATTAATCAGTGTTCACTGTGAGTTGGAAAATTTCTTGGTGTGGATAAAATGTTATGCTTTTTAAAAATGGAAATGAAGTATCACATATTATTGATAATGGTTGGTGAGAATATAGAAAAACCTATTTTATCCTGAATTAATATGCTAATGAAATTGTTACATGTAGAAAATTAAATCAATAGCAGGTTTTTTAGTGTCTAAATATGCTTATCTTTCTGTTTTTATCTTGAAATAGATCACAGAAACAAAATCATTTTGTATTTATTAATACTTTTAATATGTTTTCAACTTAATTCCTTCAGGTTCTTTTTAGCAGTCTTAATAAAAGGAATGGAGCATGAAAAATTTGCAGAGAAAAATCTAATATACCTTTACATTTTAAATACCTTAAGTAATATTGTGATAAAAGATATTAAGACATTCAACATGCCAAATGGATTCAGTGCACAATATCATTTGCAAATACTCTGAGAAGGAATACGTTTGTATTATAATTTGGTAAAGACACATCTCATTGCCAAATGAATCATTTACTTTTCAGCAGTGCATAAATCACTCTAGTAGTCCCATCTTCAGACACTCACTGATTTATAAACCTGTGCCGTCATTTGAGTAGTTCCTTGTAGAATTCATTGCTGGAAAATTATTTGTCAGATTTATGTATTAATTGTAGAAATTTGGAGGTTGGTAAATAGGTCATTAGATTGCTCATCTTTATGGATTAGTGGATTTATTAGAGAATCCTTTTCCTTTTAAAAAGTGATCCTGGACTTGAGAGGCAGCTTAGCATGTAACCTGACTGTGATTCTTAGAACTACATGGTGGAAGGTGAGAACTGAATTCTGCAATCTGTCCTCTGACATCCACAAGTGTATCAAGGCATGCATGTCTGTAATTTCTCTCTCTTGTTCTCTTTAACACTCTTTCTTGCTCTCTCTCTCTCTCTCGTTTTCTCTCTTTCTCTCTCTCCACCAATCAAAACATAAAACAATAAAGACATTTATTTTCTGGAAGCGTATTCCATCTAATACAGTGATATCTACTCACATACCTTCTACTTACACACCTCCTGTTGTTGGGCCTCATCAAGACCCTGGACAAGGCCTGTTGGAACTTCCTGAGCTGGCTAGAGTTTCATGATCTGTTTAAGCTGCCTCACCAGCATAATGCAGCACAGCCTTGTGGCTGATGCAATATAGCCTTAGGTAGCAACAGCAACTGGCCCATAGTAATGCCCCACTAGCCCATAATAATCTCATGAGACTACAAATCTCGTGAGACTACATCTTCTACAGTTGGTACTGTTAAACTGCTTAGCTGAGAGGACCAATCAGCAAAGACTCATGCTAAGACTTATGGGATGTCGGGTGGGGTAGATAGGGGCCTGACTATTGGAATAAAGGAGCTTTTCCTGCTTTGACAGAGTTCCCGGCCTGGTGTGTTTTTCCCCGGTAGTGAGAGGGGTCAGGGCTGGCAACACTCATCTTCCTGCTCAGCCCCAGGTTGTGCCTGGCTAGACCAGCACTCCCTTCTGCACTAGCTGCTGAGAGCCCGGCATCCTGTTTTCTTTTGTTATCCTTCTTTCTTTTTTCCTTTTCCTATATTTCAGTTCTGGAGATTTAGTTAGGACTTTGCTCTTTCTCAACAAGTGTTCTACTAAAGAGTTACATCCCCAAGTATTTTCACTTATGTTGAAGCAGAAGCTTCTTAAATTTCCAGGACTTATTCTATCTGATCTGCTCAGGCTAATTTTGAGCTTTGTTTCCTCATCTCATTCTGTCATGTAACTGAGATTACAGACCCCTGTCACCAGGCCCATTATTTCCTTTGATTAAGTGATGCTTTAAGATTGCAGAAACATTTCACTCATCTCAAGAAAATAGCCATATTCATTAAAACTGGAAGTCAGTATATATTCTGTGATTGCTTGTAGAAATTCAGAATTTTCAAACTTACTTTTTACTCCATGTCTAGAGTCAGGTGTGGATATCTTTCAGATGCAGCTCTCTCTTTCCTGAAATTCATTGTGTATCTTCTTTCCTCCTAGCATGACAGAGAATTTATTAAGGGTGAGGAAATTACAATTCTCTTCTGGAACTTCAGTTATCTCAGAAGACAAAAGTGCACAGTGAGAGCTTGCTGTGTATTCATTCTGACCTGATTCAGGACTCCTAAGGTGTGGGGACTTTGGAGCCATCCTAATCCCTCTTATACAAGAATACCTGTCTCATAGCCTACATTCTCCAAACAAATCCAGTAAACTTGTCTTCCATTCAGTTTAGTCAGCTTTTGTTTCAATTATTAGCAAAACCAGACACCTCAAATCATGTATCGAAAACCACTTTTTTCTCACATAATGTTTTTAACACTAAAGAGTCCACATATACTTGCAATAAGCTTAGTTCATTTTTCAACAGACATTTTCTACATCATCACAATATATTAAAAAGTTGGGATCCAAAACAATTAGATTCATCATTATGTAGTTTTGTCAATCTGCTTTCAATTTTATTGATTAAAAACTGTTATGAATTTGGCTGTATTACCTTCAATATTAGTATAACATGCTGGGCCTCTCTCCTGTATCCTGTTAGACCCAGACCACCACTGGACAACCATATACAACAAATTTATAGTTAAAATCATGCTAACTGGTGAAATATTGGAACCATTCCCACTTAGATAAGGAACTAGAAAGGCTCTCCACTCTAATCACTCCTGTTTAATATTGCACTGAAAGTCTTAGCTAGACTATAAGATAAGAGAAGGAGATAAAAGTACAAATAGGAAAAGAAAAAGTTAAGCTTATTCTTATTTGCAGAGGATATGATTCTATACCTCAGTGATACTTAAGGTTCCACCAGGAAACTTCTGAAACTCACAAAACTGTTCAGTACAGTGGCAAGCCACAAAATTAATGTCCAAAAGTCAGCGGCTTTCTTATATGCCAAGGATGAACAAAATGAGAAACTGCTGGAATACCTTGGATATGTTGGGCCTGCCCAGGATTTGCCCCAGGGCATGGCCAAGCACATGGGACTAAAGATGGCCTTTAGAGCTAGTGTCTTAGGCATAACCTGATCACATTACAGAAAGCCCTAATTGGCTTTCAGGTATTGACCTGCCCTCTGTGCTGAGTGGTATTGAACTTGACCATTAGCACCTGAAGGTTGTCTTGACCTTTTGACACAATTGGATGCCCATTTTGTGCTCTGTGGTCCTTTGTCTATATAAGTCCTTTGCTACCCCCCAATAAATGAGACCTGCTTGAGACAGACTCCCTGTTCATGACCGAGTCTCTGGGGGATGGAGGCAGAGTTGGGAATGGCCTCTTAGTCATCACAGCCAGCAGCTGTGTAATTGAGGGTGTGAATGAGTGTGTGAGTGGGCTGAAACACGCCACACCGTGGGTGAGTGGACACTACAAACTGGCGCCCAACATGGGGCAAATTCTCAAAATGGGCAGAGCTAACCAGACCAGGGTAAGTGAAACTTAGAAAATATGGGGAATTCAGCATGCAAGATTGACTCAGTGCCAGCAGCACTGAGATCTATATTAGGAAGCCAGGGTTTAGAGGTGGCAAACAGCCCTTGAATTAGGACCTTGGATCCAATCGTGTAATGTGTTCTCATCAACCACCTGAGATCAAGTGAGGAATCTAGCCAGGAAGCAGGAGGAGGAGCATTTTGGGGTGGCCCCTCCTGCAGAATTTGACCCCATTGTTTTTGCCCTTGAGCCAGCATTCCTTCCTGATCCAATTCAGCCTCCACCAGAGCCAAAGGTGCAGGAGGGGGAGGAGCGGCCATAGCCTCGGTTTCTAGCTCCGCCCCTGCAACTTCGGAGCTGCTGCAGCATGGTGGAGATTCTGCTGGGCTGCCTGCCGGCACGGCAGCCACACAAGGAAAGCCTCCGCAGGGCTGGGGCTGCTGGACCTTGGCGGGGTGGGGAAAACAGCGGGGAGCGGGCCAGTCACTTAGAAGGATTCACATTGGGCTACAGTGCCCCAGCGCTATGCTTTCAAGAAAGCCGAGCAGAGTCACTGACCAAGTGGGCGGAGCGGCCAGTGCTCCTAGAACTGGTAGACAATGAGGGCACCCTGCTGCCCAGAGAAGGGGCAGGGCTGTGCGGCCCAGAGACCTGCAGGTTGGGGAATAGCTAAAGATCCTGCCTGGTACAGGCAGTTCCTTTCATCCAGATTCAGATCTACTCGAGGGGGAGGGGACTGAGGACCCACCCAGGTTGGACGGAGAAAGCTGTGGAACCTCCAGCTGGGGCCTGGCGGGGATTCTGCCGGCTCAGGGCAGGGTGCAGGAGGCTATGGGAATGGTGGACATGACTGCTTTTTAGAGAATGATAACCCATCAGTGTGCACGTGCCAAGAATGTTACACAGAGTTGTGGGTTCCGACCAGGGTGGGGGCGACCAGAGAAGCTGCTGAGCATGGGGGAGGGGGGAGGGCGGAGATTTGCAGAAGTGGACCAGCATGTGGGCCGGCATGCGGGATCGAGCCAATGCTTGAGGGAGCGGAGCTTCCCATTTGGGAGGGCTGTGACACAGAGCCGCCCATCCGAGGCAAGGAAGGGAGATGCCTGCTCCGAGAGGTGGAAAAGGATGTGGGAAAGTCACACAAGAGAGTCCCCTGCTCCCTTTATCAAAGGGAAGAGGCTATGAATGCTCGGAGAACAGGGAGTGATTCCCTGTATCCAGATTTAACTCAGCTAGAGAGGGAAAGGTTCAGAAAAAAAAAAACCCTCCCATACACCTTCACAGAAACCTATCCCACATTCACACACGATCATGGCCCCTGGCAGGCTAGAGCGGGGAGCTGGGGGGGGGGCTGACGTACAAAGTTACTTTAAAAGGTTTTGACTCATTTGGCTATTTGAATTTCCTATTAAATGTGTTTAATGTTTCAAAATAACAGATGTGGCCAAGACTTAATGTGGAGAAAGGAAAGAAAAGAGAAAGAGCCACAAAATAAAGAAATCAAAACTTGACATTTGCCTAAGAAGATAGGTAGAAAATTAACAGGCATCCCCAAGCAGACAACCCAGGACCCTTTCTGACAGGGGAGAGATAAAAAGATGTTTAAATATGACCAGACTGGGCGCTTTGAGATGGTTGCAAGCACAGGAAGCTTTCGTGTGGCCTATGACCCAACCATGGGAATATCCACTGGGGGAAAGATTGCCCCCTGAACCCCAGGGCCCAGGGGTTGAGCCCCCTGGTGGAGACCAATGAAATGGCCTGAAGCTCTTAGCTTCCCTCTGATAGGAAAAAGGAGTTTGCCTCTGATATCCAGCAAAAGAAGGCCCAAAACCCCAGGTTGAGCATCTCATGAGAACCTTGGGTTTAACATGCAAATGGGAAGCCTCTTTGTTTCTAGGGAGCACAAAATTCCAGTGCTCAACTTCCTTCCCAGGCTTTTGTCAATCTTTGATTTTACTAAAATGTTAATGATCAAGAAAATGACAGGTTCATCAGTTACTCACAAAGTAACTACTGACATTCCTTACATGCTTATGTTGCTTTTAGATATTCCCTCGTTTAATAAAACAAAATAGACAGTTCACATGGTTTTAAACTAAGATATGATCATAGAGATTCACAGCTGCCAAAGAAATAAGGTCTTCAGCATGTAGATTAATTCTTAGTTTTTCACCAAACTAAGACAGTGTTATTCCAGGTGAGGCAATAGGTTTTCTTTACTAACTTTTGCCTGAAGCCAGAGTAAGATTACTGAGCTTGTTTGGCTTATCCCAGTCCCTTCCCAGTTACAACAGTTTAATCCTTATATAGATCTTAAAATTTTAACCTGAGTTTTGTCTTTTATAGTAATAAAATATTAGAGCCATATCCCAGCGCTTGTTAGATGAGGATACCAGGCTGCTCTCACTCTCAACGTCCCATCTCAGCAGGAAGCAGCCAGTATGATCATTAACCCTTATCCCTGAGTAGTCTGGATCCTCAAATAGGCTAGAGGTAAAATAGGCAGATTTAGAACAGCCATGCTGCGATGGTTCTCTCAAGGTCTTAAAAAGTCTTTAAATTTCCAAAAAATGACATCCCCCTCTGCTAGATGACCCCATACCAAATTAAAGGTCCAACTTTTAAAATCAAAAAGGGGAGTAAACCCACACCAAAAGCTAGGTTGGCATTACTTACCATCAACATTTTAAATTTTAAATTTATCAAAAAGGACAACTTAAATTGAGATCCCAAAGACACTGGAAAGCCTATCCACCTAACTTTCTGTCAGGAAACTATCCACAATGTGCTCTAAGAAAATTTTAACTGTAATTGTCATAGGCCTGACCTAACTCAAGATGGCTTGATTGATACCTTGCCTAAACCAAGGTGTAGTCTATCTGGGTTTGACCTAACATCTAGTAAAAATTGTTCTTTTAATAACTATGTTGCTTAAATGTTTCCTCAGCACATCTCTCAGCAGCACTCCATCTACAAGACCACACTACAGACATCCATGCCATGGTCCCTCCTAGAGACACGATTGAAGCTTGGAGGCTTGTGAAGCCTTGGTCTAATGATAGACCAGGCAGGCCTGTATTGCCTGTGTGAGCCACATGAGACTTCCCCAAGCTACTTGCTACCTGCTGCTTGGTGCTGATGCCAACCTGCCTGACTGAGAAGACCAACTGGGACAGGACAACAGTGGAAGCTCACACTGAGACTGATGGAACATTGGACAGAAGTATAATTAATTGTAAAATATAGCCTCTGCTTAAACAAAAAGGGGGAGATGTTGGGCCTGCCCAGGATTTGCCCCAGGGCATGCCGAGATCATGGGACTAAAGATGGCACTTAGAGCTAGTGTCTTGGGCATAACCTGATCACATTACAGAGAGCCCTAATTGGCTTTCAGGTATTGACCTGCCCTCTGTGCTGAGTGGCATTGAACTTGACCGATAGCACTTGAAGGGTGCCTTGACCTTTTGACACAATTGGATGCCCATTTTACACTCTGTGGTCCTTTGTCTATATAAGTCCTTTGCTACCCCCCCAATAAATGAGACCTGCTTGAGACAGACTTCCTGTTCCGTGACCAAGTCTCTGGGGGATGGAGGCGGAGGTGGGAACGACCTCTTAGTCATCACAGCCAGCAGCTGTGTAATTGAGGGTGTGAATGAGTGTGTGAGTGGGCTGAAACACGCCATGCTGTGGGTGAGTGGACATTACAGCAATAAACCTAACCAAGGATATGAAAGACCTGTATAATGAAAGCTTTAAATTGCTAAGAAGAAGGAGGAGGAAAAGGAAAAGGAGGAGGAAGAGGAGGAGGAAGTAGGAGAAGGAGAAATTACAGAAGACACCAGAAGGTGCAAAGACCTCCTACGTTCTTGGATTCATAGAACTAACATTGTGAAAGTGACTATCCTACTAAAAACAATATACAGATTCATTACCATAATAATCAAAATCACATAAATTGATAAAACCAATTTCAAAATTTAGATGGAAACACAAAAGACTCAGAATGGCAAGAACAATCCTGAGTAATAAAAGCTCTACTGGAGGTATTACCAAATCGGAACTTAAATTATACAAAGCCACAGTAATAAAAAGAACATGGTACTTGATCCAAACCAAAATAGAGATCAATGCATTAGAACTGAAGATCTAGATATAAATTCACACATCTATAGTCAACTGATTTTTAGCATAGGTGAACAAACAAACCAAAAAATTGGAAAAGGACAGCATCTTCAACAAATAAAACTAGGAAAATCATATCTACATGCAAAATGAAACTTTTATCTGTCACCTGGCACAAAAATTAACTCAAAATGGATCAAGGACTTCAATGTTAAACTGCAGACTATAAAACTCCTAGAAGAAATAATAGGGAGTTCACTGGAGCTGATATGCTTAGGTCAATATTTTTGGAACAGGACCCCAAAATGCATAAGAAATAAGACCAACACTCAACTAGGAGGATTTCATGAAATTAAAAAAATCTTCTGGTTGGCAAAAGGTATCATTAGTCAAGCAACTAGAAAACCCAGGTAATGGGAGAAAATCTTTGCTAACCACATATCTGATAGTCCTCTAATATGTAGCATATACAAAGAACTCAAAAAATTGAATATCAAGGAAGAAAACAACAAACTGGGCCCAACAATCCACAACTCACCATTCTCATTGTCCAAATGGCCCATTAAACTCTGCAGAATGGTATTTGTAATCCACAAAGTGAAAATCTTCAAGCATTTCCAACTTTATCCAGTGAAACCATTCAAAAGCCACAAAATCCACATAGTCAGATTTATCAGCAACACTCCACTTTCTGGGTACCAAATTCTGTTGCAGTTCACTGGCATGGTTGCTAATAAATGATCATCAAACAACTTAAGGGGATAAGGGGTTTAGTCTCTCTTATTCTTTCTTTATTCCTGGTTACAGTTCTCAGACCAGCTTGACAAGAGAGCTCACATTAACACCAAGATCAAGGGAATTGACCACACTATCCCTATGTAGTTGCCGAGAGAAGGACGATCCTAACTTGCCAGACCAGCATGTCTAGCCAAGTATTCAGAAGGATGCTGCTTTCCTCAACCAGCTCTCAGTACTTTATTCACCTGTTTAGGGCCTAATCCCACCCACCATAGGCTAGGCCTTCCCCATCAGCTAGACAATCTCCTACAGGTTTGTTCTGGGCTTAACCCAACCACTAATTCTTCACAAATGTGCCCAGAGCTTAAACCCTCAACAGTCAAGTTGACACCTGTGCCTAACTATGACATGGGAAAATGGATTTAGTTGGAAAAAATGATTGTAACCAAAGTAGCCCAGATGCAGAAAGACTGCCACTGCATGCTCTCCCATATAAGTGGACTCTAACATTGAATCTTCAGAATGATATATGCAAAGGGATACTTCCTTATCCACAAACTACAAAGGAAAATAATCCAGAGGTGGGGAGGAATATCACAAGAGTAGAGATAAAAGAATACAGGCAAATAAATGAATAAGGCAATTACAGAAGAAAACTTAGAAGGGGTAAGGTAGGAAAGAAAAAAAAATAATAGGTAAGTGGCCAAGAAAAAAATGTGATCAAAGTCCCCACCTAATTATAAATTCTGCAAGTTACAAACTGGCAAGAAGAATCTAGTGGAGGGACAGTGGCCCATACTATCCAGTTTCTTTTTCAGTAGGTTCTAAACTCCCCCTTCCTGTCAGGAAACATATGCCTGGTACTGTATACTTGTCCAAACAACAGTGGATGGGAAAGAAAATAGACACTAGATAGAACAGATGTCTTAGTGTTAACTATAAACAATTTGATAGTAGATTACAGTCTAGACACTTCTGATGATATCCTTATATAAGTAAAATTCTCAACACTCAACCAAGATGCACCCACTGCAATGGAAGACAAGTGAGGCAGAAAAATCACAACTGGCCAGAGTACAGACTATTGACCTTGGAATGTTCAGGCCATCAAAACCTCTCCCTATTTCAAGACTCAGGGAACCTAGCAGAAGATGGGACATTAAGAACATTAAAGTCTAAAGGTGAGGTGATTACTGCCAGCCTGTACATTGGAGTCATGACAGGAAAGCTGCATCCAGGAGCTCATTACAATGAGATCTACCATGAGACTTACACAATGGCTGCTAAGAGGTATTCCCTGATAGACTACTGAGCATCTCAGGAGAAACTATTATACTCAAAATGAGTCTGTAGGGTAGGTACCAGACCAAAGAGGGGAGCCTCCCTACTTGTGATTTTGGCCACTGAAGGGCCACACTTACTACTATAGAGACCTGGATTCTTACCAACACAGACAATCCAAAGGGAGTCCTGTGATTCACACATGCAGAGAGGCAGAAGGGCAGATGGGTCATGACTGGATTGGCAAAGGGAAGGGAGTGTTGGAGAGGAGAGTGGAGACAGAGGAGCAGGATGGGACAAGAACATATACTCATAGGTTTGTATTAAAATTATTGTCAGACTTTGCATTATTGTTATGCTAAAAATAAATCAGCAACTAATTAAAAAATTAAATATCCTTCAGGAAGACACATATTTCTAAGATGAATACAGGGAAACCAGAAAAATCAGTAAAATAATAAACAAATCTCAAGTTTTAGGGCATTTCAAACTGTTAAATGTTACCTGCTAATTGACATTTTAGTTCAAGAATGCTGGGGGAACCATTATGCAAACAGATGTTCCAAGACTGTAGTTTTAAAAGAGAGAGAGAGAGAGAGAGAGAGAGAGAGAGAGAGAGAGAGAGAGAGAGAGAGAGAGAGAGAGAGACAGCATTTAAGAAGAGGAAGTCTTTTCCAAATGCAAATTAACCATTAATATTAATGAGCGAATTCAAAAAATCTTGAGAGCTACTTTTACAGTTCAAGCATGCTCCTTCTCTTACAAGACAATTTCCATGCTTCTCTATTTTGCTAGCTATTTGTGGCAACATCAAAAGTTTTAAAAAGGTTTTTTTTTTTTTTTACTTCCTCTTCACGAAAAGGACTGAAAAGTAGATTCCAAAGCATTATTATTTGAAGTTTGTGTGGATATCAGAGATGGGCAAAGGGATTCTGGAACAGTGGTACTGGATACCCCGAAAGCATCTATCACCAGATCTGTTAATGCAGATGTGTTCTACCTACGGAATCTCAAGTTCAGCATTGAACTTAATGACGTCAGGCTCCTGAAACTCCAGTCAACCAATTTGTTAAGTCCAGTAGTAGGCTTAGGAATCTCATCGTAACTTTTAGTGTCCTCTTCCACCACATTGTTATCACCAGCATCTGATGGATGCCTTAATGCAGCAAATTCCAGGCCTGAGAAGAAGACATTAAAGAAATCATGCTGCCTGTTTCCTTCATGTCATTATACTGTGGAAAGATAAGACAAATTACCAAAATATGTATTATAAATATGTGTTATAATTTTAAGTTCAAATAAATAGTATTAAAATCAGCAGAAAATGTCATGGAAGTGTGTATGACTCTCTTCTTTTTATGATTATTCTCTTATATATCATATGTGGATACAGTGAAGTTATGATAGTTTCATCTTCTCTCCTTCAAGCCACAAGTTATGATAGTTTCCATCTTCTCTCCTTCAAGCCACAACTCTTCTTCCCTGCCATTCTCCCTCTTTTTTTTTTTTTTCATGAGTTTCATGACATGTGTCTCAGGACTTTCTGGGTAGACCACTGAGTAAAGTATCTTGTTTCCCCTCCACATCAGGGTTGACCTTCATCAGTCTCTCAGGGAGGCATGGGGACACTTGAGTTTGCTGCCCTTTCCTCGTGACATATTAATAGGGCACATTCCAGGGAGATCGTATGGAAATGTATATAGCATTGGTTGTGTGTTTGGCCCTTTCATGATGTCATAGTTAGACACAGGTGTCAACTTGATAGTTAAGGGTTTGAGCTCTGAGCACATTTGTAGAGAATTAGTGGTTGGGTTAAGCCCAGAGCAAACCTGCAGGAAATTGTCTAGCTGATAAGGAAGGACCAGGTGAGTGGGACTAGGCCTTGAACAGATGAATAAAATACTGAGAGCTGCTTGAGGAAGTTGGCATCCTTGTGTACACTTGGCCAGACATGCCAGTAGTCTGGCAAGTAAGGATCTTCCCTCTCTCAGCTGTTAGGTAGAGATGGTGTGGCCAGTTCCCTAGGCTTTGGTGGTGGTATGTGCTCTCCCTTTAAGATGGACTATGAACTGTAACCAGACTATCAGTAAGAAAATAAATCCCTTGTTCCCTTAAGCCCTTAGAGCATCATTTATCAGCAATCATGCAGGGTGATTGCAACACAGATAATATCTGACAGCACTCCCTCAGGCTATTAAAATTTTACCCCTCCCTTTTTTGCAATGCTCCCTGAGCCATGGGGTGGTTAAGTGGTTTTCAAACAGAATGAAAAGCTGTTACTTGTTAATTTACATTTTAGTTCTTGGGACAATATTTCAATGCACAAAAATGCCAATATCCAGAGTCAGTGTGGTGACATAGACTATGAAATTTAACTTTACATCAGTTTGATTTGCTATCTATATGCTTTCAATATTCTTTCATCAGCTACCCAAGCCTGCTGCTTTCATGGTAAATTTTAGAAATAAGAAGACTAATTGGGCAATTGCATTCTTAACCTTTATTTATGTCAAGTCTGGGAGTCTCCTAATGATCACACCAGATCACATTACTGCCTCAAATGTAGGAGCAAAGATATGCACTATGTTTACCAATGTGAGGCAAAACAAGTCTAAAACATGTAATTAACCCCTATTCAACTTAGTACTTTGAGTTAAAGAGAGAAACCTCTTTAAAACAAGAAACTCAGTCCTTAACTTTGCTGATGAGCATTTGATATAGATAAAAACAATAAAATGAGAACAAAAAGAATAAAGCTTAGTTGAGAGATGTTGGAGGAAACAATCATTTCATTTGTGTGGTAATAATGGGATAAAGGTAAAGAAAATAAACAGAAAAATAAATCACCTTTAATGACAAAATTTTTACAAACCTTTAAGATCATGGGACAAAATTTATATTTTTTGCAAGTACAATTGAGAAGACTTTGGAAAATCATGACAGATACTATATAGAGAATCAAATTTGGTATCTGAGAAGTCATGTGTAACTATGTCCACAGCAAAAGTGGGGATAGTAATTACTTAGGAGACATTGGAGAAATATTGCTGAGAAAGGATAATGAGGTATAATAGGGTGCTGATGATCAAAGTGATGAGAAGTAGAATTTCTAGTACTTACATGCAGGCTGTGTTGATATCCTATGATGATGGTTTAAATTTGAAATATGAGGGAGAGAGGAATTTTTGCAGTTATTTCTTTTTGCTGCTATGAGATAATACTCATATACAACTTAAGGAGAGAAATGGAGATTTATTTGGCCCCAGAGGGGAGATAGTCCATTATGGTGAGAATCACAAAGCAGAAGATAATGGCAGATGACAGAAACAAAAGGTTGTATCTGATTACTGTAGCCCTCATGGTGGCAGAGAAAAAGCCAGAACTAAATGAAGAAAAGCAAGGCTGAGCTACCAAATCTCAATGCCCCCTGGTCCATGACATGCTTTCTTCTAAAAAGGCTCCACCTCCTGAAGGTGCTACAAGCTTCCCAGACATTAATGTCAACTAGCAGTAACATATGACCCATGATCCTGTGGAGGGCAGCTATTATTCAAACCATGACAACAATCAAGGATGACTGCTATGTTTTTGGTCTGAGCAATTTAAAAAATGGAATGCCATATATTACATGTAAAAACCCAAAGGATGAATTGGGTTAGAGTTCAAGACAGAGTATTTGTTTTACATAACCTAAATTTGAGACATTTTTGAAGCATTGAAATATTGATGGAACAGAAAAGAGTAGAACTATACATTGAAATTCTCTCAACAACAGAAAGTGTTTAGTGGTTCATAATTGGATGAGATCATTGAGAGGGAAGAGACACAAACACAGCTCTAGCTACTTCTAAAATGACCTTTCCAAAAGAAAAGACAAGGAGAGAATGTGAGGAATAGGTGGCAAGGGAAGAGCCAATAAAAAACATGTGTGATGTGTGGTGACTTGGAACAGAGAGAGAGAGAGAGAGAGAGTAGAAATTGGAGGACAAGGAAGAGAAAGGTGGGTTGAAGTCCCATAAAGAGATAACAAATCATTACATCTGTTGCTTTTTTTTTTTTTTACTAGTGTTATGGGGTCCAGAAGTCTACTCCATGAGACACAGACAATGAGCTTGACTGAAAAGGATATTTATTGAAAGTGGGTCAAACAGAACTGAAACTTCAGGACTCCACCCATGTTTGGGACCTTAGATGGAGCCTTAGGACTCCAGGACTCCATCAGAATTCAGGACCTTACCCTGAGTAAGGGCAAGATGCAGTTGTTAGAGTAGTTTCTAAGTTGGTATGTGCTGTCCAACTAGATACTGAAGCTGGAAGTTTCAGATAGTAGTTGAAGCTAGAAACTTGGATGGGGTGAGGGGAAGGGTGGAACCTTGAATGGTGGCCTTGCTAACCCAAGGCTATAATTATGAAACCAAGTGGCCAGCAGATAGCAAGAGCAAGTTGACTATCTTTCATGTGTAAGCAGTGACTATCCTCATGCATAAGCAGTTTACAGAAGCCAAGGAAACTATCAGTCTAAGGTCAAAATTTTTCCACAGCATATTTCCTACAGCACACTGCATATAATTTTATCATAACACACAGAGAGTGGGGTCTTTCTTTTTCTAGATCATAACACTAGTACTTGGCAAGAAGGCAGTTATGAATGAAGTCCTCAGGGAAAAATTTCTACTGTGTACTGGACATGAAATTTTATTGCAGTAAGTTGAAAAGAGGATCAAGAGTAGTTTCAGCCTTACATCCTTAGTCATGCCAGATTATGTGATCCACATTTCTAATTGCTTTAATTCCCTTGATCTCACCAAGACAAAGCCACTGAACAAAAAAATTCTCCAGATAGTTAATCCTGGGTGTCAACCTGACACACCTGGCATTAACTAAGATCAGCTGAGACCAGCTGAAGAGATTATCCAGATCAACACATTTATAATGCAAAGACCAGCCTTAGATCCCATCGGAACCTCCCAGATCTCATTGGAAACTCCTAGTAGTGGACCAGATAAAAGGAACTACAGAGCAGAAGACTGGAAGAAGAAGAGAGACTCTCTAGGAATCTTCCAGCTTCAGCCATATGGACAGGTATGATATAGCCTAACTCCAGCTTTGGCCAGCCAGCCATGCAGCTTCCTCTGTGAATGACTGTATCTCCCCTCTGGAACTGTAAGTCAAATAAATCTCCCTTTCTCCCTTAAGTTGTTTGACTTTGGGTGTTCTCTCACAGCAATAGTTAAGAGTAACTGTTACAACCAGACTGGGAGACTGAGAGGAGCAAGTAAGGAAGAGGTGTATTACATTAACTTAGGGATGCACATTGGTCTAAAATAACAAGGAGAAGACAGCTATTCAATCACCTAGAGAATATTCCAGCCAAAGTGATATTCAATATTTTCATATAAGAACACAGGGTGAGCAGGATAGCCCACAGGATAAAGGTGCTTTCGATACAAGCCTGACAACCAGAGCTCATCCCTGGAAAAAGAACAGACTCCTGAGTGTGGTTCTCCACATAGGTCGTGACATGCACGTATGTACACAAGTAGTCACTTGCATGTTGCATATATAATACACACATGCACATACACAGATAGAACATGCTCTGCACATTTGACAGCAAAATAACAAATGGCAGCAGCATTAGCTGAAGACATGAGAACATATCTGAGAAGTATGCAGGGTTCTTCTATGCAAAGCCTGGCAGGCATAAGGAGGAGTTTGGACTTTATTTCAGCTGCAATAGGAAACTGAGGGATTGAGCAGCAGGGAGATCTCCACTTATGTATTCTCATATTTTTCTCTATATTAGAAGGACTCCAGGCCTCTCAGAACCTTTAGAATGTATGATTAAGTTGCCAAACTTGCAGATTTTCACTTCTTCTCTATAAATGACCCTATTGAATCACTCACTGTGTTAATAGATTCCCTGTCTGCCAGGTGTAAATGCAGGATGAGGTCCCTCAGATCTTCATATCCTTCACTAGCCATGAGCCCTTTGAAGACTCAGCTATAGCTATTCAGCTTCTGTCACAGTCAAGTGTCAACTTAATGGTTGGGGGTTTGAGCTATGGGCACATTTGCACAGAATCGTAGAGAATTAGTAGCTAAGTTAAGCCCAGAGCAAACCTGCAGGAGATTGTCTAGCTGATGGGGAAGGCCTAGCCTATGCTGGGTAAGACTAGGCCCTGGAATAAAATACAGATGTCTGGTTAACAGAGTTGATATTCTTCTGTACACTTGGCCAGACATGCTGGTCTGGCAAGTAAGGATTGTCCCTCTCTCAGCTGTTGTGCAGAGATGGTGTGGCCAGTTCCCTCGGCCCTGGTGTTGGTGTGTGCTCTCCCAACAAGCTGGACTGAGAACTGTACCCAATAATAATAAGAGAAAATAAACCCCTTGTTCCCTTAAGCCATTGTGGTCATTTATCAGCAACAATGCAGGTTTCTATGCCCAAGTTATTCCAGCTTAGTACCTAAGTAGGTCTCAATGACTAATAGATAGATGAAGGAAGCAGAAATTTAGGAGGCAGATTAGAGATTTTTACTGTATGTCCATGTGATGATGGAGATTCTTCAGTATGCATGGTCTACTTATAGGCCTGATACACATCATTCACTTTCCTGGAAAAGACATTCAGAGCTCACTGCAGTTTCTCAACATGTAGAATGAATTACCAGACCACCTTTGAAGATTCAAGCTTTCACTTCTTGAACCCTGAATTAGTGGGAGAATCATGTGGCTCTTATGTACTTGAATCCTCATTCAATAAACAAAACCAGTAAAAATGCTAATTAAAACAAACTCAAAGAATTAGATTGAAAACATATATATTTCCTTGCCACTTGGAAATTCGAGCAACAAGATGAAGTGTTCTAGGAAAAAATGGTGATTGACAGTAATGAGTAACAATTCAGAGAAGAGAAACATAACTCCAGTAATGAAACTGTAATGTTGCACATGTTTCCCATCTTTTAAAACTTGGCCCCTTTCGCATTGTCTTTTCTTGTCACAAGAGTTGTAGCTGCCATTCTTGGCTCAGTTTCTTTTGCATTCATACACATGAAAAACAAAACAGCCAAACAGAAGCACTCCACATGTCTGTGTTCAGATGAAAGACTGTGATCCCAAACACAGGAAGACTCTGTCAGCACCGACAGATCTGTCTCCAACTCTCGCTGTCAAAGATGGTTGCATGGAAACACCGAGTCAAAAATAACTCCTTTTGTTAGGAAAAATAATGAGGAAGAGATGAATTGAAAGGCATTGGGACCCAGCTGTGTAGCGCTAAGATTATTCTAAAATTTTGGACCTGACATTTTTGTCTATTAATTTTTGTTCTGAAATTTCAACCGAGCTTCAGAGAAAATGTGCCTCACAGGTAGCTAATGTTATTTTAGAATAGAAAGCTGTGGCTTTCTGGCATTGGTACTTAAGAGCATTGAATTCTAATTTTTTTCTGCTGCTGGGTACCCTGTATACCTTTGTCACTACTCTTCTTATGTGTACTTAGAGTTCCATTTCAGCTTTTGAGCTTTGCTTTCTCGATTTTGTTTCCACCATTGTCATATGCAGACTGTTCTTAAAATGGATTCTTTTTTTTCAGTGATATTTTATGCTATAGTTCAATTAAAAAAAAAAAAACAGAATACAAAAATACTAAAAACCTGTAGACAATTTTAAGAGCCAGGAAATAGACTGAGTTTAACTTTTGTAAAATCATCAAAGTGGCAATCTAGGAAAGATTTTTTTTTTGTTTTGTTTTGTTTTTCGATTTTTTTTATTTATTTATTTTTCAACTCATACAAACATAATAGGTACCCCTGTCCTCTCCCTCCTTCTACCCCTCCCTAGACCTCCCTGTTCCCTCCCCTCTTTCCTTCTTCCTTTCCCTCCTCCCTTCCTTTTGCCCCCTCCTTCCCTTTCTCCCAGTGCCCCCTCCCCCATCTCTGAAGCATCCTTTAATAAATGTATATCAAACCTTCCTCTGGGTTCTCCTCTCTGATGAGGTGTAAGGACTCAATGGCATTTCCTAGAACTCTTTCTAGTGTTCCCCTTAAGTACAGGAACACTATTGTGACTGTTAATCCCTTGCTTCTAAGGATCCTAGTGCCTTGAGACTATGCTAGACTTTGAGGGGTCAATAATATGTTGGTCATTGCGCAGGTCATGCAGAGTCCTATTATAATTGCTTCGGCCCTAACTTGTGTGGAGTATCTTGCATATCATGACTCTTCCCATCCTTGTGCTCTTACAATCTTACCTCCCCCTCTTCCACAAATTTCCCTGAGCTTCAGGATAAGAAGAGATTAGGCAGGCCTGGTTCCAGGTTCTGAATTATGGTTTGTTGATTTTTTTTTTTCAGTTTTGCTGCTTCTGCAATGCCTTTGGCTACATCTTGATGGGTATTGGATGTCACCCCCTGGCCAGAGATAAAAAGCTGTTAAAATAGAGTCTTATTATAAGTATAGATTCAAAGGTAGATGGAATAAGAGTAGGAGACTGTGGTGAGGGGTGGGTCAGTCTCCCATTGCAAAATGGTTACCTTCTATCTGCCAGACTGTATGCCCTCCCTTTCTGGTAAGATCATACCCCATCAGTTGCAAGTCACCAGGAAGTCTGTGAGCTTAACCAGATGTCTCATTTCTTTCTTGCAGTCCTTGATGGTGGCCTATTATCTCTGCTGTAGCATGATCCCCTCTCTCCTTGTTTCTGGCAGGGCCCTCCTGCTTCTCTCCTGTTCATAATCTTTGCAGTTACTATAGGTATTACAGAAATTTATCTTTGAGCGTGTCTCTAAGTGGGTTTGGTACTAGGATCCACCTATTAGGGAGTACATACGGCGCTTAATTTTCTGGGTCTGGGATACTTCACTCAGTATAATTGTTTCTAATTCCATCCATTTCCCGGCAAATTGCATTAATTCATCATTTTTGATGGCTGAGTAGTACTCCATTGTACAAATGTACCACATTTTCCTTATCCACTTATCAACTGTTGGACATTTGATTTGATTCCATGACTTTGCTATTATAAACAGTACTGCTATGAACACAGTCGTGCTTGTGCTATCGAGGTGAATTTTTGCTGTATGGGGGGATATTCCCAAAAGTGGAATAGCTGGGTCATATGGCATTTCAGTCTTTAACTTCTTAAGAATTGCCAGATGGTTCGTCAGAGTGGTTATATGAGCCTGCATTCCCACCAGCAATGTAGGAGAGTTCCCCTCTCTCCACATCCTCTCCAGCATTTGTTGTTTGTATTGTGGATTTTTGCCATCCTGACTGGGGTGAGATGATATCTCAGGGAAGTTTTGATTTGCATTTCCCTGATGGCTAAGTATGTGGAGCATTTTTAAAGATATTTGTTAGACATTTTAATTTCGTCCTTGGTAAAGTTTCTTTTAAGTTCCAGGGCCCATTTTTTAATTGGGCCATTTGTTTCCTTGGTGTTTAGTCTTCTAAGTTCTTTGTGCACTCTGGATAATAGAGCTCTATCAGATATATGGTTAGTGAAGATTTTCTCCCTTTCTGTGGGTTGCCTTTGAGCTCGTGTTACAATCTCTTTATCTGAACAGAAGCTCTTTAATTTCATAAGATCCCATCTGTTTAGCATTGGTTGTGCTGACTGCGCTATTGGATTTCCAATTAGGAACTGTTGGCCTAGTCCCATCATCTCAAGGGAATTCCCTACTTTTCAACAAAGGATTTTGTAGCCTCTGGCCTTATATTGAGGTCCTTGATCCATATGGAGTTAATTTTTGTACATGGTGACAAGTACAGGTCCAGTTTTAATCTTCTGCATGTGGAGATCCAGTTTTGCCAGCACCATTTGTTGAAGATGCTGTTCTTTTTCCATTGGATTTTTTGGGCCCCTTTGTCAAACATCAAATGCCTGTAATTGTGTGGGGTTAGATCTGGGTCTTCAACCCTTATCCGTTGATCTGTGTGTCTATTTTGGAGCCAGTACCAGGCTGTCTTTATAACTATGGATTTGTAGTATAGACTAAGGTTTGGTATGGTGATACTTCCATCAGCATTTCTGTTACTCAGGATTGTTTTTGCTATCCTGGGTCTTTTGTGCCTCCATATGAATGTTGAGATTGTTTGGTCAACTTCTTTGAAGAATTGCTTTGGGATTTTAATTGGTATAGCATTGAATCTGTATATTGCCTTTGGTAGGATGGTCATTTTTATGATATTGATTCTGCCAATCCAGGAACACAAAGGTCTTTCCACCTTCTAGTGTCTTCTGCAATTTCTTTCTTTAGGGTTTTAAAAGTTTTCATTGTAAAGGTTACTTACTTCCTTGGTTAGGTTTATACCAAGATATTTCATTTTTTTAGGGTCTATAGTAAATGGGATTGTTTCTCTCAGGGCTTTTTCACTTAGGAAATATTTTTAAAGTGGCTATTTGATGGTAATTTTCAGATCCTATTGAGATTTACTGACAGCTTATCGCAAGACTTATTTTTCAAAATATTCGGAATGTTTAAAAATGAACATTGTCATAGTTTAAGAAGGATTAAGATTCAGCAGAGCTTATTTTCTCACATCTGTATGTAATTGTTTATTCAAATTTGTCCTCCCTCAAATTCCATTTCCTTTCTATCTACAACACTCTAAAAGTGTCCATTTTTCATAATATTCATTGGATTTATTCAGGTGCCTAATTTTTCTTTCCTGTTTCTCTTTCCTCAAGCATGCCATGCACCTTAGAGAAACTCAAACATTAATTTTGAATCATGTTTGAAATTTAAGATACTCTGTACATTTATACCAAGTTGCTTTAGTGACTTTCTCTTCTCCAACCCAGACTGAGCTGACTTTAGCAGAAGATGACAATCTAATGAGCTTGTCTGTTGAATAATTAATGTTCTAAAAGGTAAATAAAATGGACACCTTCTACTGTGGCATCATGCCCTCATCTTAGATGAAAGGTATCAAAATTGCATAGCTTACTACCTGCTCTTAAAAAAAAAGTAACAAAAGGCTGGGAAGACAGCTCAGTTGGTACTGTACTTGCCTAGAAAGTTTGAGGATCTGAGTTCAATCTCCAGGTCCCCCATCACATGTGGGGATACACACTTGCAGTCCTGGTGTTTCTGTAGACACAATGTTGCAGAAGACGAGACAGGCAATTTTTTTCACCTCACTGGCTAGCTAGCCAAGCTGTCCGTAAATTTCAGTGAGAGACCATGCCTCCATTAAAAAAGAAAATAAGGTGACTTTCACCTGAGGAATGACATCTGATATTGCCCTATGCATTCTTATGCATGTGCTGTACACACACACACACACACACACACACACACACACACACACACATGCACACATACACACACACATGTGCATGCATAAACCTGTGGACACATCACACATGAACACATGTGCATACATGGCACAAAGGTTTCAGTGTCACTTTCAGATTTCTAAATATGAATCTGCACTATTGCAAAACTGATGAAATGTTAGCGTCACTGAGTCTGCTCTTCACAGTCCTTTGGCAGGAAGCTCCATTTTGAAAAGCTCCATTGGTTCCCATTCTCTCTTCACTTTACACCTCCGTTATGTTCACTGCTGAAGAGAGCTCATCATTAAATCTCAGGTCATCTGCTGCAGGAAACTGAAATCCATGGCCATGTTTTTGTAAGAAAAAGAGGTAAGACATCCCTTTGGTAGAAGCCAACCTGGCCTATCCCATTCCTGCCCATTACTGACAAGGACCACCTTTTCCCTACCCATAAATGTTGTTTATGCTCAGGAACTTTTGAGAAAGATTTGTGATGAGGAATCTCCTATCTCTTCTTCAGGTCTGACTTTGAATAAACCTGTTGCTTCTGTCCATTTCTGACAACTGAGTCTTTGACAGTGGTAAGTGGTAGAAAACTCATACTCTGATAACACTTTGTTTCAGAGAACTCAGGACTTCCATGGCTTTGTGGCATATTCCACATTATGGAGTTGTAGTTAAGAAGACAGGCTGTATATAGGGTTCTCCAATACTCTTCCATTAATTTGATCTTCCTTCCCATAATAATTATTTGTGGCAGCAATATGAATGGAGGACACTGTTATCAGTGGAAAGAATGAGGATTGAGACCACTGGCAGATAGACTCTGACTTTCTTAAGTGTATACTACAATTGGTCAAGTGATGCTCTAATCCAGAAACTTGGTGTCCAAAGTCAATGGCCTGGGTTTCAGCTTACTATGGATAACCGTGAAGCAGCTGTGTGCCATTGAGGCAGTGACTGTTTTCCAAACACTATATTCCCTATCAATAAGATGGGGGACAATTATAAAAAGTACTTTTAAGAATTTTTTGGAAAAGTGGACAATTAATACATATAAGAACACACAGAACGTGTAGCCCATTTCAATTCTGCCTTCATATTAACTCTTTTCTGATACCTTGGATACTTCTTCTCATTGTGATGTCCAAAGTATTGCATCCTTATAATTTATCCTGGGAATTAAGCTTTTTACCTTTGCAAGCCATCAATAGACTCTTCCTTAAATTTTGCCCTCAAGGTGAATCAATGCCTTTCTTATTTTACCTTTACGCCAGTCCCATTCAATAAATTCCAGTATTACTATGTTCCTTAATGACACTTAATTTCAATTGTAAAATATATAGCTTATAGAGGAAATATCTTTTAATATTTTATTAATGGACCCAAGCCAATAAGCATTTTGTAATCAGCACTTAGCTCAAGAAGTAGAGCTCTGTCAATATCTCATGTCTTTCTAGTAGCCAACTTTTCAATTCTCGCAAAAGGTGGACTCCTGTTCTGGTGTGAATAGGAGCTGATTCCATTTTTGTGGCCATTGTCCATCACAGCATGAAGTCTTACAATTTCATCTGTCCTAGTTCTTAAATTTATGCAAATAGAGTGAAGTACTATCTTGCGTATTCATGTATGTCTACCTTCATTCACATGGCAATCAGACTTGTTAGGATGATCCAGTTTGGACTATACCATAGTCTGTTCAATTTTCTTACTGAATGCTGTCCAGAGTATAAATATAAAAATTCCAGAAGGCAGTGAGACTTGTCCTTAGCAGACCTGAATAATGACTGACATTCCAACATGCCCCCCTAGACTATAGAAGAACTCAAGAGAAATAAGAACATACAGTGGAAATCTTAGGGAGTAAAGTTGGATGAGTGAAAGGAAATGTCCCTATCAGAAAGGTGGTCTGAAGAGAGGCAACTTGATATGCCATAAGAGGCCTGAACTGCCACAAGAGTAGGCAAGCCAGAGGGAACCTCGAGGTCCATAGAAACAAGAAGGCAGGAGGATGAGAGGGAATAGGATAGAATAATGAAGAGAAAGGTAGGAGATCGGAGGGAGGGGGGATGGAGGGGAGCAGGGATGAGTACTCAATATACTTATAAAACTAAAAAAATAATTAAAAAAAGAAAAAACTCAGGAGGAAAATTTAAAATATTTCACTGTTAGATGAATAGTGTTATAAAAGCACATAGAGGTATGTGCTAAATTAGGGAATATATTAATATCTAAACCCATAAATATGTACATCAAGTATTTTATTAAATCAAATAATTTTTCTGTCTTTTAACATGGCCATGTGATTTTTCTTCACTCTTTAGTCAATGTGATAAATTATGGTAATAAATTTCTATGAATAAGTCTATCATATGATAGAACACTTTGCTGGCTATTGCATGTAGATTTTGAGGTCTATGTTGATGAGTAGATTGCCTGGTTTTTGTTTCTTTCTTTCTTGGCAGATTTAATATGCAATTTGAAGATTTTTAAGAAACACACTTTGTACTCTGGGTAGTTTTGTGTTGGTACATGTATCTCACATTCATTTATCCTGAAACATTTGGTAGAACGCATCAGTGAAGACACCTAAAGCTGAAGATTTTTCTTTGACAGAATTTCAACTTATGAATATAATTTTATCTCAGAATTATTTATATTTTCTGAGCATTCTCTTGTTAATTTTGAAAGTTTGTTTTCTTTCTCACATTTTTTTAAAAAAATTATTGTTTTTGTTCTGGGTTAAGCCATATCCCCTAAAATGATGAAGCCCACAGTACCTGGTGTTGGTATTATTTGGAAACAGCAGTTTTCTAATGAAATTAAAAGCAGTACTTAAGAGCAATCATTGTGAGAAGAAGGGAGGATGTTTTAAAATGAAGCATTTTTATAAGAAAAGGAGAATATGCAGAACAGGACAGTGCAGGGGACCGACGAGTTGGCTATATGAAGATGGAAGGGTCAGGGTGATACTGTTGGGAGTCAAGCATAAAAAGTGTCCATAGAAACCTAGCAGAGAATCCTGAAGAGTTGTTCCCTCACTCTTCAGAGGGGTTTGGCCTTCCTGGCTTTGATGGTAGGTTTCTGACCTCTAGAACCAATCAATATCAAAATTCTCTTTAGAAACCATCCACTGTTGAACCTGGGCCTGGTCGTACACAGCTGTCTTCCCAGGTACTTAAGAGACTGTGGCACTTAGGTCACAAGGTCAAAGTCTGAGCAATGCAGCAAGCTACAAGGAACCTCAATAACTCAGTAAAACTCTGTCAGAAACTTAGCTGCTGTCCTTTAACACTTTGCATGAGTCTAGCTTTGACAAAGGAACCCTGACAGTATTTCTGAGATGCTAGAATGATACCCACAAGACACAAAAAATAGACTTCAGGAAAGTCTGAGAGATATCTAGACCACTGAGCTGACTAAAATTGGCCAGGATTTTATTGGCATTAGCTTTTTCATTATTAATACATTTTTATTATTATTTCAGCTCATACAACCTTAATAGGTACACCAGTTCCCTCCCTCCCTCCTCCTCCCCCCCCCCCGTACCCTCTGCTCCCCCTCCCCACCCCCCTCCCTTCTCATCCCCCAGTGCCTCCCGCCCCAATTCCCAGAGAGTCCTTTCTTGTGCATGCTTGATTTTCTTCTGGGCCCTCCTCTCCGATGATGTACAAGGACCCAGTGGCCTTTCCCGAACCCTTTCCCGTGTTCCCCTTAGGTATAGGAACACTGCTGTGGCTGCCAATCCTTTGCCTCCAAGGCTCTTGGTGCCTTTAGCAGATGCTAGACTTTGTGAGGTCAACAGTGTGTTGCACAATGCGCAGGGCATGCAAAGTCCAATTATGATTGCTTCAGCCCTAACTTGTATGGAGTATCTTACATATCATTGCTCCTCCCATCCTTTTGCTCTTACACTCTTACCGCCCCCTCTTCCGCAAATTTCCCTGAGCTATAGGATGGGGAGAGATTAAGCTGGCCTAGTTCTAGGTGGTTGATATAGAGTCTCTGAAGTTCTGGATTGTGGTTTGTTGGTTTTCTTTTGCAGTTTTGCTGCTCCTGCAATGCCCTTCACTCCATCTTGGTGGGCATTGTATGTTACCCCCTGGCCAGAGACAAAAAGCTGTTAAACTAGAGTCTTGTGATAAAAGCACATTCAAAGGTAGATGTAATAAAAGTGGGAAACCACAGTGAGGGAAGGGTCTATCACCCATTTGCAAAATGGTTACTTTTTATCTGCTAGACTATATGCCCTCCTCTTCTGGTGAGATCACACCCCCTCAGTAGTAAATGATCAGGAACAAAAGTCTGTGAACTTAATCAGATGTCTCATTACTTATTTGGGTCCTTGGTGGAGGCCTATTTTCCCTGCTGTAACATGGTCCCTTCTCTCCTTGTTTCTGGTGTGGCCCTCCTACCCCATCCCTCCTGTTCATAATCCTTGGAATTACTGTCTCTAGGTGGGCTGGGTGGGTTTGGTACTAGGAGCCACCTATTAGGGAGTACATACGGCGCTTAATTTTCTGGGTCTGGGATACTTCACTTAATATAATTGTTTCTAATGACATCCATTTCCTGGCAAATTCCAGTAATTCATCATTTTTGATGGCTGAGTAGTACTCCATTGTATAGATGTACCACTGTTTCCTTATCCACTCCTCAGCTGTTGGACATTGGGGCTGATTCCATGACTTTGCTATTGTAAACAGTGCTGCTATGAACATGGTCGTGCTTGTGCTATCGAGGTGAACCTCTGCTGTATGGGGGGTTATTCCCAAAAGTGGAATAGCAGGGTCATAAGGCATTTCAATCTTTAATTTCTTTAAGAATCTCCAGACGGCTCGCCAGAGTGGCTGTATGAGCCTGCATTCACACCAGCAATGTAGGAGAGTTCCCCTCTCTCCACATCCTCTCCAACATTTGTCGTTGTTAGTATTGTGGATTTTTGCCATCCTGACCGGGGTGAGATGATATCTCAGGGAAGTTTTGATTTGCATTTCCCTGATGGCTAAAGAAGTGGAGCATTTTTTAACATATTTGTTAGACATTTTAATTTCATCCCTGGTAAAGTTTCTTTTAAGTTCCAGGGCCCATTTTTTAATTGGGCCATTTGTTTCCTTGGTGTTTAGTTTTCTAAGTTCTTTGTGCACTCTGGACAATAGAGCTCTATCAGATATGTGGTTAGTGAAGATTTTCTCCCATTCTGTGGGTTGCCTTTGAGCTCGCATTACAATCTCTTTATCTGAGCAGAAGCTCTTTAATTTCACAAGATCCCAGCTGTTGAGAGTTGGTAGCAGTGACTGTGCCATTGGATGTCTGTTTAGGAAATGTTGGCCTAGCCCAATCAGCTCGAGGGAGTTCCCTATCCTTTCAACTATGGTTTTTATAGTCTCTGGCCTGATATCAAGGTCCTTGATCCATTTGGAATTAAGTCTTGTACATGGTGACAAGTACGTTTCCAGCTTTAATCTTCTGCATGTGGAGATCCAGTTTTGCCAGCACCATTTGTTGAAGATGCTGTTCTTTTTCCATTGGAGTCTTTGGGCCCCTTTGCCAAAGACCAAATGGCTGTAACTTTGTGGGCTTATATCTGGGTCTTCAATCCTTATCCATTGATCTGTGTGTCTATTTTGGAGCCAGTACCAGGCTGTCTTTACAACTATGGATTTGTAGTATAGACTAAGGTTTGGTATGGTGATACCTCCAGCTGTGTTTTTGTTACTCAGGATTGTTTTTGCTATCCTGGGTCTTTTGTGCCTCCATATGAACTTTGAGATTGTTTAGTCAACTTCTTTGAAGAATTGCTTTGGGATTTTGATTGGTATAGCATTGAATCTGTATATTGCCTTTGGTAGGATGGTCATTTTCATGATGTTGATTCTGCCAATCCAGGAACAAGGGAGGTCTTTCCACCTTCTGGTGTCTTCTGCAATTTCTTTCTTTAGGATTTTAAAGTTTTCATTGTAAAGGTCTTTTACCTCCTTAGTTAGGTTTATACCAAGGTATTTCATTTTTTGGGAGGCTATAATAAATGGTATTGTTTCTCTCAAGGCTTTTTCACTTCTTTCATTCTGGGCATATAGGAAGGCCTCTGATTTTTGCACATTTATTTTTTATCCTGCCACCCTGCTGAACTTCTCAATTAGTTCCAGGAGCTTCCTGGTGGAGTTTTTGGGATCACTCAGGTATACGATCATGTCATCTGCAAATAGGGATAGCTTGACTTCTTCCTTGCCGATTTGAATCCCTCTTATGTCCCTTTCTTGTCTTATGGCTTCAGCTAAGACTTCAAGTACAATATTGAATAGAAGTGGTGAGAGTGGACAGCCTTGTCTAGTTCCTGATCGAAGTGGGAATGCTTCCAATTGTTCCCCATTGAGCATAATCCTTGCTATGGGCTTGTTGCATATAGCTTTTATTATATTGATAAAGGTTCCTTCCATTCCTACTGTCTCTAGCGTTTTGATCATAAAAGGCTGTTGGATCTTGTCAAAAGCTTTTTCTGCATCTATCGAGAGTATCATGTGGTCTTGGACTTTGGACTGGTTTACATGACGAATTACATTTATTGATTTGCATATGTTGAACCAACCTTGTGTGCCGGGGATGAAGCCTACTTGGTCCCCGTGAATGATCTTTTTAATATGTTTTTGAATCCGATTTGCTAAGACTTTGTTGAGAATCTTTGCGTCTGTGTTCATCAGGGAGATCGGCCTATAGTTTTCTTTTTTAAGTGAATCTTTATTAGGTTTTGGGATTAAAACGATATTAGCTTCATAGAAGGAATTTGGTAGTGTTCCTTCCTTTGCTATTTGATGGAACAGTTTAAGGAGTATTGGTGTTATTAACTCCTTAAATGTCTGGTAGAACTCTGTGCTGAATCCATCTGGTCCAGGACATTTTTTGGTGGGAAGATTCGAGATTACTTCCTCAATTTCCTTATATGTTATAGGACTATTTAAATAATTCACAACTTCCTGATTCAATTTAGGTAAGTTATGTTTACTTAGAAATTCATCCATCTCTTTTGTGTTGTCAAACTTCACAGAGTATAAGTTTTTGAAATATGATGTTATAATTCTCTGGATTTCTTGGGTATCAGTAGTGATAACTCCATGTTCATTTCTAATTTTGTTAATTTGGGTTTTCTCTCTCTTGCTTTTGGTTAGTTTAGCTAGGGGTGTATCAATCTTATTGATTTTTTCAAAGAACCAGCTTTTTGACTGGTTGATTTTTTGTATCGTTTTCTTAATCTAGATTTCAGATATTTCTCTTCTTATTTTGCTAATCTCCTTTCTTCTACTGCTTTTGGGATTAGATTGCTCTAGTTTCTCTAAAGCTTTAAGCTGCATTGTGAAGTTGTTTATTTCTGATGTTTCCATTTTTTTGACGTAGGCATTAAGAGCTATGAACTTACCTCTTAGAACAGCTTTCATTGGGTCCCAGAGATTTTGGTAAGTTGTATTTTCGTTATCATTCACTTTCAGGAAATCTTGAATTTCCTTTTTAATTTCTTCCTGAATCCAGTTCTCATTCAGCATCATATTGTTAAGTTTCCAGGAGTTAGTGTATTTTCTCTTGTTTGATGTGTTGTGGATGTCCAGCTTTAGGCCGTGATGGTCTGATAGGGCACAGGTTAGAATTTCAACTTTCTTGTATATGTGTAGATTCATTTTGTGGCCCAATATGTGATCTATTTTGGAGAAAGTTCCGTGTGCTGCTGAGAAAAATGTGTATTCTTTGGTGCGTGGGTGAAAAGTTCGATAGAGATCTGTAAGGTCCATTTCTTTCAGGGTTTGATTAAGTTCCAAAGTGTCTCTATTAAGCTTTTGACCTGTTGATCTATCCCATGTTGAGAGGGCGTTGTTGAAGTCCCCAAGAATTATCGTTTGGGGGTGGATTTCTTGCTTTAGACACTGTAGGGTTTGCTTAATGAATGTGGAGGGGCCTGTATTGGGTGCATATATGTTCAGTATTGTGAAGTCTTCCTGGTGAATTGTACCTGTGACTAAAATGTAGTATCCATCCGTGTCTCTTATACTTTTCTTTGGTTTGAAGTCCACTTTGTCTGATAGCATAATGGCTACCCCTGCCTGTTTTCTGCTTCCATTTGCCTGTAGAATTGTTGAACAGCCTTTTATTTTTAGAGCGTGCCTATCTTTGTGGTGAGATGGGTTTCCTGCAGGCAGCAGATTGATGGATTGTGATTTTTAATCCAAGTTTGTAATCTGTGTCTCTTGATCGGTGAGTTAATTCCATTAACATTTAGTGTTATAATGGAGAAACTATTTTTAATTCCACACATTTATTATGTTTAGTAGTTTTTATAAGTATTTTGCTTTGCTTTTAATGGTGTTATATTTGCCTTCTGTTCTCCTGGATATGCCTGTTTTTTTCTTCACGCTTGAGTATCATTTCTAGCATTTTTTGAAGGCCTGGTTTGGTGGACATGTATCCCTTCAAGTTGTCTTTGTGTTGGAAAATTTTTCTTTCTCCCTCGATCATGACTGATAGTTTTGCAGGGTAACTCAGCCTGGGTTGACATTTTTGCTCATTCAATACTTGAAGTATATCTCTCCAAGCTCTTCTTGCTTTTACTGGTTCGACTGAGAAGTCATTTGTTATCTTAATAGGTTTACCTTTAAAAGTGACTTGTTTTTTCTCAGCACCAGTTCTTTATCTTGAATGTGGACTGTTTTAACTATTATTTGTCGTGGTGTGCTTCTGTTTTGGTCGTATCTGTTTGGGGTGCGGAATGCCTCTTGTATATGGATGGGCCTCTCTTTTTTTTTTTCATTATTTAGAGAATACTTTATTAGTTTCTGTAATCAAACCCATGTAGATAAGACCTTACATATTTAATACAGTGCGTTACCCCTGTACAAATGGAAAAAAAAATTAAGTTTAATGTTTCTAGACCAATATGGCTGTTAATCTCTGTATAATGCCAACTCAACACAGTAAACTGGGATACTTTTTTTTTGCAAAGTTGACAGCACAGCTAAAGTTTCCAAAAATTCAAATTATATATATGTATATATATTTATATTTATATAAAAAGACCAATAATAGCAGTATGTTATGCATCAGTAGCAGCAACAGCTTTTCCAGGTTCTGCAGTCATCTGAACAAAATTATTGAGACATCCCTCTGCTCTGGTATTCCATGAATACGCATGTTAGGCTTCTTCAGGGTGTCCCATATCTCTTGGATATTTTTCTCAACTATCTTTTTGGCTTTAACAACCTCTTCCATTGAGCTGGTTAGTACTCCCACTTTATCTTCAAGGTCTGAAATTCTGTTTTCTGCTTCATTAGTTCTGTTGATAAGACTCTCTGTGGAGTTCTGGGTTGAAGATAACTTGTCTCGTAGCTCAGTTTAAACTCTGCTTGAGTCTGTTTTAACTGCTCTATGCCAGTTTTTGTTCCTTGCTCTGTTTTTCTCAACTCCTCCAGATGTCTGTTATGTTCCTCTTCAAAGCGATTGATTCGATTATGTAATTCCTCCCGGATTTCCTCTTTCATAGTATTGAACATGGTAATGATCATATTTTGAAAGACCTTATCCTGGGTGACGCATTCTTGGCCTTTTTCCGTGGGTTTGTTCTGGTTGGAGTCTAACATTATGGGATTAGTTGCTTTTCATGGATTTGCACTTTGACTTTGTCATTGTCGTTTTAACTCTTAAGATCTTTCAATTTCACTAAACTGAATTATTTGGCCTGGGGTCCTGGTGGGCGGGCGCGGGCAGAGCTTACCTAGGTCACGGGGTGAGTGTGGGCTGGACCGCATGCGCGCGTCACGACTGGCGGAGCGGGGTGGTGTAAAGGGGGCATTAGCTTTTTGACACCTGTCACTTTCACTCCTTCAAATGGGATCAAAATCAGACTCAAATGGACAGATCTCATCTCAGCAATGAGAAGCAGTAAAGATCAAACCACCAGGACTACTCAGGACTACTCAGAAAAGCTTCAAACAATATTGTTCAGAGAGTGTGTGAGGGCAAACAGAATCTAACTGATGTTCTGTGAGCATATGATCCATTGCCTTTTTCAAGCACATTGGTAGTTGAAATAGGAGGATTGTAACTCTGAGGTCAAGATAGCCTTCATTGTCACATTCTGACTCAAAAAACATGATGGAGTCACTTATGTGGCCTTTAACAAAAGTTTCTTATGTTGTTCTTACAAAAGTTCCTGAAGGCTGATAGGTTGTGGAGAAATGATTTTTGGAAATATTTTCTACACTGTCCCGAGAATAATTTGTAATAGGCATACAGTTTTAAATGAATGAGTTCACTAAGCATATAACAAGAAAAAGTAAATAACAGATCAAATCACACTTACACACATCCAGCACAAATCAACTAGGGAAGCCCCAAGGAGACTGTCAGCTACAGTCTTCCATCTACAGTTGCCAGGAGAGCAAACCAATTCTTCACACATGGACTTCTGGCTAGCTGTTCCTAGCATACGCATTTTATACCATGGGATAAACAACAGCTGAAACTTTAGATTTGCGAGGGTATCTGAGAATGCTACACTTCCCAGCTATGTTCAAGAGCAAAATATCTCTACTCCAACAGTTTACTCTTCTCAAGGACACAAACTTTTGGGTTGCTATCCTTTCCCTTCCCACAGGATTAGGAAACAGCCTGTCCCTGGACAAGCGCTCTTGGTGGATGCTTTGAGGCAGCATGCTTGGTTCTTAGGTAGGGTGGAAGGTAACCACACTTCCACAGCCAGCTTCTCAGTGAATTGAAACATCATATGAAAAAGTCAGGTACTGTATTTTAAACTTGGCCTCAACTGCATCCTCTTTATAAAGATTGTTTCAGACACTACCTCACCCGTGAGATATTAAAACACAGAATGGTGAATGTAACCTAACCACTTGGCAGGGAAGATGACATACTGAAAAGAGACACTTGTATCCTCTCCTTTGCTCTTTTGCTTATCAGATTATTGAAACACGGAAACCCAAGAAATTAGAATTTCTCAGAAATAACCTGTTGGGAGAAGAAGATGCTGATGTGCTGGGGGCAGCCAGAGAAGAAGCTCTTCTTCTAGAAAAAGATTTGCAATTACTCAGATAGTCTTGCAGGAGAGACTGAATTTATGGGAGAATAGGTGAAATAGTGGCATGGAGAATCACAGGTTGGTCAATATTCTGTTAAATTCTTATCCTCAGAATCGTGGCAGGAAGACAGATTTGGAAAGTCTTTGGATATCTTTATCCTTCCCCCATGGATTTACATAGTATAACCTCCTTGCTTTGATTTAGTTATTTAAAAAATACATTTGAACCCTTGTCTAGTGTCATATTAGGCACAGGTGTAATTTGATAGTTGAAAGTCTGAGCTCTGAGCACATATGTAGAGAATTAGTGGTTGAATTAAGCCCAGAGCAAATCTATAGGAGATTGTCTAGCTGATGGGGAAGGCCCAGGCCCTAGGACCTGGAATAAAATACAGAGAGCTGATTGAGAAAGTTGGCATCCTTATGTACACTTGGCCAAACATGCTGATCTGGCGAGTAAGGATTGTCCCTCTTTCAGCCATTATGTAGAGATGGTATGGCCAGTTTCCTCAGCCCTGGTGTTGGTGCATGCTTTCTTGTCAAGTTGGATTGAGAACTGTAACCTGCTATTGTAAGAAAATAAACCCCTGTTGCCTTAAGCTGTTTGATGGTGATTTATCAGCAACCATGCAGGTACACTGCAATACCTAGCATGAACTGCTAAACAAAAAAACAAAACAAAACAGATGTCATCATTTTTCAATTTGTAAAATCACTTGTAATATGTTTTTAATATTTTTGTGTCAATACGATAATCATTTGTTTTTCATTTTAATACTAGATGTCATGAGGACACTAGGCCAGAAATCTGGAAACAAGTTTGTATCTTTCTACCATGTCAGATCATCTCTAAGTCCACCATTATACTCATTGACCTAATCTTTTCATTCTTCTTTCTTCAGTTTGTAGTCACTCTTTTATGTTTGCATGTATTTCACTTTAAGAAGGGTCCACTTATAAGTGAAATCATGTATTATGCTATAAGTGAAATCATGTATTATGCTTTCACCACCTGGCAATGTGCCTACTTAACATGATGACCTTCAGGTTTACTGCAAAAAAAAGTGCTGGTCTTACTTTTCTTTTTTCTTTTTTCTTTTTTTAATTTATTTATTCATTGTGCGTGTGTGCATGTGTGTGTGTGTGTGTGTGTGTGTGTGTGTAGAACCATGGACGAATTCAGAAACTACCATGGACGCCTCCACCTCCTCCTTGTTTGCTCTGCCCTACCAGGACCAGAAACGCAGGCCATCCCCGCTTCCGCTGGCGTCTATATGTGAGGTCTAGGATTTGAACTCAGGACCTTCAGCCCGCAAGGCAGAGACTTAACCCCTGAGCCATTTCTCCAGCCCCTGGTCTTACTTTTCATGAGTGAATAATATTTCTTCATATGTCTATACCACACTCTCTTTATTCATACATCTACCGATGAATCTTTTCAGTTTTTCTATATCTTGGGAGCCAGCTTGTTTCCGTGAATTCTTTGGTCCAGGGTATAGTCTTTCAGTGAGGATGTTCTGAAAGTCCTATTCTTTTCAGTGAGAAATCACACAGTATTCCAAATTTTCATTCTAATTTGACAACTGTCAACTTTCAATTTTCAACTATAATCCCTTATGAAATAACAAATGCCATTCAGGGAATCAACAATAATTAATCTCCCTGGATTGTGGCCCAGTAGTTTTTATTGTTTATTAGTTCTGAAATGAAGGCTTTGTAAAATATTTTATCTGTGGTTCCCAAGATTTCTCTTGTTCTCTTTGGCATAAAAATTGCTACAAATTGCCTCATCTGATTCCTGGATGTGGAATTACTTTTCCTGTATAAACCCATTAGGCTAGATAAGGAAAGTATCCTTATAGTTTTAAGCCCTTCAAACTGATTTCATTTTTTTTCAGGACTGTTTGTTTAACGAAAAAATTCTAACTTAATTAGAAAATCTTTTTCACAAACACAAAACCATTCAAAATGGTCCAGTCTGAAAGAGTTCAGACAAATATTAGTAAAAGGAAAGTCATTTGAAGTTCTTAAAAATCCATTTACATTTAAATATTTACAGTATTACTATTATAACTCATTTCAGGATTCTGACTTCGTATAACTATATGAAAAATACAGACAGAGCTTTTACTTTCATGAAGTTCAGTGAGAAGTAAGGCAAATACCTGGAGTTACATAAGGTCATGAGTGAAGAGTTCTTGTGGCAGTTCCTGGCATGAAATTCTGTGCTCAAATACTATTTCTATTAATATACCACTTGTTTTCCAACAGCTCGAAGTAGCTCCTGGACCATTCTGAGCCCTTCCCTCTGGTGCTAATTTATGAGGTGAGCTGTAGAGACACACAGGTGCCTGAAGAGTTCAAGTGGAGCCATTTTTTTTTAATGTAGTACTTTTGGTTCCCTTTATAAACTTTTCTAAGATTACAAGTAGTTTGAATAAGTATGTCTCTGCACAATCCAACTGCTGAAATTTTAATCTACAAATTGAAGGTAGGGCTATGGAGTTGAAGAGAGCAGCACAAAAGGGTAAAGCTCTCATTTATGGACTCAAAGGCTTTTAAAAGAGGCTCCAGAAAATGTCTAATCATTGCTGTGTTTTTACGTCCAAGCTCTCATTCCTTGGGAATTTTAATACCTGCACCAACTTCTTTCCTTTCTTTGTTTCTAGTCCACATTCACATAACCACTGTGGAAAGTTATATTAGAAACTCAGGCAAAAAGAAAACCCATACCTCTCTTAACACATATCAAAATATACTTTCATATTACTTTAGCCTCTTCTTTCCTTCAAAGTAAAACTCCATAGATTGGGTAGTTAAAAAATTATAGTTATGGGACTTGTCAAGTTTAAAACCAATGCACAACAAATTTCCTGTCTAATTCATGGGTAGTCCTTTTGCCTTCTGTGTTCACACAACAAAATGGACAGCGACAAGTTTTATATATGGAGAAGGAAAGAGAAATCACTTGGAAAATACAAGGAAGAGTGAAAGAGATGCTGAAAATACTCTTGAAGTATTGGAGAACACATTGCCTCACCTGCCCAGCTGCAGAAGAAAAGCTATCATCCAGAAACACAGGATCCTCAGGAAAAGTACAGAGGTGAAGGGACACAGAGAAGGCAGAAGAGTCCACAAAGTAGAGACTGAGTTTTCAAGATGACTCCTTGGGGGCCATTTTTAACAACAGACAACAAACAAATCAATCTTTCGCAGCTTCAATCTATGTATACTTTTCATGTCCAGAGACAACTGCATCTTCTTGCCATTTTACACTCTTTCTTTACTAATATTCTAACACAGGATTTCATGCACTGCTGTTTGGTTTTGAATTCATTGTGAGCTGAGGGTGGTCTTGAACTCCTGATCCTTTTGACTTTACTGCCTAAGTACTGGGATTACAGGCATGGACAAGCATCTCTGGCTTAGTTCTCATTCTTCATACTAAAAGATAATATTTTTCTGCTAATAATTATATATTAAAGGAACAGAAATTATGTAAATTTGTCACCTACTTCTAGGTTAGAGAGTCAGAGAGAAAAAAACAATAGTTAAAACAAAACAATATCCAAGTCAGATGTAGAACTTTCCCCAACATTGAGAGTTAAATCAAGAGATTTAATTTTGGTTTTAGGTACTTCAGAGAGAAAGTGATTATAGTTTTACTTGTATGAGAAATGGTTATATAGATAAGACAAAACTCTGCATTTATGTTCATATATGTGCTCAGGAGTAAGTATGACACATTGAGCTTGTTGTTTTATTTGTGCTTATATATGGAATCAAGAAAAGCCACCTGCTCTTTTGGATTAATACTTCATTTCCATATCTTCTAGCAATAAACCTCTCCATACTGTGCTTCACTCCATCTCTATCCTGGAGACTTCTAGTGAAGCTGTTATTGCCCTGAGCCCCTCTCACCATAAGATTTTAAGTTATACCAATCAGTGGTCCATTCTATTGCAGGAAAGATCTTTAGAAGACCTACAGATCACTTGAGTTAGAGAAATAAGTCCATCTTTGTCACATTTATGTCCAAACATTGGAGAAAGACCAATACTTTCCTCTGGGGTCTTCACTTTCCTCAATGAACTTGGAACTATGTCTAGCCATACCCAGTACTTGCCATAGAGAATATCATTGTAAAATGGGAGGAAATGAAGCATATACAGAGAAGAGCAGAGATAAAAAGTCACAAAGAACTGGCTATATTATCCATGGTTTTCATTTGAAAGGTACATAAAATCACCCACCTACTTAAAGGATAGAGAATATATAGAAGATTCAGATTTCTAATGTGACACTAGATTCTTGGGAAAGTCTAGATTCTTGGGAAAAGAATTACATGAAGTGAGAAGCACTAGGCTAGAACAGGGTGCACAATAACACATATAAAGATGAATAAGTCCCCAAACCCTTTCAAACCTTAGTTCTTTATTTTTATAGATTCAAACTTGGCTCCAGCTATTTCTGTGGTATGTATAAGATCTAAATGAACATAGCCTTGACAACCCTGTACTAACCACATGTTGAATTGAGTATCAAAATCTGTGAGTAGGTAGGAGATTCTTAATTTTTGCTAAAAGCATTTCCTTTTTCTTTTCCTTTCCTTTGCCCATGAGCTTTCTGCTTGGAAAAAAATAAAGTGTGATGCTGCCAGATTAATCCAGTGAAATGTAAATGTAATCAGTGACTGAATCAAACGTATCTGTAGTCCCCAACATTTCTAAAGCGAAAACAAAATTATAGATCCCTCTAATTTGAACCAGCTGAAGTAACTGCTGATTTTTATAGTTCCAATGAAACAGAGACTTGTCAGAATTGATTGTCTTTGGAGATCAGAATGCTGAGCACTTTTGCCCATACAGATCCAACAGTTCCTACCAACATGTCAAGGTTCTTGGTGTTTGGCACTGGCAATTTTCCTGCAGGTCATCCTGGTGAGGCCTTGACCTTCTCGGTCAGTCTGTGTAATCCCTTTCTCAAGCTCAGTGCACTTAACATCTTTGTAAGTGCCAACTGGGACAGGTTGTGTGGGCCGTATGGACTGCGGTGCTGAAGAGACGTTCTTCAGTTCTATAGATGGTTAACAGGCTGATGAGAGAGAATCCTTTGGTAAATGAACAGTTTCTATAATGACCAAGACCTCAGAGAAGCTTTCGTGATGGGAATTAGATTTGCCTCTTAACAGAAAGCTTTTAAATCCAATTTCTAAGTTACAGGGCTGAGGCTTTGACTTGGGCATAACGTGCTTTCTTGAGAGACCAAGTGTACTTTCTGCATTAGTCCTCAGACCCGGCCTTCTTGACTCTTTTCTAGCTATGCTAAGACAGCATGGTTAATATCTCCAGTGTCTTTCACAACTCCAATTTGTTCCCAGCATGAAATACCATTTATATTAGCTTGACATTCTCTTCTAAATTTAGTTCCCACGGGTTCTATGTGGGATGTAAAGTTGACAAAACACATACTCTTTTTCCTCCCAATGCAAATCCTACATGCATTGCTTTTCAGGTAGTCAAGCTGACACAGTTGGGGGTGTGTGGGACAGAAAATAACTTGTGTTAAATAAGAGGGTATGGAGTGAGCAGTGTTTGCTACAAGAAATTTTTAAAGACACAGAGCAAGTGGTTTTTAGTTTCAAAGGAGATTAGAGTAAAAGAGATATATTTAAGATGAGGTCAAATATACACCATGAAGTCAGAGAAAGCTGGCAATCTGCAGTAAACATTCAGTAAAGTCAGATTGGTTGTAATATTGAAAATGAATGGGAAATTCTGACTTTAAATGAATAATGAATAGACAAACCAGCTTTGGCTCTGAGGTGAAATGTGATTTTCATGAGGATGGGGACATTTAACATTTATACAGCCGTTCATATTCTCAAAGTCATGTACCAGTGACAACTCTAAAATACATCTTTAATTTACATCAATGAAATGCACTGTAAGGGTATATTCAGGTGGCATTACATTCTTCTTCACTCTCCCCATCAACAAAAAGGGGAAAGAAATTTGAGTACAGAAATACTTAATGGCTGTTTGTGAAAATGGACACCAAATGCCCAGCTACCCAAACATGGAAAATGGTTACTTCTTAGAAGATGTGTCTTTGTTCCTTGCTTACATAAATATTCATAGGATGTTACAACGCTCCATGTGTGGAGAAGTTAAAGGTCATCCTCATTCTGAATGCAAAAGGTGGATTCATAAATATGCACTGCCATCCTTAGGCCTTACTTCAAATGAAAGCCTTGCCAACACCCCTTTTTCTCCCAAACCCGTGACTTTCTTTACTGGTCCTCCCACATCAGTGACCTAATTGGACTTTGCTATACTATTTCCCGAAGTCCACACTGGCCTCAAGACTTCAATGCCACTATCTGAACCTCTCTGACCTTATTCAGAATTCATTAACACCACTATTCAGTGCGCCCCGGCCCAACCACAACACAACTCAACACAACACAACAGTCCTCTGTTCCTTCAGTCTTAGGGAGCAAGAGGCTTTGAGCAGTGTCACTGCCATTCCACCACTCTATCCACCCTGCAGCCCAGTTTGGCCTGGGATCAAGTCCCTGCCCAGAATAGAACAGCATCTACAGGGACCCACGTCACTTCCAGGTTTGCTACATGACAGCCTTGGAGTACTTCCCACATTCTGCTGGCCGGAGTGGTGATGACCAGAACAATTTTGGTTGTCACATGAATGTGAAACTACCGGATCTCTGAGTGATCTTACGGAGACAAGCCGACCACGATTTTGAGATAGTTCCCTGGATTGTGGGTCTGGGAGAGAAGTGAGCCTGTTTTATTTGAGAAGTATTTTTGAGGTCTTCTTGAGCTCGCCTCTTTTATGACCTTAATTAATATGTCTGGATTTGTTACAGTGTATTTATGATCTGGGAGCCTGGCTGGCCTCAAACTACTGCCACAGTCCCTGTGGGGCTTGCCTTACTTCTGCAGCTGCCTTTAGAATTCTCTTCAAGTTGCCGTGTTCAGCTTAACCCTTCATTCCCATCAGGTGATACTAAGTGCAGAAAATAATACCATCAGGGATAAAGTCGTTTGATGTTCCTTCTTTACACTTAGAATACCATTCCTATTTGTATTCAATTTAACTGAACTAACAATGTCCCTTCTCTTAAAAATGTTCCTCATGTCGATCCTCATGTCAACCTATATTACCACTGTACATATTTTCCTCTATCCTATACCATTAATCTATATCTTCCTTTAGCCTTTTAATCTTTATCTCAAAGATACAAACATCAACATTTTCTGAATGTGTTGTGAGTATATGTGTGTGTACATGTGCAAATGTGTGACAGCCAGATGTTGACTTTGTCTATTTTCCTTTATCCCTCAGGGCATTTAGATTTGGAATGTTTTTCATTGAACTTGGAGCTCATCAAGTGACTAAATTAGATGGTCAGTGAGTTCAGGCGATCCACCCAATCCATACCCCAATGCTGGTGTTACATGCCCATTCCACCACACGTGGCCTTTCATACGGGCATTAGCTATGAGAGCTCAGGTCTTCGCAGGTGTGAAGTGAGCATGCCACCCCCTGAGTCATAACCATGCTCTAATTACTAATCCTTTGTATTTGTTTCATAACAGCTCCTTCCATAATAGTTTAATTTCAATATTCATTATAAAATGTTTCAACTGACCATGTCTACAACTGGCTTCAATTTCTAAGACTTCATAAAAAAATTTATCTTATGTGGATTATAAAGTCTATTTTTCATTGCAATATGATGCAGTTTTGAAAGGTAATTTTGATCATTTCATGTAGCTTACAGCATACCCATGTCATCTTAAATTAGGGTTACGTCCAAACACCTGTTATAATCATTTTATTTTTTTAATTGCTCTGGCTCATTTTTAATAGTTTCCTTATGATGATCTTTTTGTTCAAGTCTTATGGTGCTATTTAAATTTCATGATGTTAAGGCCTAAATACTTTTTCCCTGAGTTGTTTTTACTACTTGGAAACTGTGCTGTCCAGTCACTTATATATTTAGTTCCTTATATTTGAGCCCTAACTCCAATATTCCTTCTTTTTAACTTTTTTCCTGCTTTTATAAAAACTGCAGCTTTAAATAAATCCCATTCCTTTGATTTGCCTTTACAGAATATTGCTTGACTCAATTTTTTTAAATAAAATGTCATTTATTTTTATTCTTTTATGCTTTCATCCTTGAATATTATGAGTTTTTTGCTTTTCTCCCCTTACTACCCAATCCCACCCACTTCATACTTTCACCTTTCCAGCCAGTCTCCTGCTTACTTTCACATCTTTGTTTTATTTTTTTATTTTTACAAGCATATTGAGTATTCATCACATCTGTCCTCCCTTTATCCTTCCCTCCATACCCTTCCTTCCCTTTACCATTCTCTCCCATTCCCTCCTACCCTTTTCATTGTGTGCTTCAATTTTTTATCTATCATACTATACTGAATTCTTTGCTGACAAAATTTTTGCCTTATTCATTTTTGTATTGCTAAAATTAGCTTAGAACCTAGAGCAATAATTAATATACAGTTTCTGAGAAAATAATTAGCAAGTAAGTTTCCTTATTGATGAGGAGGAGTTTCACAAAGCTAGCTGGAATTGGATAAAGCTAACCCAGATAGCATAGAGTGCGTTCATAATAATATAAAATACCAATAATGAAGAACAATATGGCATTTAAAATCATTTTCAGGATTAACAACTAGCAATGTCCGCTTCAATTTATTTAAAAGAAAACTGAATTTATATCTAAATATCATCCAGGAGAGAATTATTTTCATCTTTTTTAACAAGAGTATTTGCAAATGAAAAAGTATAACTCCTAAATTATTTTTGAATAACAACTAAAAATTCAACCTGAAGGTCACAGCTTCAGAATGGAAAGTAGTGAACTGAATTATGATCTAGGATCCCCCTTACTACAACAGGGCAAGGTAGATTCTCATGCTAAAAGTGGAGGCAGGCAGATACCTGTTCTTCAGATAGAATCACCAAGGAAAGCAACCTCAGCCTTTGTTAGATGAGACTAGATTGACATAGGCAAATTTTTAATATAGAGTTTGACAGTGTCAAATGTGTGTGAGAAAAGAAACCTGATATTGGGGATTGAGCTATTCCATGAGTCAGAGCTAAAGTGAGGCAAGCTTTACTTGCCCTGGAATGCTTTCTGAAATTTGAAACGATGTGGGTTACAGAGCTTCTGAATAATCAGAGGGTAAGCGCAACCTATGGGATGACCTTCAACCTTTGATTAAAGAAAGCAACACAGGACATTTAGAGTAATGAGGGCAGAAAAAGATTTTCCAGAGCTCAGGGAGAACACAAAACAATTTACAGTGAAGGGAACTGAACTGCTTAGATAAAGTGAGATTAATGAAGGAATAGCTCAATTGGAGGTTTGTCTTGTGAATCTGAAGAAAGAGCTTATCTGCTGTAAACTTCAGAAGCATTTCTGGGCCATGCCATAGGATTGTAGGGTCAAACCAAAGCAAATACAATCATGCACCCTCCCCAGCCCCAGCTCATTTCCAATTCTCCTTGGTTTCTTCTGGTTCTTTATTGTGTTCCTGACTATGTAGATGAAGGGAAAGGAGAAATCTATTAGAGGGGAGGGAGATGGGACATAAATTCTGTTTGCATATGAAAATTTCTTATGAAAAAAAGATAAAATCTAGACACCTTTTGCCTGTTTTCTTCACTTGCAAAGATAAAGTGAAACTTTTTCAGATGTTTCCTCTGCAGTGCTGCTTCAAAAATGGCACTGAAGCAGTTTCTTTCCATTGCTCTTAACCAGGAAAGTTTCTTCTTCTGTCATGGCATTCTGTCCTCTTCCTTTCCTTAGCAATCATTTAATTTAATTATCTACCTTTTTCTCCTTTTAACATGGAACTGAAAGCTTAGGGTAACAGGAAAGTAAACCAATTTGCAGTTTGCCGGCATGGTTGCTGATAAATTACCATCAAATGGCTTAAGGGAACAAGGGGGTTATTCTCTTCTGATAGATTGGTTACAGTTCCTCGTCCAGCTTTGCAGGAAAGCTCACATCAACACCAGTGGCGAGGCAACTGTCCATACCATCTCTACATAGTAACTGAGAGAGGGACAATCCTTACTTGCCAGACCAGTATGTCTGGACAAGTGTACACAAGAATGTCAACAGTCGCAAACAGCTCTGTGTATTTTTTGCCAGGGCCTAATCCCACCCACCATAGATTGGGCCTTTCCCGTCAGCTAGGCAATCTCCTTCAGGTTTGCTCTGTACTTTATTCAACCACTAATTCTCTACAAATGTGCCCAGAGCTCAAACCCTCAACTGTCAAGTTGACACCTATACCTAACTATGACACTACCTTAAGACTCAATTAATGAGCTTTTGTACTCTTTCCTAATCGGATGTCGTACACATTTTCTTTAGTGTCTAAATATATAAAATATTGTACCGTCTTTATCATATTATTTTCATTTATAACTGTGTACATCTATCTATATATATCTATTGTCTATCTTTCTATCATTGATTCACTTATTATTTATCTATTGCCTATCTCTATGTCAATCTATCTATTCATCTATCTAAAATCTATCAATTTATAATCTATTGTCTTTCATCTATATATTTATCTATATACCTGTCACCTATTATCTGTCATCTTTGTATCATCTATCAATCTTCCTGTCTTCTATATATCTTCTATTTGTCACCTATTTATCTATCATTTATCTATGTATGATCCATCTATCTATCTATCTGTCATCTACCTTTCCTCTTTTTATAGTAAGAAACATAAGACTTGGGGCTGGAGAGATGACTCAGTGATTAAACTTCTGCCTCACAAGCAGAGTCCAAATCCCAGATCCCATATAAGAATAATGGGCAGAAATGGCAGTGGCCTGCACTTCTATTCCTGGAAGGTGGACCCTGGGAAATCCCAGAGCAAAACAAAAAGCAAGCAATTGGGCCTCGATAGTCACACCTAGTGTCCTCTAGTATACACAGATACACCATACATACTACACACAAAGAAAAGAAAGAAACAGAAGACCTTGAGAATAATTCTAAAATTTTACTTTACTTAAATCTCCACTGAGATAATAGATGAATATGTTCAATTGCTATTGCTTCCCATTGTATTTCTTGCAGCCACTCCATAGATACGGCAGCTTGGCAATGAACAAAATTCTGCACATCTTCTCAAAAAGTTATTTTATCTCGGTTTAGTTTTAGAAATCAAAAGAAAAAAACGTAAACTTTTGTTGCTTTCCGTATCCTTTTTACATTTTACTTAGTCAAATGCAATCTGTGTCTTCCTGATGGTGAACTTAAAGCATAACACACCAAGCAGTTAGGTTGAAAGATTGCTCCATGTATTGCTCTATGAATACTGGTACTGACTAACTTGTATATTTAGAACACTAGTGAAAATCACAGGAACTAATGATTAGTACAACCAGATTGGAAAAGCATGTTGACTTAAATGTAATGCTTAATAAGAGAACATGCTTTTGTAGTTTATCATTGACGTCTATAGACCAAATCAGCTACTAATGCCCTAGTTTCATAAGCGTTGCTCTGTGCAAAACTTCAACAAGTCTGGTGATACAGAAATAGCCATGATGAGAGTATACCTGAAGCCATTGCTGAGAACTTTACTCTGGGACTCTCTTGAGAGACCACTGACCTGGCAATGTGTCCTTAGGATGAGCCCCTTTCAAATATGAAGGAGCGAAAGGCCTGACTTGTCATGCTTTGTTCTTTTAGTCTCCTGAAAAACAGGTCCTAGGAGCATACACGAATACTAGTGAGGTGGTTTTTGAAAAATTTGTGTAGTTCTCTTGGGAACTCAAAGGAATGCCTCATCAAGACTGCTCTAAAGAAGTCAGAGAGTTCTAATAACTTTCCAAAATGAGAAATATTCTAATCTCTCATTGCCTATGAAGACTTGCCAGTTCTTTTCACAGATAGGTTCAAAAGAACTTATTATCTTGCAAACACATTGTTGGCCAGAATACTTTTCCTTATGATGAGCATAACATAGAACTAATAATTAAGAGGCTGGAAGATGGCTCAGAAAATAAAGATGCTATGTAAGCTTGGCTTTCTGAGTTTTATCCCAGTGATCCATCCAGTGGAAGGAGACAACCAACTCTCCAATGTTGTCTTCTGACCTCCTCAGAGGTCCTGTAATAGGTGTGTGTGTTTATGCACACATATTTATTTTCTCTTATAGACACATACTAAATAGATAAAGGTTGTTTTATGTTGTTTTGCTTTTGTTTATTAGGGGACGGAGGGGCTTTATTTCTGTTTATGATTGCCTGGTAACAGTTGTTAGTCCAGTATGGCAGGAAAGACTACACCAACACCATCAGCTAAGGGAACTGGCCATACCATATCCACACAATCACTGAGAAAAGGAGAAACTACCCCATTTACCAGACAACATATCTATCCAAAGTATGCTGAAGAATGTCAGTTTACTGACTCAGCTCCAACCATTTTATCCACCTGCTCATGGTGGGACTGCCCATGGAATGCGTCTTCCTTCTTCTTCAACTAGACAATCTCCTGCAGTTTTGTTCACAGGCTTACCTTACCTGTTAACTCTTCACAGATATTCCCAGAACTCAACCCTCTACTGCCAAGTTGAAGCCTGTATCTAACTCTCACACTATACAAATACTTCTTGAAGTTGTGTAGTTGCATTAAGTGTAGAAAGAATATGGTAACTGATGTGCCACGAGCAAACTGTTTTTCCTCATTTCCTTCAGTATACTTGTCCATACAAAAGAATATCTGTCATGCATAGAAGATATACAGCATAACCATTTAATGAATTCTCATCTTTCCTAAGGTACAGTGTAACTGTCTCCTTCTGCATTTATTGGCATCTACATCATTTTTTTAAAATTTTTTATTATTATTTATTATGTATTCAATTGTGCATGTATGTGTGTGTGCACGTGTGTGTATGTATGTGTGTGTGTAGAACCATGGACGAATTTGGGAACCACCATGGACCATCTCCACCTCCTCCTTGTTAACTCTGCCCCAGGATTCCGCCCTACTGAGATCGGAAATGCAGGCCGCCCCTGCTTTTGCCCAGTGTCTATACGTGGGGTCTAGGATCCAAACTCAGAAAGGCAGAGGCTTAACCCTTGAGCCACCTCTCCAGCCCCATCTACATCATTTTTTACACTGAAAAAATCAAAGAAAATCAAAGTACTCTGCTAAACTTTGTTTTAAAGTTTCTCTTTACTAATTATGGATTTATCAACAATTGAAGTCTGAGCCTTTAGGCACACCTATGAAGAATTATAAAGACAATCCCTCAATGAGCTATGATACAATGATAAAAGTTTTTTGAAAAAATAATCAGAATGACATCAGTGACTAGATATTCCATATCTTTGCTTGTAGTCATATTTTCACTTTTTTGGTTTACTAAGTGAGAGTTAGAAATTGAGTTTCTACTCTTCTAAACTGGGTAATTTTATTTGGGACATGCTTCGTTAAAATCATTAATGAGTTACCAAAAATTAGTATTCCTCATTTTATAAGATTTTATTTATTAAGGAGAGAGAGAGGGAGAGGGAAGGAAGAGAAAGAGGCAGAGAGAGAGACAGAAAGAGTCACAAGTGCCACTGTAGTATGTGTCAATCAAAGGACAACTTTCAGAAGTCATTTTACTTCTCTCTTTTCATCATGGAAACTCCAGATTGAACTTAGGTTGCCAGGTTTGCACATAGTTATCTTCATCTTCTGTGTCATTTTGTAAGCCTACCAATATTATTTCTTTAGCCAATTATAGAGAAAGGCTATGAAAGGACCCTTAAATAAAAAACATTTAATTGGAAGCACTGTGCTGGTATTGAATGGAAATATTTTGAGGGGCCCAGGAAGAAGAATTCTCCTCTTACAGTGCTGCAAAGATTGCTGTCAATTGCATCCTACTTCCATCCTTGGCTTGCAAACAGAAGATTCTATAAGGTCTCACATTTTGGGAAAGCTCTTAACTTATAGTCAGTTGCCTCTGTGTCCAGTACACTGTATAATTATTTCCTCCTCTGTGAATTAAGATGACTTCCTGATTTATTTATTCAGCTGATCTATGAGTACTTTTTCTTGTGGCAGGAAAGGAGACAGCAAATGAAGGCAGGCAGGGATAGGAGGACCTCATTGTCTATGCAGCGAGCTATCTCAGTCCTCTTTGCAGCATCACATTACCAGAGTTCGCTTTGTGATCTATGAAGTATGATGCAAATTCAAGAGCTTCTGATAATGAAAGGCAGCAAGTTAAGGCTAAAAGATGAAACTGGAAGGATTTATCAGGGTCCCTACAGGAAGACAATAACAGATAGTGTAGCCAGCCCTTGCTTATTCACAGACTGGTTAAAGTTTATGATTGTGGATGCCCTTTGATTCTCCTTCTCCTGCCAGCAGCTAACTATTGAATATTTCTCTGCTCATTAGCACCTGTTAGGAGTGGGAAGGTGAAATGCTAATCAGCCAGTTTAGCTAATTGTTAGCTGCAGCTATGTTTCTTTGCTTTTTTCAAGTTCAGATAGGAAAAATACTAAACTTTTTACTAAAATGTTAACTGTGAATGTCTAAACTTCCTATCACCTTCTTATTCCTTCTATACATAGGAAATTTTGTTTATGATAATAATAATAACCATAATGACAACAACATTAACCTGAGACTGCATTGGTCTTCAAACGATCTGTCTTAGTGTCATTTTATTTATTTTTTATCTCTTCTAACATGACTCCTGGAGCCATAGTGGACTAACCATGAGCAAGTTACTGAAGAATGCCTTCCCCTTTGCCTGTGGTAAATGTTACAGGACCTCCCCAAGCCAAATTAGGGAGAGAGGAATGCTCCACGCATTAAGGGCACTAAGAATAAATCTGAGCTATCACGGATAAGATTACTTTCAACTCTTTATTTTGTGTTTTCTGACACAAACCTCTGATCTGTAATTATCTTAGACACTGCGGGGGCTTAGACAGTACTTTGTAGATACTTTGGCTTCTCTCTTTCTTTTAGCCTCAACCTTAGGCTGGTGAACTAGTGGTGTGTGTGTGTGTGTGTGTGTGTGTGTGTGTGTGTGTGTGTGTGTGTGTTCCTTTACAGTGCCAAAAAAAAAGTGCTGAAGAGTCCTAGGGAGATGAGGCTATTTTTGTTTGAAGCTGATACTTGTCGCTGAACCACAAGTGCAGCTTGGACGGGCTTAGGTTGTTTCCAGGGGGAGAACTCTGCAGAGAAGAGGCAAAGTTCAACAGGACCACAAAACAGCAGCTGAAACAGCCAGGAAAACCAAGAGCCCTCACGTTTCGACACAGAACCCTCTACCAGAGTTCTCCAATACTCAACATTCTGCAAAAAGCCACTTGACAAGACTTATACCTGACTCTGAATTTCTGCAACCACCATGACCGAGATCACTGCTGAAGGTAATGCCTGACCTTTTCAAGTAGAATCTCTTAGAGGGACTTTGGGAACACAGATAGCCTCCTGGACTGTCCGTGCATGAAGTTTAACATGTTGCTGCGGATCATTCTCCCGTTATGTGCTTCTACCCATGATCTGAGGCGTGAAGGTGGGAGTGCAGAGGCTGCCAGATCTTTGTGTTGGGGGAGTGAGAAGAGATTTCTCTGGAATTCTGAATGTTGAGATGGCTCTCTGTGAGAGCAAACGGCCCACTGATTTAACAGTTGTTAACCACACCTCTATAAATAGCTTTGGTCATGGAACATGATGGCTGTTTTCTTATCAAGCAAAAATTACAAGGCTTGTGAGACTGGAGACTGAAAAACAAAGTAATGCATGTGAGGTTTAAATTTAGACATATTGAAGGATTTTTGTTGTTTAATATTGCAAAAAACTGAAACTACATTTTTCCCTTTTCTAGTTGTAGTGTACAAATATACACACATACATAACACTTAAGTGTGAATATACATATAAGTGTTTAGATTTAAAAATCTGGCCAATTTATTACTGACACTCAGAGATAAAGTTGGAAATTTCACAAAAACATAGATCTACCTAACTTTCAAAAGCAATTGTGAATTCTGATTTTTACAACTCAGCATTCTCTTTAAATGCTGATTTATCTCTTTATATTGAAATAAATGTCTTCTGTTTCAATGCTTATATGGAAACCATTTAAAAATAATTATATTACCTCATTCACAACTATGTTACACACACACACACACACACACACACACACACACATTTTGTCCTGTTATAATGAAAGAATCCTTTTAAAAGCATACAATATAGTTCTAGACAGGAAAAACTTGGAAGCAGATATAAAATTCCCTCTGACAGCTGTAAGGAAGCGAGACAGGTGGTGCTTTTGACAATCACCAAGTTGAATGCTGTATTGTTTATAATTGACTACAAAAAAGAAATATGTCTTTCAGGTCGATATCTATGTGTACAAAGTCATTTCCTGCATGAATTATATTCAAGATCTGAAATTTTTCTAGTGACCCAAATTAATATCAAGCTTTTCTGAGAGATTTCCATTGTTAAGTTGTTTTGTTTAGAATTTTAAGCATGTTTACTTGGGGAAGACCTTGCATAATTCAATAAAGTAGCATTATTATCTTCATTTTGAAGTAAAAGGAATCCCTCCTCAGATGTTCTGAGATTTGCTCAACACTACGGCAGAGTCCAGATTTGATATCAGGCCCCTTAAAGCCAGTGTGTGCTTTCCACTTTCTGCTACAACATATCGGGTTTACCGTTTACCAATTTTAGTTCAGAATTTGCTCACTACATAAAAATAGTATTTTGTCCTGTTCCTTGGATATTCTGTGTCATGTGACCTTTAAATTTGTCTGAAAAATACCAGCCTATAAAAGCGTCTTGCTTACTCCTGCACAAATTAGAAAGATACCCACAAACATGCTTAGGGACTGGACTGCCAGCATACTCTGGAGGTCAGTTGGCCAAATCTTTTCGATTCGCCTGTGGCACATGTTCTGTAGGACTTTGCAACTTCGTAAATGAAGTGCAAATTTGACACCTTGTATCATGACATAATTGAAGACTTTTTTTAAATGGAGTTTTTGTTTCTACTTGTTGGGGCATTTAAAGAGGTTGTGAAGACTTTCTGGAGGGACACCTAGTCAATGATAAAATTAAGAGGATGCATAATTTCTGGGTGATAATACTTTGTTCACAATTCATTGCATCTGTGTTACATGAATATTTCTGATGCGGTTGTTTCTTTTTGTATAAGGATCTGTTATTTATATTTCCCATAAAAAACTTAGATGGCCAACTTGGTGAACTTGTCTTTTGTGGTTAGTACATCAGCCACTCTGTCAGATTTTGCAGAGAATTTTGCATACTGTTCCATGACATGCTTTCATTTTGTCTTGGTGATTCTTAACTTTTGGACCCTTCACTGCAATAGCTTTGTATTCTAGTCCTTTATCAAAGGGATGCTTTGAGCAGGCTTTGGTACTTACGATAGCTTCAGCCTGGAATTGTCTTTTAGCCACTGGTTTTCAGTTTCAACTGGTTTTGGGAAAATTACTGAAATGTAAGCACTGTATTAGTAGGTTCTCAATAACTAACAATCATTTTATTTATTATTATTTATTATTTATTTATTTATTTATTTATTTATCATTTGTTGTCACAAAATGCAGTCTCTAGATTTAACACAAGAGAGAGCTAGTGCAGTGTTTTGGAATCTCAGGCTGACACTGATATTATGACTCCCCCAGAGCCCAATGAAGGTAGGTAGATCACACATGCTGGGGCTAATTCCAGTGTTTATTCAATGATAGGCCTAGCTCTTCACATACATATTCCTACTGCATACTTCACACTGGATAGCTGTGTGACTGAAGAAAGGGAAGTATATTACACACGAGTGGCCTCAAGTGCGGATCAATAGGTAAAACGGAACTAAGATTTGAACCCACAGAATTTTAAAGAAATACCTTTGATTTTAGTCATAATAAACTAGGAAATATAATGATGGCAATAATGTCAACTGGGTGTGTTCTGAAGGCTCAAAATGTCAAGTATCATGTTATGCTTGTTAAATCCTCTCTTCATCTTCTCAGAACATAATGAGATGCTCTTGTCATTGCTACCTTTCTTTCTTCTCCCTTTTGTATGTTTGTAAGTGTGTGTTTGTGTGTTTTTCTCACAGGGCACCCTGTGTGCCTGTGGAGGCTGAGGAGACACTTCCAGAATCATCCTGGATTGTTTTATCTCCTTTTTGCTTTGTTCTAGGGGTTTTCCAGGCTCTGTCTTCTAGGGCCAGAAGTGCAGGCCACTGTCATTTCCACTTGGGTGGTTTTTCTGAGATCTGGGATTGAAACTCAAGTCCTTCTGCTTGCAGTGGCATAGGTTTAACTTTTGTGACCTCTCTCTTAAAAGGAGGTTTAAATTGGTTAAGAAGTGCCTCTGAATTGACTCAGCTTCATTTGGTGTTGCCTAGGATTTATAGCCAGGCCTAACCTCAGAGTCTAGTTGGATCTGTTTTCACACTTTGAGACAGAGCTAGGTTGATGTCATCAGGTGGCTGTTGGTAGCCTACTCTAGGTGCATGCTGCAGGAAGGAGCCAAAAACAGACCTAGACTGGAGCAGACTCAGTCTGTAGTCCCATCAGGATGCTATAAAAGGGGCTCCAACTTCCTTGCAGAAAAAAAATCTTTTTAGTTTATATTTTAGAGAGAAATTATATGAACGTGTATGTGTGCTTGTGTGTATATGTATGTGTGTGTGTGTGTGTGTGTGTGTGTGTGTGTGTGACTGAGAGAGAGAGAGAAAGAGAGAGAGAGAGAGAACTTGTTTATGTCTCAGGATAACTTTTAGATGTTGATTCTCTTTCTGTATTGTGGACTTGGGAACTAAACTCAGATCACAAGATTTGCATACAGGTAGCTTTATCTGGTAACCTGTCTCACTGTATCTAATATATAGTAATTTAAAATAAAAATTTGCTTTTTCTAAAAGCTATAAATCTTTGAATGTACTAGCCAACAAATTTATTTTAAGTGTAAATTCCTCTTTAAATTGAACATTCTGTTGTCACTGATGGAAACCAAATATGAATTAGATGTATTTGATGCTAGATATTAGGTTCTTGAGACATGCTTCATGTTTTTAACACAAGGTTAGGAAATAATTATTTATCATTATACATTGCTCTATGGAAATTTAAAGGCTAGCCTTATATCATTTATTAAGGTTTTTAATGACATTAATTATAGGTATTAATTAACAAGAGATACCTTTTAAAGTATTTCACAGAAAGCCTGAGTAATAGTGTGAAATGCAAAATAGTTCTAAAAACCATTGTTCCAGAAAGTTTTTGTTTATTGATAGTCATTTGCAAGTGTGAAATTCTTTTATAAATATATATTTTTAAAATTCCACGATAACAATGATTGGTTGGCTTGTATCATAAAATCAGGAACAGTCCAACTCTGAAATTTCTTAACCAGTTATTTAAGTTGAAATTTGAAAAAAAAAGGATTGACTATAAGAGTAGACAAGTCAGTGGGAACCCTATGGGGTCAATAGAAGCAGGCAGGCAAGAGGGTACGAGTGGGATGGATTGATGAGGGATGATAGGAGGGAGGGGGGATGAAAAGAAGCAGAGATAAATACTCAATATGCTTGTAAAACTAAAAAAGAATCAAACGATGTAAAAAAAGAAACACAAAAAAGCAAGAAAACAGTTTTCAAGTAGCAAAAATGTGTTATCGGTTTCATGGAAAATCAGAGAGTAGAGTGGATTGACACAGAGCTGAGAAGCAGCACTGTTCACACTGAAGTCAGTTTTCAATTTAGGTGATCAATGGGAAGAGACCACATTCAGATTTCCAATACTGTCTGCTCATATATATATATATGTGTGTGTATATATATATATATATATATATATATATATATATATATATATATGTGGGTAAAGAGGGGAGGATTTTTTTCGAACTGAGAATATTTACCCATGTTTTACAGGATCATTAAAGTTCAAAATTTTAGTGTTTGTTTTTTTAAAGTGAGCAAAGTATCTGTAATGCAAAATCAGAACATCTATAATAAAACTGAGCAGATCATTTCTCATGCAGTGTGAGTCCTAGCTGGATTCCACTAAGAAGTGGTTCCTGCAATTTCTCTCATTTTTTTAAATAGCAAGACTATGCTGTAGTCCACAAACATATAGTTCCCAACAAAAATGTTCTGCTTATCAACCTAAGTGATTCTTTTTCTTTTCTATACTTATTGTGACCATCATTGTGAAAGCATTTTCCAAATCATGTCTCTTTCACAATGTAGAAATGAATCTAGGCTACTCAGCTGTTATGCTAAAGCTTAGAAGTCCTTAGAGACTTGGAGTCTCCAATGCTATTAGCATCAATTTTTAATCAGTTAACAATATTTAATGTTAGTGAAATATAGGACAGCAGCTAGGCAATTTTGAAATCAAACACATTGACCTTTGGGTTAAATATATCAATTTGAAAGGAGACTGCATAGATGGTTATGATTTCCCCATTAAGCTCTTGGTGTTTTAGTTCTGCTTAGTTGGAGCTTAAAGCCAGTATTAAAACTTTATCGTTTTCTTTTCTTCCTCCAAATAAAGAGGATCCCTTTGTTGACATGGTTAATATTTAATGCATTCATATTATCTAATATAATAAATTTAAATACATCAAATTAATTGAAAATATTTATCTGGCAAGTATACACTAATGTCATGCAACCATTTCAAGTTTGTGGAGCTTGAGCTCTTTTCGACTTAAAACTCTAGGAAGATTCATGGAAGTTAATTTTTTTTGTTTTCTCCTGTCTGACTTGGGTAATATGAATGACATGCAGAATTTGTGGTAGGAAGTGCTTAATTTACATACACATGCATTGCTCCAAGTGTGGGTTTTGCAGAGATAGGGAATATTAATATCCTAGTCCAGAAAGATAGTAATTTGCATCTTTAAAGGAAACTAAAAGGAGTATCCTTGGCAAATGCAGGATGAAAAAAGTCCTCTTCTTTTCTATCCAAGCTTTGCTCCGTAAACATCAAACATCTCCACATTGCTATGTCTGAAGTTGAGGTGACAAAGACACGGAATTCAAAATTTGAGCAATTCTTTGGTATGCAAATGAAAACTGTTCCCTCATAAACTGCAGAGTATATCTCACAATGTACTTGAAATATTGCATTTAAATACATATCGTTTAAATGCTGTATTTATTAAATACTAATTTGGAATATGTGGCAGAGGCTGCTGCATGTGCTCTTAAGCTTTCTATCCAAAAGTTAAAGATAGACTCTTTTAATCTATGAAAGAAAAAAAAGGACGATTTGCATTTACCAGCCTGCCCTTTGAAGGAGAAAGTGAGCTTATTCAATGGGGTGAGGCTAGAACCTTTCAGAAACTGACTAAATCCTGGCTACTCACTTTTGCATCACTCTCATCTCTCTAACACGGATTAAGGAAATGCCGGAACAAGCAGAGGAAAGGGAAAGATTTTCCTGTCTGAAACTACATTTTAGTAATTTAGACTGTAGGTGAACTTGTGCATTGTACATATATTTTTAATAAGAGTTCTCCGGAAAAGTTATTGCTATAACATTAAAATAAAACTGCCATACAACTAGGAGTACAGATCGTTTGTGGTAGACATAATGCCAAGGGTGGGGGGATGGGAGATGTTTAATATAAAGCAGCATTGTGGCCTTCAGCAATGGGACTGGTGTTTTGACCTGGAATATTCTTGATATGTATAATTAATTACCTGAGGGAATGACAATGCTTTGTATAATCTATGTGACTAGAAATAACATGATAAGGTGTCAAGCTTGTGAATGTATAGAGAAACACATTTGTTTGCATAAAATATGACAAAATTTTAGAATAATAAAGCAAAATTATAAGCAGTATGTCATGTTAGAGATTTATTTACACACAAAATTTTTAGCATCATTTTTGGCACCAGGCTGAATGGCGAAACACAGATAACAGGCATACAAAGATGAATAATGCAAGATTGAATTGCAAGGAAAAATAAGAGCAAAAATAAATGATGAAACTAAAGAGTAAAAAAAATTCAAGATATGTGACTCCAATTCGGAATTGTGAACAATGACATTTAATTAAATTATAGAATGTAATTGTTTTTAAACTGTACAATTAGTGAGCTCATGCTGTACCTTCCTGAAAACTTTGGGATGAATGAAGGATGTTCTGTTTTTGACATTGATGTTTTGCCTCACATGGTATATTGCCAGAAAGATGAAATAGGGCGCCCAAGATGAGAGAGATCAAATGGAGTTTTGATCAATATGGAGATGAAGGAAAGAGAGGCAGGAAACAGATGAGAAGCAGCAGTGTATAGGTGAAGAGTTGGAATGTTTAATGCTCCATATTAACCTAAGAAATTGTATAAAGATTATGGCTCTCTATAACACTCTATAATTATTTAGACCTTCTGCTGCTATGCTGCTATACTTTTGAAAAAGCCTTACTTCTAATGATCTTCATTTAATTTATGATCTTTATCATTGTCATCCTTCTTCATTTCTCATGTGGATGTTCTGCAAGTTTGTAGTTTTGTTGCTATTACCAAGCTGCACATGGATCAATTTGAGGTTAGTGAGTATGTACACAGAATCATGTGGAAACATGAAGAGATAATAAAATTATACAGTCTGGGAGATAATTGTTAAATAAATTTCCTC